>CM070597.1:31728107-32168079 GCA_036346395.1 Hsuehochloa calcarea
CATGGGTTTAGATACATTAACTGAGCTTACAATTTCAATTCACAACAACATCGCAGGTACAATTATTTTTATCTGTTGCAACGCACAGGCATGTAACTAGCCACTAATTTAATTACCACTTATAAGCTATGAGTAAATTAACTATGCTTAAATTACTTAGGACTAATTATTTATGACTAATAAATTACCACTAATTAACTATGACTAAAATAATAACGACTAATTCATAGGAAATTTTTTCCTTCCCTTGATGTCGATCTCACTGTACTTATACGGTTCTAATCACTACTCTAAACACTCTTTAATCCACAGTGTGATCGAAAACAATTTTTTACTTCAATTCTCTCTATTCTCAAAGCTGAGCGCGAGAACGAGAATGAATTCGAGAATGAGAGCGAGAGCGAGCGCGACGCTGGTTTTTGTAGCCGCGCGAAGACGTTTCGCGCCGACCACAAAGCAATGGGAGAGAATCCCGCGTGTTGTGCGCTGTGGTTATGCATGCATGCGGACGGAGGCAACGAGGTGCTGGAGTTGATGGATGGGACATGGGAGAAGATCTATGGGACAGGGGATGCTTTCGACGGAAGGTGAAAATGTGACCGTGCCCTAACCGTAGGGCGATCTGGCCCAGGGGCACGACTTAGGATTAAATCCGGCTCCAAGGGCACGAACACGCTAGGTCCGGCCCCCACGGGACCGGACTTGACACGTGGTCAGTAGAGACGGAATCCGGTCCTAGATAACCGGACGAGAGGAGCCTGTTCCCTTGGGGGCACATACACGCTAGATCCAGCCCCTAGTGAATTGGACTTGACATGTGGCGGGTGGGGAGGGCCGGTCCCCAGATGATCGGACGCGAGGAGCCCGGTCCTCTGGGGCACAGACCGGACTTGGCGACATGTCGAGCTTCCCGACTCCGTGGTAATATTTTCGCAATTGTTCGGAGGAGGGGACTAGATTTGTTAATCACGACACGAATAGTGCCATCTTGGCCAGACACTCGGCTAGCTACGGTGTGTACAGACGTACGGACGAGCCCCATTTCAACCCGAAGGTTTTCTTCGCGTATGTAATGTACTAATGTAACTGCGTGCACCTACAGCTGGTGCTGCGAGAACGGACGTCTTCAGATTTCAGGTAACTGCCGGAGGCTGCAACCTCGCCAAGCATGCCTGCCCTCACATGTTGACATTATGGTTGAAATACTGCGCGACGGGAACATCAGGGCAGCAGACACATAATCTGGGGCAATGTCAAATGCGGATACTTTTAGCTAAAGACAGATAGATATGCACGATCAGGTCCTCAGGTTGCCCTGCAGGTGTTGAAAGAAGCTCAGTGGCCATCACTTATTCACTTGTCTTCCGAATGAAAAGTACGGTACGGCGGTTGAAATTAACCAATGTTTAGAAGAGTCTAAATTTGCAAAATTCGTCAACTCTGAAACTTCCACCCACACACGAACCCCCAAGCCCCAACAGCCCAGCCTCACGTCGCCATTACATATACCCTCGGCCTCCCACACTCACGAACCAACTTGATCTGCCATTACATTTGCACCTCGAACCAGAGCCCAAAAAAAGCAACACAGCACAAGCAAGACTCCATGTGCTCTACTACCATGGCGCGGCTACTCCTCGCGGCCGTGCTGCTGTTCGCGGCCGGTGCGACGGCCCAGGACTGCCTGCCCGCGACGTTCCAGGCGGGCCGGTCGTTCCAGCGGTGCAACAGCCTGCCCGTGCTCGGCGCCAGCCTGCACTGGACGTACCACCCGGGGAACGGCACCGCTGACCTCGCGTTCCGCGCGCCGCAGAGGAGCAGCGGCTGGGTCGCCTGGGGTATCAACACCGGCCCCGGCACCGGCATGGCCGGCAGCAGCGTGTTCGTCGCCTCGCAGAACGCCACCGGCGTGGTGTCCGTCCTCATGACGGTCCTGGAGAGCCTGAGCCCCAGCCTGAAAAACGGGAGCCTCAAGTTCGACGTGCCGGTCCCGCCCACCGCCGAATACTCCGGCGGCGCGTACACGATATACGCGACGGTGGCGCTGCCGGGGAACTCCACGCAGCAGAACACGGTGTGGCAGGCCGGGCCGCTCAGTGGCCCGGTCATTTCGGTGCACCCAACGTCGGGGCCGAACTTGCAGAGCACCAAGAGGCAGGACTTCCTGTCCGGCTAGAGCACCCGCCGAGGTCTCCAGCAAGTCCAGGCTGCATGCACCGTCGTAATGCGTATGTTTATACACAAGGGTTATCAGTGTCATGCTAATATAAATAAATCGCACAATATGTTTGTAATGTTGTTGCTATTAGATTTATCAAATAAAGTGTATGCTAGTATTGTATATCATTATGGGGATAGATATATTGGTGCGTACTTCTAGTTACACAAAGTTTTCAAACTTTTCATCCAATATTTTCAAAAAATTCGCACCACTCCCATTTGCAGGATGGTACGGCTTTAGCACCTCAACGTAAAACAGTTTATTCTACGCTCCGGCCGTAACCCCACGTGTGCTCCACGCAACCGACCATAAAAACCACGCGCCCCACACAACCAATAGTAAAACTGCACGCGCCCCACGCAACCGACCGTAAAATCGCGCCCCCGCGCGTGCCCCAGGCAATTGACCGTAAAACCACGCACGCTCCTACACAACCTTTTACTACAACACTACAAAAGATTTATTGTGATCTTATTGTGTCTTTTGCTGCAATCTCCTTGTTCTTTTATTGCAGCACTACAAGAGATTTAATGCGACCTCATTGTGCCTTTTTACTACAATGCTACAGGATATTTATTACAATCTTGTTGTGCCTTTTATTGTTACCTCCTTGTGCTTTTACTCGCAGTACTACATGAGATTTACTGCAATCATGTTGTGCCTTTTAGACTTTTACTGCAGCACTACAAGAGATTTACAATCACGCTGAGGAGAGGGGCGGGTTGTATCACTACAAGAGATTTACTGTCACACTAAGCGCAAAAGGGTGGGTGGAGAGTGAAGCGTAGATTAATTGCAAACTTTGAACGACAAAATATTCCTAAACTATTTATCTTATTTACAATCCGTCTAAAGCGCTTTGCTGGAAAAATATGCTTAACAAAAAGAGATCCATGATGAACAAGTTTAACGCTGTAAAAAACAATTACTGCATCGAAAGTTCAAATTTACTCTACCTAGGCAGTCAATTACTGTATCGTCTGAGCACAAAAAAGTCTCTATCGTGCATTTACTATAACCTCCTAATGTTTATTGCATCGCTAAATCAGATTTACTACAAAACTCTTTTTGTGTTTACTGCACTGTTTCAATATATTTGCTACGACCTCATTTGTACTTTTAATGCAACACTACAAGAAATTTATTGCAACTTTCTCGTGTTTTACCTACAAAGTTACAAGAGATTTATTGCGATCTTTTTTTTTGAGGAATTATTGCAAACTTCTTGTTCATTTACTGCACATTTACATGGCAGGCACTATCACGCTTAGTATTACTGCACTCCTTATGCCTTTACTGCATCTTCATTGAAGATTTTTTGCCACGCTGAATGCAGAGGGTAGGTGGAGAGAGAAACATGGGTTGACGGATGTGGGCAGTGGTCGGTTTTCTTTGGCCTGTCTTTGACCAAGGTGGGATGTGGGTTTTGACCCACGTAAGGTGGTGGCATCTAGAATAACTTATTCTACACCCGGGTATAGAATTATGTGTGTGTGTGTACATGTCTTATATATATTACATAAGGCACCCACATCATGAACCATCCGATACGCATGTATGATTGATGCGATTTTTAGAGCTTAGGCATGAAAATGTTTTATACATCTGATATATTTATGGCAAGTTGTATTTGAACTCATTTAAAACTAGTTTGAACTACTTTTAAATTTAGTGCAACTAGAGTGATTATATACCTAAAACTAGCTCACTCTAGTTAAATTGAAGATGAATTTAATTTTTTTTTTCAGAGTTTGACATCTCTAATACTTTTTTATGGGTATGTGAAGATACCCACATCACTTTGTGAATCTCAAACATATCAACGAGTATTGATTTCAACGCCTACTCCCACGTGTAGTTACTCCCACCTATGATATACCACCTAAATGAACTTGACATACTCCTTTATCACTTTGGGTATACTAGGTTATTCTACACTCCACCACCTTCCTTAGGTCAAAAACATCCCACCTTAGTCAAAGGTTGGTCATAGAAAACCCACCACCAGCCATGCTTTTTGTGCCCAAACGATGCAGTAATTGATTGGCTTAGGTACAGTAAATCTGAGCTTTCAGTGTAGTAATCGTCTTTTACAACATTATATACATATTCATTATGGATATCTTTTTGTTAAGCATATTTTTTTTAGCAAAACGCTTCAAATATATTGCAAACATGATAAATGGTTTAGGTGATATTGTCGCTAAAAGTTTGCAATCAACCCACACTTCTCTCTCCACTATGAAGATGCCAACATTGATGTAGGAAAGGGAGAAACCAAGTTTGACATCAATGGAGAAACAAAGATGTTCTTGTTTTGTCCCCACTATGAAGTTTGCAAGAAGATTACAGTTACATCAGGAGTGACTAAGTCATATGTGCCCCTCATTAGCAAAGATCACAAGGAGTGGCATAAGAAGAGTGAACCAGCTATACAGACATCTATGGCACCCCCGCCTAAGGGTCCTGACAATAATACAGATGTTAGCGATAAGATAGAAAAAGCTACAGAACCAAAAATACCTCCAGATAAAGGTTCTGGATACAATAAAGAAATGAGATGGAGGGAAAAAAAACAGTTGCAAAGACACCCTCAGTACCTCGACCAAGGGTCCTAGAAAGTCTACATAAGGTACGTGAGGAAAAGTCAAGCTATGTTACTATAAATAGAGCGCTTATTTTACATTTGGGTCATTTTAGTGTTGACTGGGAGGGCAACCCAATATTTTTCTTTGTTTTAGTGTCGAGCTTACCAGGAGGGCAATCTGGTTTATAGTTGCATTTGCATTTAATCGCTTGCCGGGAGGGCAACCCGGTCATGAGAGAGAAATAAATAAAATTCCCAAAAAGTAGTGTGCCCCTATGTTTAACCATGTTTTTGCTAAATTCAAATTCCAGTAATTTTATTTCCTATATATTCTTCTATAATTTTTTATCCCTTAAAATCCGAATTTTCTTTCCTTTTCTCCCTCTTTTTCCCAAACCCCTCCCCATGCCTTAACCCTTCTTCCTACCACTCCATCCCAAAGTGTCGAGTGGCGCTGCTTAAGCGAAGCCCGGTGCATGAGCTCCACAGATACCTCCATGTATTTCATTGAGGAGATGTAACCCCTCCTTCGGTGATATGCATCGCATAAGCACTCCTTGAGTACCTCTCCTATAAATGATTCCTTCAACCAAGGTATACACCTTGACCTTTCGAGATATCCGATCAGCTTCTACATCGTCATCAGGTATTGTGTCATTCTGAAGATACTCATAGAGAGGGTCCATCAATGGATCCTCCTATTCCAATGATAAACTCTTACTCGGAGATGTTTCTGGTTCCTCGACCAAAAACGGCTTCTGGAGATGCTCTAATAAAACTCCCTGTGGTACACGTAATCAGGAAGAAGCCATTCGAACCAACTAGTCAGTGAGGAAATTGTCTTTTCAAGGAATGTATTGTATTTTGAGACCTAATAAGTGCCTTTCAATCTTTCAAACTTCCAATAAATAATGGGACATGGTAGGATTAGAGCATTGGTGCTCTTTTCCAACCTGATTTCCCACTAACTGAGAATCATCTTTCACGAGTAGTCGGTGAATCCTAAGCACTTTAGCCACTCGAAGGCCAGCTAGTACACCTTCGTACTATACAACATTATTAGTCGCAGGAAAATTTATCTGGATAGGGTATTTAAAGGTTTCTCCAAATGGTGAAACCAAGACCACCCCAGCCATCGAGCCAATTAGTGCTAAAGATTTGTCAAGGTACATAGTCTATTGATCGTGAGACTCGTACTTGGGACCTTGAATTGGTTCACGGTTTGTCCATTTAATGATAAAGTTTACCAATATCTAGGATTTTATGGCCGTTCGGAACATGAAATAGAGGCCACATTCCCATAACTCGACCGCCCATTTGAAAATGTGCCCCGTTGATTCCCTATTTTGGAGGACCTCTCCATTTAATGATAAAGTTTACCAATATCTAGGATTTTATGGCCGTTCGGAACATGAAATAGAGGCCACATTCCCATAACTCGACCGCCCATTTGAAAATGTGCCCGTTGATTCCCTATTTTGGAGGACCTCTCCTAAGGGAAATCCACCTGGCACAATAATATCTTAACTTCCTCGAAGACATGAGGAGAGCATAAAGAAGTTTTTGAACCTGAGGGTAGCACTCCTTAGGCCTGTGTAGAACCTCACTTACATAGTATGCCAGTCGCCGAGTATTATCACATTTAATGACCAATACCGTACTTGCTGCTTATGGCATAACAGCTAAGTATAGAAAGAGTGATTTATCTGGTTGGGGAGAAACTAAGATTGGTGCACTTGCGAGATACTTTTTGACATCCTCGAATGCCTTGTTTGCTTCTTCTGTCCACTCGAATCCCCATGTTTCCTAAGAAGGTTAAAGAAGGGGGTCCTTTTTCCCCTAAGTGTGCTATGAAGTGGCTTAGTGCTGCCATACAGCCTTTGAGTTTTTTGACTTCCTTTGTGTTGGTCAGAGGGCACATATGATTTATGGCGCTATCCTCTCAACGTTAGCTTCAATGCCTCGAATAGCGAAAAGGAATCCAAGTAACTTCCTCGATTAGACCCCGAACACATATTACTCATGATTGATCTTTAAGTGGTGTTTTCTTACATTTTCAAATGTGGTCTCAGTGTCTTACACTTTTTACGGCCAAATCGTCAACTTAGGCATCCAAATTCCTTCCTAGATGGAGATAAAAGGTCTTTTGCATATGATGTAAGTCTCCTGTGGAGAGACGTGGTTGCCCACTTCTCTGAGGAGGTTGCTGATTGTTGGCCGGAGGCAGTGTATGCTACTATCTTTCCTTCCTTTCCCCCTGACAAGTCGGTGGATCGACGGATGGTCGTGGTTGGGAATATTCCCGATTCCTTCTCCTCTATCCGGAGCTACGATACTCACTGGACAAGGAGGGGGTTGTCTTGGCCTGACTTCTAGAACGTTGTTGTCGATAACGTTTAGACCTATCAATGGTTAATTGGAGTCATTGCGCAATCTCTTGTGCGAAAGCTTCGAAACCTAGAGCCCTTGCAACGCCTGCGGGAGGATGTTCAAGGACATCGTTAGCAAATTGTAAGTCTTGAACATTTATTGACTGGTAGCGGACCCAACCAGTAAGTGTGCTATGGGCGGCAATCCTTCTTCTTCTAACGGTTTCTGGATCATCTACCTCGAAGCGGGGAACACCCCCGGGTCAGTGTGCGATCACCCGGAGTACGTCCATGATGCGCATCAGAGTTGAGACCTTTGTTTCGAGGGAGGTCATTGTGCAACTAAACATCCCTCAGAGGGGATGAATCTCAGGCCTTATGGAGTCCTCGGAGTATGGTAGGCGGAACTGCGATCGGAATCATCGATGGTAGCGAAGACCTCCCGGTCGTCGCTGGCAGGCGAACCCTCCTGGGTTGAGGAATAGTCAAAACATAGTGTTTCACCACATGTCAAAATTCTCTTTCAAGAAGGGGAATTCGGGTTATAACTATCTCCAAAAATTCCATGGGTGGATGAATCCATATTCTCTGGACAATCGACTGGATCAGGAGCGTTAGAGCTCCCGACCGTCTCCCGAGTACCGGTAACCACAAAGTAACATATATCAGATAACGATCGAGCCCTGGAATCTGTTGTACCAGGGCTTGCCGCATTGGTTCAAGTATTGCCCGAACAGGCTTCAACCCTCGAGGGTGACACCCTCAGTGTGGTCAAAATCCCTTGATGGTTGATGCTTCTTCTGGTCACTTGGACCCTTGCCCTCGGGGATTCCTATTCTTCCTCTGGGCGTAAAGGCGTGGTGGTAGTAAGTCCACCTACACATCACCGAGAGGGGGTGCTAGGGATTCAACGGCGAACTCCTGGAGCGCGTATTCCCCTCGGATGAAAGGATATCCTGCTCAAGTGCGTCGTAGTAGGCATCCATGTCGATCCCTACATAATCCACGAGATTGAACCAGTTCTCCTCGTTCCACTGATCTACCATGGATGCATGAGGCCTGATGAGAAACATAATCTTATCGGATGAAGCCAACTGTAAATTTACTAAAGTAAATGTAGGAGACACAACAAAGGATTACACATAGGAGACAGAGTGTTTTAGATAGGTCCGGACATTATCTAGGTAGAATAACAACCCTACTATTATGTTCTTATATTCAATGAGGATTACAACAAGATGTACAATGTTCGGGATGAACATTGAGACTATGATCAAATAATCTCTTCTCGCTTGTCCCCCCTCTATTGTTTGATACCATCCTTACATAGCGTTTAAAGGGTGTGTTGGCTCCTGTGAAGAGGCGCCTTGTTGGTTCTAGTCATCCGCACATTTGGAGCATTTATTGTCAACGAGACATTCTCCATGCATAGTTATCGAATGGTTATTGTCAGAGACAGTGGAAAAATATGTGTGGTTATGTCAGTGAGACAAGGGCATACATTTTCTTTATCTACCGCACGTGGTCAATTACGGTAGACTTGCTCCTTGGTTGGTGGTTTGGTCCCATATATATGGTCATAGACAATCTCCGACCAGGGGTGGTCGATGCCCAAGATGGTCTAAACATATTCTCCACAACCAAGGGTATACGTGGAGGCTATTTGACTAAGTCATGTTTTGATAGCTACTATAGGTGGCAAGCTATTTATTATGTATTATTCAATCCTTGTCAATTCCTAAAGTGCAAAATCCTACTTCTCTTATGCAATATAGGCCGATTAGCCTGTGCAATGTTATCTACAAAATTATTTCTAAAACTCTTCCTAACATGCTAAAGGTCATTGTTGTCGATACGAGATCGGACAGTAAACTTGTAGGCACCCCCGATTGGATGCGTCGACCGCCGACGGTGCAAGGGAGGGGACTCAGTGAGAATCACACAGAGGGTCTGTACCAATGTATTGCATATGTGTGGTAGAAGTTGCAAAATGACATCATCCCTTCCCATTTGCTAGGGGTCCTACTTATAGAGGGGGAGATCACTGAAGTTACATCGTTGCCCTTGGGGCTTAGCTTGCTCGGGAGTACTTCCATCAATCACGTCAAGTGGGTCCCGCCACATCCAAGACACATGACGTCGTCTGCCTTGCATCTATGTTAGTATCGATGGGACCTCGTCGTGTGGCTACCCCTGACCGAGTCTGAGGCGGATGCGCCGATATGTCACGCCTTGCCGAGGTTTTACCACCAGATCTTGTCCGGGGTGGATCCGTCGATGAGGTCTCCGAACCTCATCCAAAGTTAGCATCCGGACCTCGTCCAGGGTGGACCCCCCCTGTGTGTTATACCTCATTGATTTTATCGTTGGCTCGAGGTAGGACGGGACCCTCTCCTAACACTATGCAAACAAACAAACTTATGACTTGATTAAGCAAAAAAAATGCAACTGTTCAATTAATCCCTAAATAAGAGGCATATCGATCTTCGTACTAATATCAGCAAATCAAAAGAAGGTGTTTTCAAATACCTAAAAGACCGAGTTTGGAAGAGAGCACAGGGATGAATGGAGCAATCCTTGTCGGCGGGAGAGAAGGAAGTGCAAATAAAATCAGTGGCACAAGCAATTCCAACCTACTCAATGGGTTGTTTAGACTCCCAAGAGGATTGTGCAATCATCTAAATTCTTTGATCAAGCAGTTTTGGTGGGGCTGTGAAAGGGGCAAAGGAGAATAAATTGGGTCTCTTGGGATACTGTGATCTTGCCAGAATTCATGGATGGTTTGTGTTTTCGGGATATTAATATTTTCAACCTGGGCTCTTCTTGCAACTTGCAACGCAAGGATGGAGGCTTCTACAGAATCCAAATTCTCTGGCTGCTCGCCTCCTCAAAGTTGTGAATCCCAATGGAGATTTTCTTGAAGCAACATTGTGCAGCCGGCCTTCTCAGACGTGGTCTGCTATTGATGGTCGGAAATTTTGAAGCAGGGGCTTATTAAACGAATTGGCAACGGTGTAAACACTTCAATTTGGGACCACAACTGGCTATGATTCTCAGACTGTTGGGGTAGTTCCATATCTACTGTGTGACGATGCAAAGTACGATTTATAAGAGCGAGAGAATACACATCTATCATGCTAGTTTTTTGAGAGAGATGGTGTAGCATTCCTTGGTTGTTGCTCTGTAGTTGGACTTACGGGTATAGCGACCCAACGATTTGAGACCGGGACACTGGTTTAATGGGTCCACAATCGAACGCTGGTTTAGCGGTTCGATGACGCTGAACAACAATTGGTATCAGCGTTCAGATATTTCGGATACATCTTAGGTCTCACGGTTGCCCGTGAGCACACCCGATGTGTGAGGAGTAGATTTATTGAGATAGTACTACATCGGTTGTCAGAAGAGATAGAGCACAATTCTAAGAGTGGGTGAGTACCTATCATTCATGCTAGTATTTTGGGGGGATAGCCCAATACCCTTTGATTGTTGTTGTGATTGGGCTTACGGATAAAGCAGCCCAACAATCAAAGGGCGTGGGATCATACATTAGTTTAGTGCGATTATCAAATGATTCTAATCCTCGGGAGCTAGGTGCATTGTGAAAAGGGTGACGGCGGCGACTGCAGTACGACGAATGACTCGCTACGGTGTGTACGCTACGGACGTACCAGACAATATTTCGATCTGAGATTTTCCTCATGTAACAGCGTACACGATACTGCTGCCGTTGCGAGAATGGGCGTCTTCATGTAAAACTCCTTCAGGCTGCAACCTCGCCAAGCATGTCCTCCATGACATCCGTCTTGCAGAAATCCTGTAGGGCAATGTCAAAATCAAATGCAGTCGTCATGGAGAAATACACTGCCAGGATGAAGTCATCATGCCCTTGTAGGTTGTGGTTGTTGAAAGACGTTCTTGAAGACAAATGGCAGAGGAAATTATCCGATGTTTGTAGAGTCTGGATTTGCAATTCTAACTTAGCTAAGCTTCGTTAGGAGTCGGTCAACCAACTGTTCTTTACGGCACTAAGGATTACGCAAAAATAATATACACCGGTTGACAAAAAAAAATCCCATGTCTGAAATTCTGAATCAAAAGCAGCAGTGGACGTATCTGTTCACAGGTCAGCAATTAATAATGGCCAAGAACTAGGCGGCTAGAAGCAATAAAAGCGTGTTGTTTCGTCCAGCAAAAGTTTGATCGAGACGACGACCGAGCTGTCGCTCGGGTGTAGTGGTACACGCGTGTTGTGGGAGAAGCTTTTGCCTGTACTTAGATTTATCTTTCTTTGTGAGATGTAACCTGTTGGATCTCGCTCTTTCTCCGTTTCTCTCGTGCGTACGGTTGATCACCCATAGCCCTCTCTCCACCCCCACACTCCAGCTGCTCAAGCTGGTACGCAAAAAGCCTAAAGATTCTTTCGATCTTTTCAAAAATAGGTTACCAGTGGATCACGTGTATTATAGACTAAGCACGATAATAGTTAGCAAGATATAATTTTTTAATTCACTGCAAAACATATATATTTGGACTAGTATTTTGACCAAAAGATCAATAACATATAGCCATGGCCCACGAAACGAACTACTTGTTCAGCGACCTAACGACCAGTCGCAGTCAGCATACCATTTATTAGGAATCTGCTGCAACCATCATGCAACAACTTTCTTTTAATTACATCAATGTTTCTCGTAACTCGTAAGACGAGGAGCATTTCTATTGTCCAGTTTGAGTGTTTGTATTTGGCTCAGCTCCTGTATCACATGTCTCTTGCGGATTTCGACAGCACGTGAAAAGTCAATAATGTTACTCTTTTGTGAACAACATGTATTAGTCGGTGGTGCATGTAACGTAAAATAGAATAACATTTTTAACTTTTTAAAATCAACAAGATGCTTCTTTGATCACTAAATTATATTATTATATATTTTAAAAAAAGTTGTGAAAGCGTTAATTTTATAATAAGAAAATAACTCATATTATTTTTATACATCCAAATCATATATTTTAAATAATCTCTTCTGCTCTTACGTGACTCGAGGGAATACATATATTGCCTCGTCATGTAATTCTCGCAAATTAAAGAGGGGCGGACGCGGACGGGTGCTCAGTAGTTCAGGTGCGTGAAACGGAGGTAAAGATCATCAAATGAACAACGGAGGAGATATCATGAGCAAAAGGTGGGACATATTAGTATATTACGTAGGTATAGAGTATTATTATTATTATTATTGTCTAGTGCTCTTTACACTTGTTCTCCAGTGCTCCAACTATATCAAATTGCGAAGAAAACTGATCTGGATAAAAGCACCGAAAAAAGAGCTCAATTATGGTGAAAAGGACTAGCAATCAAAGTGGAGAACGAATCCAATGTTAGCTAGCTCTGCGGTTTCTGGCAGAACACAAGTACAAATGTACTTCCAGTCTGTGGAGTACTGGAGCGCCATGGTTTTTCACCTCATTTTGAAAAGAGATTTTACTGTGCCAAGTAACGTAGAACGTTGGTTCGGTACAAGCGTGTGCAGGTGCAGTCCTGACCACCAACAGCAAAATCCAATGAATGAAAAGCTATTTACACCTTAAAAGTCTTCAGGCTTGTCCTCACCTCACCGCGATTGCTTCTTCGGCCTCTCGCTGCAGTCCGAATCCTTCGGTCTGCTCCATACAGTCAAATTCGGCAACATACGGACGTTAAAGCCTTTTTATTTCATTTTGATGTTATTCAATTTTTTAAAGTTTATTTGAATCCTTACCGAGTTATGAAGTTTTAGAAAACAATTAACAAAATACACACTTAATTTAAATCGATGAATTCTAAAGACAGATCAAAATAAAATTTGAATCCAAATTACTAATTTATTCTAAAGAGGAGGTAAAAATCCGCAAATGTCGTTAGGCCCAAACGCTAGCAGCCTAGCCTGTCCTTTTTTCCTTTTTTCCCTCATTTTCCTCCTCTCCTTTTCTCTCTATTGTCCATGGGCCGGCCCACCCCCTAACTCTCTTTTTTTTGGCCCACCGGCGCCCGCCCCACCCAGCCTTCGTCTTCCCTCCTGGCCCAACCCAGCTCCCCTCTCCTTCTTCCTACATGTGCCGCCCAGCCCATCCACATCGTCGTTGCATGTGTTGCAATCCTCGCGCCTGCATGCTCGAGCCGCTGCCATGTCGTCTCTCAAATTAGCACCATTCTCACCCCAACCACGTGCGGCTGACCTGCTCTCCTCCGCATTGCGTTGCCGCTCCAATGCCCATGCCCCACACCGTTGCAGTGTTGACGTGCACAACAGTGTCTCGTGCACCGTCCGCATCATCTCGCCGCCAAGCTCTCAACTTATCACGCCTGTCTCGATCCTATTTGAGCAACAACTCAGGAGAGCGTCGGGTCCACCACCTCTCCTCTCCATTCCCCCTCTCTTCTCCATCCCTCGTGTCAAGGAAGGAGAACCAAGCCGAGGGGTCTGACCAGCACCATCATGCCCTTTTGCACCGCCTCTGCCCTCTCCATCCATCTTTAATTGAATGTGACATGAACAATTTGTAACATCTATTTTCAGAAATTCAAAAATTAGTTTAATTTCAAGAAACTCCCCAAAAGTTTAAACTTCAAATTTAAAAATTATTTTTTGTTGGGTTTCAAATATCAAAATTTGGAAATTTTTGCAATTCTCTCTCTCCCCCCTCCCGGCCGGCCCATCTCGCTTCCCCCTCTCCCGACCTGCTCTCTCTTTCCCCCTCTTTTCCCAGGCCGCCTCCTGACTGCGTGCCCCTGCAGACTTGCCTGTCGCCCCTTCCCAGTCCTCTGGGCGCCTGCACCTTCACCGGTTCCCATTGCCGACCGCCTGGTCTTCCCCCGCCTTCCCGAGGCCGCCTCCTCGCTTTCTCTCTCTCTCTCTCTCCTTCACCTCCCCGGCTATAAAGCCAAGCCGAATGCCCCCTCTACCTCGCCCCTCCCTCCTCCACGGCGCCAGTCTCCTCTCTCTGCTACCGAAAATCGACGCTTCGGTACAACCGCTCATTGCCCGTCGGTACTACTGCTCGCACACCACTCCGGTACTTCCGCCCTCTGTTTCCCCGGAACTACCGCAATCCCCTGGTACTACTGCTCATTCTCCGCCGGTACTACCGCTCACATTTCCACCCCGGTGCTTCCGCCCCCCGTTTCTTCAGAACTACCATTTTCCGGTACTAGTGCGCGTTACCCGCCGGTACTACCTCTTGTTACCCGCCGGTACTACCGCCCGCATCCTTCGGTACTACCGCTCGTCCCCGGGACCAGTGCGTGTAGACCCAGTCCACGCACTGTGCGGTGGACCGAACGCTGCTCTCTTGCCAAGGGCCCACGTGTCAGCGCTGGGTTTTTCTAATATTCTTTTCAATTAAAAATCCATTTGTAAGTTTCAAAAATCTATATCTCCTTCATTATAACTCCAAAAATTATGAATTTTGTACCCAAAAATTTGTAATTTCAAAACCTACATTTTGGTACTAGTTTGGTTAATTTTGGAGTTCATTTATTGTGAATTTTGTATTTATTTATTTACGTGTCTTTTCTTTTCCGGTTCGATCGTCCGAGTAGAGTTCGAAGAAGCCGGAGGACCCCACTTTGACCAAGCTCAAGACTACCAAGATTCTCTAGCCTTTGACCCAGGCGAGTCAACACTTTGATCATGTTGAACCTACATTTCATGCAAATTATTCTTTTAAATTATTAAACTTCATGCTTTAATTTCTTATGCAATTTTATGTCAAATGGTCCTAAGGTAGTTAAATGCCAACTTGATTATTAAATAATTATTATACCTTGTCGTTGATAATTGAATTCCCTAATCCTTGTCACCCTAGTAATTACATGGTAACCTACTAGTTGTAGTCGTACTCAAGCGTCATGCTAGCCTTGCTTAAATACGGGTATTAATCACCCCAATCATCATCCTTTACACATAAAGATTGTTTTGGGCGGTCATTGGGGGAAATGACTGAAATGGTTGAGATAATTCGGTTTACACTTCTCAAAACCCTAAAAACTTGCTAATACCCCATCTGGGCGGATGGAATGGTGGTGGGTGCCGTCGGGCACGAGAGTGGTTGGTATGTGGTATGAACCACCCGGATGAATTAAGGACTTAATCTTGTCATGACCTCCCGTGTAAAACAAGTACAACCACAAGTCTGCAAAGTGCAACTTGGCTTAGTAAAATTATCAAACTCTGAATGTCATCTCGCATGGTGGAAGAGAGGGAATGTACAAGCGCGTGTTGCGACTGGCTTGAAAGGGGCAACGATGAAAGGTGAAGTTTGCCAATCGTTGAGGGGTAGTTCGACTACGCGTTCAACTACTCCAGTCGTTGAGGGGAACATCCCGCACAACGTATGAGCGTAACCCCATATGGGTAAAGTGACGGAAAGGGCGAGGTAATTTGAAAAGTTACTGTGACGATCGCTCAACTACATGACTACAGAATCATGTGAGGTAACGAGTATGATTGTCTCTTATGGGTACGTGTACAACCTTTGCTGAGTCTAAACTATTTAAACAGACGCGCCTACGGTCAAAGGCGGACATGGGAACTTAATTTGAGTTAGTTCTATTTCAAAATCTTTTGTAGGTGGGTTGAAAAATGTGACGGGCTCATCTAGCCCTTGTTCTGGATTTTCCTGGATAGTCTTACCCAGTGCTGATGATAGGTGGATGTAACCGCTATAAAAAATAAGCATGAGGTGGAGGTAACCTCCACTGTTATGATATTGCACACTTAATCACCTTAATAAAATATGATTTGGTTAAAATGCTAAGAGATGGGGTTTTCTAATATATGTAATCATAAATGTTGCTTTGCGCAAATAAAAGAACCTAAGCCATGCTTGTTTAGCCTTGCATACTTATTATTGCATCTGTTGTGTTGGCTCGTGAGCACAGAAGTTGTGCTCACCCTCGCTCTTTCCCCAAACCCTCGAATCCGTGATCAGGATGATTATGCCTACTACGAGGATCAAGGAGTCGATGGTCAAGACCAAGGCGAAGATTAGTTCAGTTCCTTAGGCTAGGGCTCGCCGCAGTTTAGCTGGCTCCGCTGGTACTTGCGTACAACCAATATTCTCTATGTCCTTGGTTAATATCGGTTGTACACAAGGCGCCACAGTCGCTTGCCTGTGGGGGCCGTGTTGCCCCTTTTGCTTCCACACCTATTTCTATATTTTATGTAATGAGTTCATTTGGCATGTTCGGCCTCTTTTGTAAACTCGACCCGATGCGGTCTATTTAACTCTGATGGTTGTAATATTATGTTTGGTTCGGTCTATGATGTGTATGAAATGATTCAGTGATGTATACTGTGAGCGCTACCTACTGATCCAGGGAGTAGCGCAGAATTTTTACAAAGGAGTCTGGATTAAGAAAATCCAGATCCGACACAATTGTACCCAAATTTACAAAATTAAATTCAAAATATTCAAAATTCTACTATAGACTTGCATATTTGAACACATAATTCAATTTTTACACAAAATATACACGCTTTAAAAAATATGATAGAGTCGTGATTCTACGGTCCGATCCCGTTAAACAAACAATGATCCTACCTAGCATCGGGATCCTGGCAACCTTGCCTGTTGGTGAGAGGTACCCTCTGAAAGATCGAGGTGGCCGACTAGAGGGGGGTGAATAGGCGGTTTTAAAAATTCTTTCGCGCTAAACCAATATGTAAATGCGGAAGCTAATAGCGAATTGGTTTTGCTCAATTAAAACCTAAATCAACTAGACTCAACTAAGTGCACCGACAATATGAACACAATACAATATGAGCAATCAAACAAGATATATAAGCAATTAAAGCAAGAATGTAAATTGCTCAAAGTAAAGCACAAGTAAAAACAAGATGACACGATTATGTTTTACCGTGGTGTTCGGAGACTTGCCGGTCTCCCATAATCCACGTTGAGGTTAGCCTAAACAAATTGGACCGGCTCCACTAATTAAGCCAATACCTCCGAGGTAAGTCCAACACTTGGACCGGTTCCAAACCGAACCAACACCTCGCTCAACTATGGTTGCTCTTCCTCCACTCCGGAGATGGTGAGCACCAAACCACTCACAAACCGCCGGGTCTTCTCACAAGCTTCTTGAGAAGATCACCGCGCACGACGCCTCCACGCCGTCTAGGTGTCGGCAAACACTAAGAGTAACAAATCCGGACTTTCACTTGAACTAATCAAGTGTCAACGCTCACGTGGATACACAATCCACTACCTAAGGCAACACATGCACTTAGGGTTTACTCTCTAATCTCACCAAGTGCAACACATGCACAAAAGAGAATAGAGGCTTGCTCTTAGCTCAAAGAATGAGTATATCACTTAACAATAGCACCAGCAACCTCTCTTAACCGGTCAAGGTGGCTATATATAGCCCACACACAAAAACTAGCCGTTGGGAGACAAACCCCTGAAAAATCAGGGAAATCGGAAGTTCTGTCGTTCATAGACCGGAACTACCGCATGAGAGAGAAAAGCACAGAAACGGCTATGTCAGACGAGAAACTAGCCGTTTGATTTTTAGTGCGGAACTACCGCCAACCAGGTTGCGGAAGTTCCGATCTTCGGAAGTTCCGCTCAACACATACCGGAACTACCGCACATCGAATTTTGGCTAAGTCCCCAAAATGGTGCTTCTCGGAAAAAGCGAACGCGAATTTGAAACAGCGATAATCGGAAGTTCCGCTCGTAACACGTCGGAACTTCCGCACTTCGAAAATCGGCTAAGTCCCTAAACCGGACGCTCTCTGGAAAAAACGAGCCGCTGGAAATCGGACCGTCCGGGCTGCGGAACTTCCGCAGTTAAGACACCGGAACTTCCGATTTTCTGATGAAAATAGCAATGGCTTTTCAACAACTTCAATTGCAAAACACATTTGCTAATTGACAAGCCATGCCAAGAAGGATCACAAGCAAGATTCCCAACAAGTTACAAAACACATTTGCCAACTTTTGGAATCATACCACAAGGAAAAAGGTACATGGACTTACACCATTTGCAAAACACATTTGCAAACTTAAGTCACATGCTACAAGAAATCAAACATGAGCATCAACTATTTGCAAAACACATTCGCAAATAACAGCATCATGCCATAAGACTAAAGTGCATGGACTTCAACCATTTGCAAAACACATTTGCAAAGTATAGTCTCATGCTACAAAGATTGAATGCATGAGCCTCGGCTATTTGCAAAACACATTCGCAAATAATAACTCCATGCATAGATGAGCTAGAGCAAACACAATGAGCTATCAACACATGACTAACTCATGCTACTAGTCAAGACCCCTCTTAATAGTACGGCAATCCTATACTAGCAATCCGGTCTATCAACCAAACATCGAGACCGGTAAAAGACTAGGAACACATCCTTAGCCCTAGCTAGTCATACCTTTGCCTTGTATCTTCTTGAAGCTTGATGACGCACATCAACACTTCAAGTCCGGGTCCTTGACTTTGACAATCATCAACTCATGATGATTTCTTCACTTCGGGATCTTGTCTTGAACATCATCAACACATGATGATTTCTCCATCCCGATTCTTCACATGCATCAACGCATGATGCATTCCTTCACTTCACCTCCATCAACACAACTTCACCTCCATCAACACATGATGGGTCTTCTCTTGTCTTGATGATCAACTCATGATCATCTCTTCTTGATAAGCATCAACTCATGATGCATCATTTACACTAAGCTCTTGACTTGATGATCAACTCATGATCATCCCAAGTCTTCATCATCCTGGAACATAACCTATATATCCAACTCATGGAAAATGTTAATTCCACAATGTGATCATCATTAATTACCACACCATACCATTAACTCATAATGGTGGGACAAGATACCTCAATCTTTCCCTCTTTGGTAATTGATGATAACCACTTAAATTCTCATAAATTTAATGATGATAAATGAGAGAACAAATGGGTATATATAAACTACACAAGTTATATTTACTCTAACATGAGTATACAAGAACTACACAAGTTCTATATACTCATAACATGAGTATATACGAACTACACAAGTTTTGTATACTCAAAGGTTTTGTTTCAACGTAGAGATCCCAAATATATGTGGAGAATGGAATATGGATCAATACTAATGAAACCACAAAGTATAGGATAAAACTCCCCCTAAATGTGTGCATACACAAATGTGTAATAAGGTCATATGCACATATTCAAGTTTAACTTAAGGTTGAGTTCAATCCTATATTTTGGATCCGAGAGATGCAACAATATATAAGATTTAGATGTCGATTGCATACCTCGTTGTGTTTCACCTTTATATCCAAATGAGATTACACAAAGATAATACTAGATAAAAGAGTTAGTCTCATATTTGGATTTGTCATTAATCACCAAAACACTCCATTAACTCATAATGGCGGGTCTAGATCTTTCACCCTCTCTCCTCTGTTTGTTTTGGGGGATTCTCCTGATTCAAACTTTGGTGAGACAGTTCTCTCTTGTTTTAACTCTAAATTCGTTGATTATTGTTTCTAAATTCATATAAATTCAAACCCTACCCAATAGAACAAAACAATTGAATTTTATAGTTTATTTAATTGCACTTTGATGAAATGCATGCATGATAGATGGGCTCGTTTAATTAAATTGCAATTGAATTAGATAAGTCATTAGTGTGTCACTAAGCTGTTGGCTCAAGTACAATAGTAATTGCAAAGCCATGGTTTTATGTATATGGTACCAATGACAGGTAGGCTCCATATAGAGTAATTATTAAATAGTACTATGGTTAATTAGGTGTTAGTTAATAACTAGTGGTATGACAGTAAGGCCCAACATAATTAAATTAGAGATTTTTAGAGAGAATGGAGGCTAGAGTTCACCACTATACTTGGTTAACCATAACCGTTTAATTAAGAACAAATGTTGATTCACTGTCAACCCGATAAATAAGTGTTGGTTGTGTTCAAATAACAATTAATTTGTGTTGGGATAGTGCTAAGTATAGGTTAATAATAGGTTGAAGATTAGCATGGCATGTAGTTCCAGCCATAGACTATTAGTTGCTTACATGAGATCCTCACACAAGTAGCTTGTTTTTTAAAATTAATTATTGTGCTAGTAGGCATAGCTTAAGTGCTCAAGAGTAATAGGATTATTTAACATACAGATTAATTGAAAGTTAAACACTAGATTAATTAATTGTCAATTATGTATAATGAGTAATTAGTGGTCTACTTAAAATATGACATTAATTACTATAATCTTAGTATGACATGTCAACCACTTAGTTACATTTCCAGTATAAGAGTAATTTGGAATTTAATTAAATAACTAGTCCACATTTTAGTTAGTAATTAAATTAACCATTCAATTAACTAATAATTGAACCTTAAATGATAATATGTCATGGGGATCCTAGCGATGTGAAATATGGAATTAATATGGTTAGTTAAAATTACATCTATCGCATGTGGACCCTAATGCTACCCATATGTCCCACCTGTCACTCGTGGAAATTCCTTGATAAACCGAAATTGATTAAGGAAACCATTAAATGAACTAGACCTCATGTGTAAGTCGCGATGAGGTGTTTTCAATGAAACAATAGTAATTCAAAAACAAATCAAAGTAAAGTTTATTCCATCTATCACCCATCGCTATCCGCTACTAATAGAAGAACAATTTGTAAAATAAATAAATATCAGAAGATCCTACCTGTTAGTGTAATCTCTCCCATCAGAATGACTTAAGAGAAGTATTCTTGGGATTATTCTCTCCTTTTATGTAATTGCTCCACCAGCGAATCTTCGAAGGGCCCACTTTCTCTAATCCTAGCTCTGTATCAAATGGTTTCAGATCCTAAAATCATCTATATCAGATGTTTGACTTTTTGGGATTTATTTGGGTTGGTTGAATTCTTTTTTATCTATTTGAACGCCTTTGGATTTATTTAGTTTCATTTAGTTGTATTCAGGCGTTCTTGAATTTGATCGTATTTTTGCATAATTAGACTTCGAAGTCCCAAAGGAGCAGCAATTTGAGCAAGAGAAAGAGCAAGAATAAGACAAAGATTATCAAAACATTGAGCAACGCAAGTCACCGCTTTAGTCATATTGCACCTACATTTCAAATGCAAATTATATTATTTTAATTATGAAGTGCATGCTTTACTTTTATTACAATTGTGTTGTCATTAGCTCATAGGTAATACCTTAATGTTAATTGAGCTATTAAATTACATTCCTTGATCTTGGATACTATCTTTTATTACCCTAAGACTAATGGTATACTTAAATAGCCACTAAGTCCGTATCTAACTGTCATACTTTGCCTTGCTTAGATACATTTACATGTGAGCATTAATTTTCCATGACATCATTCCAATCATCAAAACTTGATTTGGGCAGCCATTAGATGGAAATGGTTGGAATGTTTAACTAAGAAGATATTTTCAAAACAAGAACATAAAAATATTTTAGAATTGGGCGGATGGTAAGTCGAGCAGGCGGATGGAGCATGATAATTTGTAATTTGGTAGTTCTGTACGAGTCAATTAAAGACCGAATCTTGTGATGACCTCTCGGGCACTAATAGTGAAATCACAAGTCTATAATAGTGTAAATCTAGTTGATTACTTTTGCGAATCTTAGCATTCATGCCGCAAGGTGAGGCAAGTGGTGTTTGATCCACTTGGGGAAGTGTGGAGGAGAGAGATTCGAGGTAGCCGAGATCGGACTCCAAATGGCAGAGGGGTGACGTTGTTCCTCGTAGGTGCAAGGGATAATTTCCGACTCAACGATGGTTCCTCGTAGGAGCAAGGGGTACAACCCTATAGGCAGGTAAATGTTAGTGGGTCATTGGAAATACCTTGTGATTGAAGGGTAACACGGCAAAGCTACGATAGTACAAACAAAAATTCACCACGCAAGTAAGGAACCACCGCTAGTAATAGATCACAAGATTACCGCTAGATGCGCCGACTCGTAGCGGAAGTAGAGTCGTTGTAGCGACTTGATGCAGTCGTAGTCGTACTCACGACGCGTCTCCTCCTTCGAGTGGTCGTACTCGCCGCGCGTATGCTCCTCCGAGTGGTCGTACTCACCACGCGACTTCTCCTCCGACTCCGGTGATCGACACGAATCGCGGATCGCCCTAGTGATGATGGTTTGCAACAACACCTTCGAGGTATCCACACGTACAGGGTAGGATCACCACGCGCTAGAGTGCTAGCACCGCAGCGTGGTTGAGAAGGCATGGCTATTAGGGTTTCAGGAGTTCTTCCAAAGATCATCCTCACCCTCACCCTATGCCACCGCCCCTCTTTATATAGGCATCCATGATGGGTCTCGAACTTGATGCCCATTAGGAACTCGTGACCTATACGAATTCGGATCACCATCCAAAACAAATCTTAGCCCTTTAAGTATGTGACCCTACACGTTCATGTGTAATCGGTTATGATTCGGAAACTCTTTTCCGACCACCAGTCGTTAGCGGTACCTAGTAGCACATAACGATTCCCAAATACACATAGAATATATCGGACGAACCTTGATGTAATATGATCTATGATCAGGTCTTCATCACCTACGATTAGTTCGTATCTCCATACGACCATATCTTATTTGGTCCCGACCAGTTCGTAACTCCTTACGACCAGGTCCTTACCATTCACGACCAGACGATGATGAGGATATCCCGACTACTTATAAGGCTGTTTATGAAGCAAGAGCTCGTCGTTCGTGGTCTCGCAATGATCAACTATCTGGCGTGTTTTGGGCGTATTCCGAAGAGTTGATGGTTCGTGCATTGGCACGAGTGTTCAACTAGCGACATCGTCTACTTCACATCATTTATCCACGGTTACTCACCGAGAAGATCAGGCATGCCCCGTATCAACGTATCTCCATACGACTGGTCCGTAACTGATCGAACTCAGCGACCTACTCATGCATTCTCCTTTTGCCTCACAATGTTTGGTTGAACTCTAGGTGAGATGATGTGTCATCCATGGACTGTTCAATACTTTCTCGATCGAGTGTCGGATAACTTCATGTGGTCGACACTTCGACCACTAGTGGCATGACCATACACTGTCATTATCCGATCACCACGAGGGGCCCAGAGACATCACTCATGTTATGTTAGGAGGGGCAAATCCCATCTCGACCAGTCACATCCCTCCGCATATTTCATAGCATACCCGAAAGCTACCTTTATAACTACCCAGTCACAAGTAGCGTTTGGTAACCCCTAAGAGTGCTATTACACATGTAGGGAACTATGCTGATCTCAGGTCTAAGGATTATACATCATCATTACTTGAGACCAACTAATAACACAAAGATTCATAACAATCTCAATAGTGTCTCAATGATGGGTATATCCAACCCCATGTTCTCTAACAGGTGCTCACATTATTGATTCGATATTCCTATATCCATGACCGGTGAAACCAGGTCATCAATCAATACATGTGCTAGTCATAGAGTCACTGGTGTTCCGACCAGTGACCTCTGACCAGGGATACATTTAGAATGACATCATATAAGTTAAAGAGTTTCACCAACAAATCACATACTTATTGATCTATAACAAATGATTCATTCAAGGAACACGATAACATATTATCAAAATCATGATCATAATGAAATATCATCATCTCTATGATTGCCTCTAGGGAATATTTCCAACAGTGATGTCCTCTTAGTCACACGTCTACGGTAACGTGTTAACATTACAAGATCGCCGTCTCTTGTGGATAAAGTTTTACAACATATGTAAAGTGAAAACTGTCTGGATAGCTATGCCCATAGTCATGTGCAATGCACGAGAACTTGCTTGATTAGTCTCTATTTTATAAAATAACCATTTGTAGTTGGGATAAAATTGTCGAGTGGATAGAACCCTGAGTTTTTGTCCAGGGTGGATAGAACTTAGTGTTTATTAATGGGTGGATGAAATCAATCTCTACTCGTAGGTGGATGGAACCTTCGGGAACCATTATCTGCTAGCAGGCGGATGGAACATTCGCTACTATTATATAACATAACTCAATTTTATATAACTAGTTTGGTCAAAATGCTATGTCACAGGATTTGTGTCGGATCCGGATTTTCTAATCCCGAATCCTCTGTGAAATCACTGTGCTATTCACTGGATCAGCAGATAGCACTCACAGATACATCACTAAATCATTTCATACATGGCATAAAACTATATCATTCATTAATTTAACACATCAGAGATTACATAGACCGCATCGAGTCAAGTTTTACAATAAAAGACGAACAGGCCAAAAGATTACATTACAAAAGTAGCGGAAGCGACAACGGAAGTAAAAAGAGTGAGGGCACATCTCTCCACAGGCAAGCGACTGGGGAAACCCGTGTACATCCGATATTACCCGAAAACTCAAATAATATAGGATACACATAAGTACCAGCGGAGTCAGCTAGACTGGGGCGAGACCTATACTACAGAATCTATACTACTCTTTAGGGTTCCCTTGGCCGTCAACTTCGGGATCCTCGTAGTAGGCGTAATCTCTAATATTTCCTGCTTCTGAGGGTTTGGGGAAAGAGCGAGAATGAGCACAACCACCGTGCTCGCGAGCCAACACACAGAATGCAATAATATACATGCAAGGCTTAACAAGGATGGCTCGTGTTCTTTTATTTGCTAAAGCAACATTTTTTATTATCATAAATACAAATCCCTATGACTTAGCATTTTAAACAAATTGCATTTCTTTAAAGGGAATAAGTGCAATATTAAATAACGGTAGAGGTTACCTCCACCTCATGCTTAATTTTGATAATGGCTACATCCACCGACTATCAACACTGGGTAAGGCTACCTAGGAAAAATCCAAAACAAGGGCTAGATGAGCCCACCACATTTTTATTTCACCCACAAAGGTTTTTGAAATAGAGCTAACTCAGGCTAAGTTCCCATGTCCGCCTTTGATCGTAGGCGCGGCTGTTTAAACAGTTTAGACTCTGCAGAGGTTGTACACTGTACCCACAAGAGATAATCATACTTGTTACCCCACATGATTCCTTAGTCATGTAGTTGAGCGATCATCACAGTACCATTTCAAACTACCTTGCCCCTTTCGTCATCTCACCCCTATGGGTTACCCCCATAAGTTGTGTGAGATGTTTACCACAATGACTAGCGTAGCTGGCCCTGGCCACAACGACTAGCGCAGCTGGCAACTTCACCCTCCCTTGGTGTCCCTCTCAAGCATACATACATCCCGCCGCTTGCACGCTCCCAAACACCAACTGTGGGATGACTTTCAGGGTTCAATAAATTTTACTAAGCCAAGTTGCACTTTGCAGACTTGTGATTGTACTTGTTTTACACAGGTGGTCATGACAAGATTAAGTCATTAATTCATCTGGACGGTTCATACCACATTCCATACATTATTGTGCTACATCCGCACCACCATTCTTTCCATCCGCCCAGATGCGGTCCTAGCAAGTTTTTAGGGTTTTGGGGAGGAAAACCAATTAACACAACACGCTAGTCATTTACATCCAATGACTGCCCAAAACAATTTTCACGATTTAAAAGATGATGATTGTGATATTTATTGTTCCGGTACTTAAGCAAGACTAGCATGTCGCTTAAGTACAACCTAGGCTACTATTTACCATATATTTACTAGGGTGACAAATAATACTGGATTCGATTATCAAAGGATGGGTAATAATTAATTAATCATCAAATGAGTGTTTAACTACCTTAAGCTTTAACATACATTTGATTACAGAAGTAAAACATGCAACTTTGATATTTTAAATAAACATAGTTTGCATAAATGTAGGCTCAAAATGATCAAAGTATTGACTCGCCTTGGTTAAAGGCAGTTGGGTCTTGGTATTCTTGAGCTTGATCGAAGTTGATGTCTCCTGCGTCTTCGAACCCTAATCGGACGAAAGTACCGGACAAAGACACAACAACAGAGAGAGCAAATAAATACCAAACTCATAATAAAGGAACTCCAAAATGAACAAGACCAATGCCATTAGCAAGATCTTAATTTTAGAAAATTTTAGAAATAGGTTTCATAATTTTTGGAGTTATAAAGAAAAAGATATGAATTTTGAAACTTTAAACCGAATTAACAATTAAAGAGAAAATTATAAAATCCAGAAATTCCACGCGCCGACACGTGGCGTGCACTGTGCTCGATCCACGGGCACTATGCTCGTGGACCGAGTCCACGCGCGTGCTCGTGGACCACGTCCATTTGTGGCCCGGCCCGCTTGTCGGGCCCGTCGGCGGTATTGCGGGTGGGGCCACTGTTGGTTGGCGTGTGCGAGGGCTAAAACGGCGACGGCGTCACGCGGACGCGACGCTTTGCGTCGTCCGCCCGAGAGAGAGGGGAGGGAGGAGCGGAGGGAGAGGGAGCTCAGCGCGGCGGCGGCGGCGGGCGATGGCCGGAGGTGGGAGGGACTGAGGTGGGCCGAGGCACTCGGTAGCGGGCGAATCGGCGGGCGGCGTCGACGGAGGTGGAGAAGGAAAGGGCACCGGGGTGGAGGCCGGAGCTGGAGGCGAAGGAGGAGGCGATGGCGACGGCTCCAAGGAGGCAAAGTGACGGCGCTGGAGGAGGTGAAGGGGTGGAGAGGGAGGAAGGAGGAGAGGGGAGGCGACCCGGCTACTTATAGCCGGCGGAGGAGGAGGGGAAAGGGGAGAGAGCGTGTGGCGCACTGCGGTCCCAAGGCGGCGTCAGCGAAGGATTAGCGAGGAGGTGGTGGCGGGGCCCAGGCGGGAGGAGGCGACACAGAGGCGGGAGGGCTGATGATGGCGACGCGACGGGACCAAACGGCGAAGGATTGGCAAGGATGGGCGGTGAGGGGATAGGAGTGGGAAGGCGCAGAGAGAGGATTGGGAGGAGGCGCGGTGATGCGATTGGCGGGAGGCCTTGCGCGCTAGTGGTGGCTTGTCGTGGTGAAGTGGAGAGGTGGCAGAGGGGGAGGAGAGAGAAGGCCAGAGATTGGGGGGCGGTGGCGTGCGGCGCACGGGCGAGGTGGCGGGAGACCGGGCCAAGGCGAGAGACCGGGCCGAGTCGGGCCAACTCAAGGTGAGGGTTCGAGTTTTTGAAGATTTGAAGATTCGAAATCCAAATTTTGATTTTGAAATCATATTTGCAAAATGAGGATGTTAGAATTTGGCTTACTTAGTACTTTTGTACTCACGATGCTCAATTACTTTCATCCATTAAGTGAAAAAGAAGAAGGCTATGCGGACGCTTAATCGCGTTCGACAAGACCGAAAATCAAAGAGATCAAGAACTAGATCGTAAGCTCCAACCGATTATCTGTGGGCATATCTTGACGGTCCCATTTGGGTGTTATTTTCGTTTCTACTTCCGCTGCTGCTAATATTTAAGGTATTTGGGCTGATCGGAGTGTGTGTAAGTCAAGCGACTGTATGATCTATTTATATTGTTTAATTTAATATTATGTAATAGGTTTACTTTTACAATATATAATTGACATTTAATGATATAACTGTACGCATTAGCTACTGATTCATGGACTAGTCACGGCATCAGAAAGTTCCGTATGGTAAATCCGGCCTCCGAAGGACGTCCATTTGACAAGCAGCAGCCACAAGTTACGATGTATACTAATCCTCCGAGCAAAAATGAGCCGTCAAAATATACGACCAGGTCACTGTACTTCGTCACATAATCAAAGCAAGCTCTCTCGTGATCTTTTAGCATATACATACTTACATACGGTCTGCTAATACTGACAGTACATTCAGTCAAAGTCGATCCAAAAGTCAACAAAGATACGTGGAAATATCAAACTCGTACAGATCGCTCGCCAGATTGCATGAACACAGGGGATACCAAGACTAGTCTCCGTGATGAACAAGTCATTTGCAAGTGTCTCAAATTGTAAAAAGCCAGTTTACAAAAAAAATATTGTAAAACCCAGTCATGATCGGACAAACGCGTGGTAGGCCTCCACATGGCACGAGTTCGAGAACATGTATAATAGTATCATGTCAATTATCTGTAAATTTTATTACGTAGAACACAAAATAATATTGATAAGAGAATAAGAGCATATAGAATTGAGTAGTCTCTAATACGTAGTCAACTCATATCAGAAACAAGACACATCATACATGGAAAAATTGTCTACAGAGATAGATAAAAAGATAACTCAATGTAGAAACTATCTTTTACGCTGTTTATAGATAATATAGAGGGATAGTATAGATAACCATTATTTATACTATTGTACATACTCTGAGGTAGAATAAAATTGAAGATTGAAGGAACTCTTGTGTGTGCATTCTGTGTAGATTTGGGAGACGAATTAGTTGGCGCCTTGCATGTTGGATGCATGTGGGGGAAAAAGGGTCATGAGAGCATGTGCTAAGGCAATACTAGACGTGAGAGAAATTTTTAGCACCGATGCGAATAGATGGATGAGTGTGTGTGCTAAAGCCTAGATTGTATGACACCGAGACAAACCTTGGAAGTTGGTTCTACGGTCATAAAAGCTAGAAGTTTCTTTAGCTAAATATCTGACTTTACCACCTATAGACGACACAGGGTTGGAGTAAAAGTAGCTAACAATGGTATAATAGAGACAGTGGTGAAGTCAGCGAAAATAGAGAGGTACTTTAAGGTTAAAGCTAATGCAAGACAAAATTATCGAACATACATCGGACGGTTTTGTGCAATTTAAATTCGTACACAACTAGAAAAATTACGAAATACAGTAAAAATATTACATCACTACTTGATAGTGTTGTCCAAATAACTATAATTATGCATGAACAGTAGTAAGGTAGGCGGAGCCGATGCTTTAACACCCCCAAGTGAGGGGGGGGGGGTGCTCCGCCCCTCTGTAGAGACATGAAGGTGACACATCCACCTTAGCACTTACTTTAGACGCCAAGGGATATACATGCTCTAATTAAGCGCATTCACTGTGTACACAAACGATTTGTTATGAGATAGATATGAACAGGGATATCATTGGAGAGTTCTTGCAATTCACTTATTATTGGAAAGTATTCACTTTGTATCTTCAAGAACTCTTGTTTTCCGAGGCTTAGATTTGCCAAGGAGGTTCATAAGTTCAGATTACAAGGAAGAGCTGGAGATATTTAGGAACTTATGTTGTACAGTCGCAGCTCTAGATTCGTTCTAAAAAACACTGAACTGTCTCGATCATATATACTCACATTAAACCATTACAAAGAGCACATGCGCGATTGCCTGAAGCATAAGAAAAGGACGACCGGAAGAGAACGAAAGGAAGCAGCGGTTGTCCGGGCAGAACACTGCGTACAGTCTTGAACTTACTCCTACCTAATCCCCTTGCAATTTTTGTTTTGCTATTTCGTTCGCCGGCCTTAAACAACTCTTGGCAACTCGGCTGACGGCTGCGCGTAACAAGGCCACGACCCACTAAACGTGGAAAAGGTCTGCCTCTCTGGTGCAGGTATGTGTGTGACTACATGCAGACTATAGGAGACAGTGCCAATTGTACGAAATAAACAACTAGATCAAACTCTTATCATGATGATGATACGATGAAGGTTTAAAAAGGGTTTCTCCCAAGAGAAGAAAAAAAAGGTGTAAAGGGTGCAAATGGGAAGTCTACTACACCTTGACAGTCGGAGAACTTCGCGCTGCAAACCTGCAACCTCCATGTCTAATCTAGTAGTATCCATCCACATAAGAAATCCTTCTGCTGAAATAACAGGTGACTTCAATCAATCCGTCGAAACAATCAGGAACCTACCGGATATGCCTGGCTCCTATGTTTGCACTTTGCAGCATACCCGTTGTCATACAGCCTAACATCTGAACCATATTACAAGCCTCCCTAAACTTTCGACAGATATATTCGCAGAAAGAAGAAAATAACTTTCAACAGATACTTGTCCCAAATGAATTGTACCACCTCGGTTATTCAGCGCCTAAGACCTTGTCATATAATAATAAAAATAAAAAATACAAGTACTCCAAGTAGTTCCCATATCATGATAAGACTGAAAAAATGGTCATTGACCAGGTCAACTTGCAAGCTTCCACCCACACGCCAACTCGCCCAGCAACCGCGCTCTGCAGCGCCAATTCGCCATTAGCCCATTATTACATAAAGCCTCGCTCGCTTTCTGGTGGGTCTCACCAGCTCACGCCTTGCGCGGTTGCACCTCCCTATTCCATTTGCAGCTCGAGCCGGAGCTCAAGCGAAGAAGAAGCAACCCAGCAGGAGCAAAGGCTTCCAAGTGCTCTACTACTCTATTACTACTATGGCGCGGCCAGGCCACACGGCGTGGCTCCTCCTCGCGGCTGTGCTGCTGTTCGCGGCCGGCGCGACGGCCCAGGACTGCCTGTCCGCGACGTTCCAGGGGGGCCGGTCGTTCCTCAAGTGCTACTCCCTGCCCGTGCTCAGGGCCACCCTGCACTGGACGCACCACGCGGAGAACGGAACCGCGAGCGTCGCGTTCCGGGCGCCGCAGAACAGCGGCGGCTGGGTCGCCTGGGGTATCAACCCCAACCGCCCCAGCAGCATGGTCGGCAGCAGCGTGTTCATCGCCTCGCACGACGCCAACGGCGTCGTGTCCGTCCTCACGACCATCCTGGAGAGCACGGCCCCCAGCCTGACCAACACGAGAGCCAGTTTCAACGTGCCCGTCGCGTCCACTGCAGAGTACTCAGGAGGCGTGTACACCATATTCGTGACGGTCGCGCTGCCGGGGAACTCCACGCTGCAGAACACGGTGTGGCAGGCCGGGCCGGGCAACACCGGGTCGATATCGCAGCACCCGATGTCGGGGCCGAACTTGCAGAGCACCCTCAGGCTGGACTTCCTGTCCGGCCAGAGCACCGGGGCCTCCAACTCCAGGCTGCACCGCCGTAACGTGAGTTATTCTCCTCCTTCCTCCTCCAGCTCGATTAATTCAATAAACAAAGAGAAATAGATAATACTTTGATTTTCTTGAATGGTTCAATGCTTGATTGGCTCGTTTCATTGCCGAATTGTTTAGATGTTAGGTAAGTTATGATAAGGATGTTAGAGTCGGTTCTTTTGATCTCTCTGATCTCTTTGGATCTGGGGTTCTTGGTTTTGGATCGGGTCCGAGAGTGACCGAGAGAGAGAGGGATTACCGTCGTGCGTAGAGGAGCTAGGGTTGGCCATCGCGGATCGTCCTTGAGAGTGATGGTCGGTGGAGAGGTCCGATGACTCCACGGCGGTGGCTTGACCCGAGCGGAGGCGAGATCCCTGGTGGTGGAGCCGGCGGTAGTCGATCCCGTCGGTGGAGGCGGCAGTGGACAATCCGTCATTGGTGCGCTTCTCTTAGATCGGATTAGGGTTTTGTGCGGGTGGGGTTTGCGGTTACGTCGAATCTCGTCGTTCGTGCCACCGGCCTCTACCCCCTCTTTTATAGCGCAGTGCGACAGGGGCCCATCAGCCATGAATTGGGCTGGACGCCCCCGATCAGGGCGCGAGGCATTTGGCCGTTGAGCCAAATGCCTCTGCGGGAGATCATTCTAACATTCTCCCCCTTGATCTCATTCTATACTTTATCTTTAATTGCTTTTGACTTTACTCATTCCATCACAGATTAGTGCATAGAACATGTCTCATCGTCACGATCAATCGTCGATAGATTCAACAGCTACAATACACCTCCCTGTTCTGAAATAGTTACTTTAATCTTTTGGGCCATCTTTTAGTCCAGGATTCATAGGCTTTCCCTTAAACCCATGCCGGCTATATGTTCTCTGAACACGTTGGGTGGTAAGCCTTTAGTAAGCGGATCCGCTAACATCTTTGCGGTACTTATATGCTCAAGACTTATAATTTGATCTCGAACTTTATCTTTCACAACATAGTACTTTATGTCAATGTGTTTGGCAGCACCACTTGACTTATTGTTGTGGGCATACATTATCATGGGTTCATTATCGCAGATACAACTTAAGTGGTCTATTGATGTCGTCAACCACTTTTAAACGGGTATGAACTTCTTTAGCCAGTTCACCGCCCGTAGCCTCATAACATGCTACAAACTCTCAGATACATTGTGGACGATGTAGTGACGGTTTGCTTTGATCTTTCCACGATATAGCTCCTCCAATGAGAGTGAAGACATATCCGGATGTCGACTTTCTATCATCTCCGCAAAATCGAATATGTATACCCCACTATATGGAGTAAATCGATCTTCGTATGTCATCATTAGGCCTTTTGTTCCTTGCAAATAACGCAAGACTTTCTTTATCAATTTCCAATGTTCTATTCGTGATTGCTCCGAATCGCCAAGTAACCGGTAACAAAAGCTAAGTCGTATGTGCACACTTGAGCATCTTGTAAGCTTCCGACAGTGAAGCATATGGAACCGCTTTCATTTGATCGATCTCATATTTGGTTCTGGGCATTGAAAATCCCCATATCCGTCGCCTTGACTATAGGTGCGGTGAAGGACTACATTTATGCATCCCAAATTTCTTTAAGACTTTCTCTATGTATGTCTTTTGTGATAGTTCCAATATCTCTTTGTTTCTATCGGTGAATTTCGATCCCTAAAGCGAACGAAGCTTCACCAAGATCTTTCATATCAAAGTTTGAGGACAAAACTTCTTTGTCTCCGATGTGATCGACATCACTACTAGCCAAGAGGATATCATCCACATACGTGATTAGGAAAATAAACTTCCCATCTTTAAACTTTGTATAGACATAGTTGTCCTCTACATTCTCTTTAAACCCAAATTTTCTTATTGTACTGTCAAACTTCAAGTACCACTGTCTTGAAGCTTGCTTTAACCCATAAATCGATTTCTTTAGGTGGCATCCCATTCTTTCATTTTCTTCCATGACAAAACCTTTTGGTTGTGCCATGTAAACATTTTCCTCCAAATCCCCATTAAGAAATGCCGTCTTTACATCCATCGATGTAACTCTAAATCATAATGTGCTACTAATGCCATTATGATTCGAAGAATCTTTACATGAGACTGGAGAAAAGTCTCATTGTAATCAATCCCTTCTCTTTGCGTAAAGCCTTTTGCCACAAGTCGCGCTTTGTATCTTTCTACATTCCTTGGGAGTCGAGCTTTGTTTTGTAGACCCATTTACCGCCTACTGTTTTGACTCCTTTAGGAATAATTTCAAGTCCTGCATTTTATTAGTCTTCATGGACCTCATTTCCTCTTCCATGGCCTCAAGCCATTTTGAAGAATTTTCGCTTCTCATGGCTTCTTCAAATGAGGTGGGGTCATCCTCCATTTGAAATTCCTCAGATGATAAATCGATAATCATCGAAATAGTGATCTTCTTACTCTTTGAGACCTCCTCGGGGCCTCCACATTTGGTACATCTTCTGCTTGAGGTCTTGTTGCTCCCCTCATTTGTGGCAATGGGTTCTATAGGATCCTCAAGAACGGGTTCCTCATTTTCATTCATTGTTGCCACAGGAGGAACAATAACAGTCTTGGCACCACAAGATCTTGTACCGTCGGCAATGACAGTAGTGGGAAGAGTGGCTCTTGAATCATCTGAGTGGGCACATATACCCGCTTCTCTTCAAGATCAATCTCGAGCTACCATGCTCCCCTCATCATTTCATCTTCTAAGAAGACAGCGTGTCTCGCTTCTACAAACTTTGTATATCTGCTCGACAAGAGAAACGAAAACCTTTTGACTTTTCGGGGTAGCCAATGAAATGGCAACTTCATCGCTTTGGGATCTAGCTTCCCAAGGTTTGGGTTAAATACTTTAGCCTCAGCAGACTCCCCACACACGTAAGTGGTTTAGTGAGGAACTCTTCACGTCCACAACTCGTGCGGTGTTTTGGGCACCGACTTACTAGGCACTCTATTGAGAATATGAATGGCGGTTTTAACGCCCATCCATAAACTCAATGGGAGTGTGGAGTAGCTCATCATGCTTCGCACCATATCCATCAGTACGATTGCGTCTTTCAGCTACTCCATTTTCTTTGAGGTTCGCCGGTGTAGAATCTTGGGCTACTATGCCATTTTCTGTAAGAACCTCGCAAAGGTCCGGGAACTTGTCCATATGGGGTATGTCGATCGTAGTACTCCCCCACGATCGATCGAACTATCTTAATCTTTAAATCGTGTTGGTTTTTAACTTCACCTTAAATATCTTGAATTTATCCAATGCTTCATTTCTTTCTTTGATTGGATAAATATATCCATAACGGAGTAGTCATCGTGAATGTTATGAGCGAGTCATAACCATCCACACTTTTCACAGAAAAGGACCACAAATGTCGTGTGAACAATTTGTAGAACTTCGTGCTTCTTTTGCGCATTTCTTAATTTTCTTTACATATTTTCCTTTAATGCATTCTCTCGCATTGTTCTAAGTCCGAGAACTCTAATAGAGGAAGAATTTCATTCTTAACTAGTCTTTCTATTCCCCTCAAATATGGCCTAAACGACGATTGCCATAATTTCGACGATTCATTATGAGTTCTCTTTCGTTTTCTGTTTACATTCGTAGACGAGGATTCAATCACTTTCTCGCACGCGACGTTCCCATTAGCGCATACGACATTCACATCATCACACAATGATAACAAATAAAGCTCATTTTGTAATATGGCAAGACCAACACATTCTTTATTAAATATTATTTCGCACTTGCCATTTCTAAAATTACAATCATAACCATCTTTGTCCAAATTGGAAACACTAATCAAATTCCTCTCAGTAAAGAGGAACAAAAGAACATCTCTAAGTAAAAGATTGGAGCCATTAGCTAACTCTAATGAAAGATCGCCAACGGCTTCAACTTCTGCTTGGACTCCATTTGCGACTTTAATGCATCTTTCGTTTCTTTGCGTAGTCCTCGTCGAACGGAATCCCTGTAAGGAATTAGCAACATGAACAGTTGCTCCTGAGTCAATCCACCAAGTGGATTTCGAATATTGCACATACAAGCATTCATTTATGAAGGTAATAATGTTCTCACCTTTCTTTGCCATTATCATCTTTAAGTAATCAGATGTTCTTCTTGTAGTGTCAGGTCTTCTTCTTGATGAAGACACCGATCTTTGTCTCTGACAAATTTATTACATTGAGGTCGATGGATGAGGCTTTTCCTTGTTCCTTGAGAAGGAGGTCTTGTTGAAGTGTTTTTCTTGTTATCCTTCACATAGTTGATAGATCCACCATGTGAGGATTTAATTCTTTCCTCCTCTTGAACACACATAGCTATGCACTTTTCTAAGTCCCATTTATCGGGCTGCATGTTGTAATTGACAACAAAAGTGTCAAACTTTTCTCGCAATGAAGCAAAAATCAAGTGAATAAGGAACTCATCCTTGAGTGCCAAATCCATTGGTTTAAGCTTGGATGCCAAGTTGCTCATCCTTAATATGTGTTCTCTTATTCCACTGCCACCACCAGAATACCTCTCTGTCACAAGCTGCTTAATCAGTTGTGTAGCATATGTCTTTGAAGAGCCAGTAAACTGACTCTTTATTTTATCAAGGTATTCTGTGACAGTGTCACAGTCTGCGATTGAGCCCACAATTGCGTGCTCAATCGTGTTCTTTATCACGACCATACATTTCTTGTTGGTCGTGGTCCATTCTTATGCTCTAGGTCATAAGACATCCGTAAGGAGCTTGATCTCTCTGTCTTTTCTGCCAAGCAGTATCATCCTCATTTTGATCCCTCCCCGGGGGCCATAGGCTCGGTGGGTCGTCTTGTAGTGAGGACCCAGTCCACCTCAGCTAAGATAAACGCTAAGTCTATCTTTTTCTTCCACTCTCCATAATTATCTCCTTTGAGAGTGTGGATCTCTCTGATACAACCCATCAAGTTGTATCCTCCTGAAAATTTAGTTCAAATAAAGTGAGAACGAAACATGAAAATTATATGCCTTATTTCCAACGTTGGTCAAAAATACGACATACAATTAAATCAATTATATCTATACATTAAAACTATATCACCGTTGGGCAGAAATAGAAACAATGTATAAAAAATATCAATTAAAATTATAATACTGTTATTATCAACTTTGGTCAGAAAATAACAATATCATAATTCACAATAAATTCTTAAAAATTAAATTCTCTCGTTGGTTCGAATTTAATTAAAAGAATTAATCAATATTAACTTTTGCAGCGGAAACAATAAATTATTCAATAATTCATTCTCAGAAGCATTATAATTATACACATTTAATCTCTGAAAAATAACACGTTGGTGCAAAATTTACAGAGATTTTATACAATTTTTCTATTGAAATTCATTCAAAAAATACTTCTGAAAATAAACTAAATTCAATTTTTCTTGATTTTACTGTTCATAACCGGCGAAAATACTGTTTAAAACCGGTCATTTATCGTTCAAACCGCCATTCGCCCATTCTAATTATTTTCGGCCCATTATCAGGCGGCTCGCCCACAACGGCCGTTAGGGTTTTCATGAAGCGATTTCAGCCGTCGGATTCACATCCGACTACGGTTTGGATCAGCGTTTTCGGCTATTGGCGCTCGCGCGTCTCGTTCGCTCGCCTCGGCTCATCCGATCGCTTGAATCAATCGGCGGTGGAGCGATATCTCGCCGAACAAAACCGTGAGCCGCGCACGCCAAACCCTAACTTCATTCGCTCCGTTCTCTCTCCTCTCTTCTCACCAGAGCGCGAAGAAAGCCGGAGAAGAAGAAGACGCGGAAGAGAGTCGCCGCCCGCCGCCTCTTCGCCGGCGCGTGCGCGTTTCGAGAGGAGCGCGCCGCCAGCGGCGGCCGTCGTGCGGCGGCTCGGCCTCCGCCGTCGGCGAGGTCCAGATCGCGGGAACCCTCGGTGATCTTCCGAGATCCGGGCGCTTTGGAGCCCGGCGAGCCCATGGCTCGCCTGACCCTCCCTACCTGTAAGACCCGATGTTTTAGATCTGGAGTTCTAGGGTTCTTGGGTTTCGATTCTTTTCTTTTGGATCTTTTCTTTTGGATCTTTGCCGTTGAGGCTCTGATACCATTGTTAGAGTCGGTTCTTTTGATCTCTCTGGATCTGGGGTTCTTGGTTTTGGATCGGGTCCGAGAGTGACCGAGAGAGAGAGGGATTACCGTCGTGCGTAGAGGAGCTAGGGTTGGCCATCGCGGATCGTCCTTGAGAGCGATGGTCGGTGGAAAGGTCCGATGACTCCACGGCGGTGGCTTGACCCGAGCGGAGGCGAGATCCCTGGTGGTGGAGCCGGCGGTAGTCGATCCCGTCGGTGGAGGCGGCAGTGGACAATCCCGTCGCTAGCTGCGCCCCCTCTTAGATCGGATTAGGGTTTTGTGCGGGTGGGGTTTGCGGCTACGTCGAATCTCGTCGTTCGTGCCACCGGCCCCCACCCCCTCTTTTATAGCGCAGTGCGACAGAGGCCCATCAGCCATGAATTGGGCTGGACGCCTCCGATCAGGGCGCAAGGCATTTGGGCCAAATGCCTCTGCGGGAGATCATTCTAACAAAGGAATGAAGTGTAGGACGGCGACGTTCTACTTTATTAAGACGTCTGGACCAATTATTTCAGTTTAGTTGGAGATGACCGGAATTGTGATAGCTGTTCGATTGATCAATTTGGACGTGATTTATAAAATCAGCCAAATGGTTAACTGTGACGCTCTAGGCTTTTACTATTCTAGAAAAAAGATGGTCAAAATCTAACTCGGAGATGCAACGACTTGGGGAGCTGCGCCTCAACTTAGAATTGTCACCTGTCCAACTTTAGTAGTAATGCAGTCAGGTACCTAGAGCTGTTCAACCTGGTACACGCTTTTCACATATTCTGATCAGAAAGCATAGTAATCTATATCAACGCAGGACATAGTAAGCCCAGCCTCTGGGTAATTTGGTAATCTGCATCAAATCCAGTTGCCGAGAATTGCTGAACAGACCTAATCACCTCAAAGACCATTGTTTTCCTTCTTGATTTTGATCGAAATTTTATTTCGCTTACTCTAACCATGGCACACATGCATATATACAGATCCACGGAGTGCTGAACGCGGTGGGCTGGGGCGTCCTGATTCCCCTTGGCGCCATGATCGCACGCTACCTGCGGGTCTCCGAGTCCGCCGACCCGGCGTGGTTCTACCTACACATCACCTGCCAGTGCTCCGGCTACATCCTCGGCGTCGCCGGCTGGGGTCTCGGGCTCAAGCTCGGCAGCGAGTCCAAGGGCACCACCTACCAGCCCCACCGCAACATCGGCATTGCCATCTTCTGCCTCGCCACTCTCCAGGTTCGCACTCGCATTCTCCATTCTGCAACGTTGTTACTGTTACATTGTCATGGCAGAAGCTGACTGGAAGCTTGTTCTGTTCCATGGTCAGGTGTTTGCTCTGCTTCTGAGGCCGGACAAGAAGAACAAGTACAGGTTCTACTGGAACATCTACCACCACTCCGTTGGGTACTCGGTGATCGTCCTGGCCGCCATCAATATCTTCAAGGGGCTCGACATCCTGAAGCCGGCCAGCGGCTGGAAGACGGCCTACATTGTCATCCTGGCGACGCTCGGCGGCATCGCCCTCTGCCTGGAGGCCATCACGTGGGTGATCGTCCTGCGGCGGCGCAAGCGTGACGCCGACAAGTCGCACCGCAGCGCCAATGGAGCCAACGGCGCCAGCTGGCAGCACCAGCAGGGTGTATAATCAGATGTACGTGTGCATTGCACTACGCGTGTAGTTTTGCTGCGATGTGTCGTTTGTTTTGAGTTATGTTGTATCTTTCCCCTCTTCTTACTGCTTCCGTAGAGTAGGTATTTTACCTCCTTTTTTTCTTTAGGGTTCTATGATGGCATTTGTATAGAATTTTTTTTCCCTCGTTGATGTATGATTACTTTTATTTATATCCGTACTCTATGATTTCGATTAGGCGGCCCCGTACTACAAGTGTTGTCGATGCATTTTATGGTTTGTCTCTGGCGAAAATAATCAATCAGTAGTTTTCGGCCAACCCCTTCAATAGTTCAACCATTGGACCACGTCATTGCCTACGAGAAGACGTGAAAACAGCATATGTGTGTTTTCTATAGTGATATCATCACGCAGAGAAAATTATAACCATTCTTCTTGTCTTTTTTTAATTATTATTTTTCAAACCAAAACCCTAATACACGAAACCCCCCTATAGCACTCATCTTCCTCCTCCAGATCTGGCCCTCACCGTCCCTGCTATCAACGGTGAGGTTCTTCCCCGGCGCCGGTGAGACTAGTGCTCCCTTCTCCTGCTATATATTTTGTTTTTGTAGCCGGTATGCCTTTCCTTATCAACCCAATAGATCTACGGTTGTCAAAGTCCTGCCGATGCAATGCTGTTGAGGTTTCCCCTATCTTTTCCCCTGTTTTTTGAGGCTTTTCCCTTCAATCCCCTGACAAATCAATGGAACTACCATTCAAATCTGGCCATCTTAGGGTCTATAAAGCAAAGGTTGAGAACTGGCGACTTGCTGGTCTCAAGAAGCCAAGCATCTGTATTACCAGCGATGTTTACCTCTCAAGAGACGATGTATGCAGAGGAAGCAGTCTTCCATGGGCAGGCGCACGACGGTCTCCTTGCGAGCTACGACTCTAACCCTTCTTCACTGAAAGGTCCACGCCGACCGTCTCCCATATCTCTGGCGCCATCATCAAAACGTTCATGCTGGTCGTCCTCCACATCTCCGGCAAAGAAGCTTCATCAAGGCAGGTCATCGTTTCCATCTCCGGTGTGGCTTGTTCTATGCTTGTACAAAGGACTTGGTTGTAATTTTCCTTTTCGTCTGTCCTTCAATGTAATGTCAAGGATGTATTATCTTTGCCTCATAATAAAGCAGGGTTAGGTCCTTAGGGGCCATATTTCCAAAAAAAAAAACTTCTTGTCTTTTCTTCCATTTGACACCATCGTAGGCAATGGTTTAAGATGTACTCGAATCAATTTGACCAGTTGTCACGAGATCACATGAAGTAAATACTGAAAATGACCATTCTTCTGAGTTCTAATTAGAGCCAGGACTTGCGATTTGCTTTTCCGGACTGACCCGAGGCCCGATCAACACGACACGATATGAATGACTGGGTCGGGCTGAGCATGAGAATGCAACCCATCGGGCATCCACGATACAGCACAGCCAATTGGACCGTGCTTATGGCGGCTCGGCATGAAAGAGGCTCAGTCGGTCAATCCCCTGGTGGCCTGGCCCAATTCCAACCCCCCCCCCAAGTCCGCCCAACCCCAACCCCCCTCCTGGCTCGTCCCAACTCCCAATCCCACGCCTCCTCCCGCAGTCCTCCCTCCCGCCGCCTCCCTCCCTCTCCCTCCAGCCCACCGCCTCTCTCAACTCCTCCAACCACCTCCCTCCCTCTCTAACACTCCCTCCCCAAGCGCTGGCCACCTCTCTCCCTCCAGAGTCCAGCTGCCTCCTCCCCTCCTTCCACACCCACCTTCCCCTTACCCTCAAGATCTGGAGGTGATCGGCTTCCTCCACTAAGATCTGACGACGGGTGGTGGAGATCCAATGGCAATGGGCTTCCTCCACCAAGATCCAGCGACAGGTGGTGGAGATCCAGTAGTGGCCGGCTTCCTCCACCAAGATCTGACGACAAACGTGGCTTCATTGTCATCCCTCTCGCCCACTTCGTCTTCCTGAGCAGCGGCGGCCATCGTCTTCCCGGCCTCTTCATCGTCATCATCAAGGTCGCCGCTTGCTCAAGGCCGAACCTGGGTTGGCACGGCATGGCACGCCTGACTTCTAGTTCTAACCCGTGAAAGGATGGCTGAAACGGAGGATTTTGGGTGAAAAAAATGAAGGTGGAATTGCTTAACGCTTTGGTGCCAGACACACACAGTGTCAAAGGCTTTTTACAAACACTCACGATTCCTTAAACACACACACACTGGTTATCGAATATGTGATTTAAGGGAACATTTTGTACTTCTTTCTCGCTAAGTAAAAGTTATACGCTATAACAACGTGCAATACAAACCGGTGCAACAAACAATCCTACGTCTGTCTTTCATGTAACCTTGTACTGTTCTACACACGGCAGTCCACCTACTCGACTGGATTTGATAGGAAAGCCTGAAGATGATGCCGGTTTCTATTACTAGTGCCATGACCGAATCCGTTTCTTTTTTGTCTTAATCTAAAAAACCATTGTCTAGGGCCTCTGGGAGGGGCAGTTGCAGCTGCCAAGATTGACTCGCCAATGAAGAATCTTCCTGTGCATTTCAGTCCAAACTAACGGAGTATGCAAGCACGATGCTGACGTAGTAGTTTTTTTAATAGAAAAATGTACCGTTGAACCAAATCCGACGGCATACATTTCGGCTATATTTTTTTGGTCGGTGCTTTTTGACCCTCTTAAACCATAGGAGTGGAGTGGACTCCTTTATTTCCAACTGTACTGGTCAAAGCTATTGCTCATATTCTCTCTCTCTCTCTCTCTCTCTCTCTCTCTCTCTCTTCAATCCCTATTTTCTCCCTCAAAATTCAACAACGTAGAGTCGATTAGACAAAGGTAACGACGAATCAAGTCACTGGTAGGCCTAATCCGTACCACAATCTCACCGTTGTTCATACCCCTTTGGTTTTTTCACCCGATTTGGTTGCTCGGCGATGGTGATGGTATGCATGGGCACGGCTCACCTATGAAGGTGAGGGGCACCGGGGAGTAGACACGACGAGATGTCCGTGGGCTAGCTTAGTCATGCATAGGAAGGCGAGCGGCGTGGTGGCGACGCGGGTGCTCACCGCCACGCAATCACTGGCATCCTTGTCATTACTGAGCTCCCAATGGCTCCACACGACTTCCTGTGGAAGCTGGCAACATGTTTGTAGTCTCTCCGAATTTTTATGATTTTTGCTGATTTTTTTTTGTGAAACATTATTGAAACTTGTATATTTTGTTATGAAATTCTCTTGGAACTTGCTCGAGTTTTCTAGCTTTTGGTGAAACTCTCCGAAACTTAAAGTTTGTTTTAAGTGAAACGAGAAACTTTACCGGACCTTGTTATATCCTTGGAATGCACTGTGGGCTAGCAGCTCCCCTTCAAACAAAAAATGGCAATGGAAATTTATTTTTTGAAACTTCATGAAACTTCAAGTTTTCGGTGTGAAACTCGTTAACATACCAAGTTTCAGATTTGAAACTCAAAATTTATTTTTTTGAACTTCATTAAATTTTATGTTTCAACCGAGACTCGTTGAAAGACCAAGTTTCATATTTCATTTTTTTTTAAAATGTTTTTCAAAACTTTTTAAAACTTTATGTTTGGGCTGAAACCTAAAACTTTTAAAATATTTTCACAAGACTTCATGAAACTTGGTGAAATCTTTTGAAACTTTTTGTTTGAAACTTGAGTTACAAAATGTGAAACTTGTGCTCGAAACTTTCTTAAAATCTTATGGAAACTTCTAGAAATACACGAAACTCACTGAAACCTGAAACTTCTAAAAAATTCATGAGACTTCTTGAAGCTTCATGAAACCTTTTGCATATAACCAAGTTACAGACATGGGAAGAACAAAACTAAAAACCTACCTAAATATGAAACTTGGGCTTGAAGCTTTCTTGGAATCTTCTGGAAACTTCTAAAATACATGAAACTCACTAAAACCTAGAACTTTTAAAATATTTTCATGAGACTTCTTAAAACTTCATGAAACTTGCTGAAACTTCTTGAAACTCTTTTGTATGAAACTTGTTAAAACTTGAGTTCCAAAATTTAGGCTTGAAATTTTCTTAGAATCTTCTGAAAACTACTAGAAATATGCGAAACTAAAACCTAAAACTTTTAAAATATTTTCATGCTTCAAAACTCGGAAGTTTCGTTTAGTCTAGTTTATGATTGAAACTTCCTTGTAACCTTTTTTAGAAACTCCTTTAAACTTGTTTGTTTTTTTTGAAACTTACTTGAAACCTTTCTGAAACTTCATGAAAAGCGCCGAAAGTATTTTGAAACTTTCACAAAATATGTTGAAATATGCTTGAAACATCAAACTCGTAACCTAAAACCTTTTTTGAAAACTTTTCAAGAAACGCGTTGAAACCTAGTCGAAACTTCAAACTCAAATTTGGAACTTTTAAGCAACCAAAACTTCACAAAATTGCATGAAATTGCGTGGGCTATTAGCTCCCCTTTTTTTAGCGGATGCCATGAAGTAGATGGGCCTAGTCACTACAAGAAAACCCTCCCATATAGACATTTTTCTAGAGGTGTTTTTCAATTTGTATCTAAAATAAGAAGTTCTATAGTTTAGACGCGTTTTTTAAAGACACTTTAAAAATCACCCCAAAGGTTTGTATACTAGAGACAATTTTTAAGACGTTTAGGCACATACAGAATTTTATCTTGTAGAGACGTTCTTTAGACACTCTAATTCACGTAAAGTTTATGTTGTGTGAAAACATTTTTTGATGGTTTATATGTGTTAAGAGAACTACATATAAACATTGCAATACACGACTAAACATATGTGGTTGTGAGGTCAAAATGGTTAGTGTGACAAGTTTAAAAGAAATATCTCTCATAAGATCTAGAGTTCAAATACCAACCTTCGCAATAGTCCATACATTTATTTTATTTGTTGCGGTGTAGTGCAATATCTCTACGTAACGCCGTAGAGATATTTTTGGAAAACATAACTATCATAGCGAGATGCATGGGAAGTCGTTTTACAACTGACTTAGGACGAAAAAAAATGTTTCTATTATATATAAAAAAATAGTCGTCTCTTATGTGCAGTGAGTTGTTCATCCTTGTTCAGTTCTACTTTCGGACGTGGGTTGTGGCCGTTAGCATATTGCATCCCAGTCTAGTATGGGCTGGCTGTCTGCCCTATACCACTATACGAGCCAGCAAGACTGGGCTGTACAGTCTGGTCCGTCGGAGCTCGGGGTTTTTCCCCTCATGAATGTCACTCGCCACTCACCAACCTGTGAATGATTATTTGTTCATATGAGGTTGGTGTCTAATTGCGGTGGTGTCGGCGCCGACCTAGCACAAGCTGGTGTTCCTCGGCGACGAGGCGCGTGGTGGGCAAGACGGCCATCATCACCCGCTTCATGTTACTACAAGTTCGACGCGCTCCCGATCCTTGATTTCTTAAAACTGTGTGAATTTCTGGGACGGTGCGTGATGCAGGCGACGACCGGGATCGATAACCCATCCAAGACCAAGACCATCCTCGTGCTTGCAGCTGGTCATGCTTTGCTTTGGCAACTTAAGGCTTGTTGCCCTCCCGATTCACGTGGCGTGGTGACATGGACCAAATAGTAAGGATACGGCCTATGTTTGTTCGGCTCGTTTGCCTCGTGGGCTGTGTCAACTGGACTAAAGCCGCTACTATTTACCGAACTAACAATATTGTTTACGGAGAACACCCTATTCACCGAACTAACAAACTGGATGAACAATGCAAGCACGATGCTCCAATGAAATAGATCGGCCTAGCTGTTGTGCGGGCCTTGGCGCCGGGCGGCTGACGGCCCGGGAAGCCACAATGGTATGTAGGTGTCTGCGGGCCTGCAGGCAGCAGACGGGTTGGTGAGAGATAACAATTTTTTTTTTTTTTTTTGTCAGGTGCTATGCTCTGCCTTTACTTGTGCGGGTTCTTGGTGTCTCTGGATCCGAAGCGGTTCAATGGGAAGGGATAGGGCTAATGGTCGGCTATGTCCGGAACGTGCTATCTGGTCTTAAACGACTTCTGAGCCCATCCCAAAAATAGGAAAAGGTAATTTCGAAAAGAAAGGTAGCCAGGTCAAGAATTCAGCTAACATGGAGGGGTTACCTTGAAGAGTAAATTCAACCGTTCAGGCTTCAAGCCCATCCTCGACGTTGAGAAGGGTCCGTTCAAATTTTACGAACCGAGGATTTGTACACCCACGTATACCACCACGTACTAGCCTAGATATTCAGTACTCGCCACCGGTCCCTTTCCAGCACGTTCAAATTCTAAAGTTGCTAACCGCACCAAATGGCAACGAGAATTTCGAAATACGGCACATGGCCCGTGAACGAACGGTTTCCGGATGGAGCAGGTACGTTCCTATTATTAGACCAGATTCCACGAGTCAAGAACCGCAGTTTCGCTGGCTTTTCGCTCGATGCACGCAGCACGCGTGCGGGTACAGATTTTAACTTGCCCGTTAGACCCGACACGACCTCCTTCGCGGACTTTTGATCTAATGATTTATATTATATAAAATTTAATTATACTATATCCGATACTATAAGTAGAAAAATTCGGAGGGCGTAGACTTATAATTGCCTATGTTAGAATTAGAAAAAGTCCATAATACAATCATAAAAAGATTATATAATATATATATATATATATATATATATATATATATATATATATATATTATACCGTTAACAAATCAATTATTATATTTAATTTATACCAACACCACTGTATACTATCATTAAAATGTAAAAGATTTATTAAAGTTTATGTCCTGGTTGAGCACTTCCGGACGTTCCAATTGCGGAGAAACCTCCCGTCCGCGCTCTTGCGCGCGCGCTTTGCGTCGGACCATGACTTGACAATGGCTTGGATTTCGTCCGTCATCTCTTCTTTCTTTCAATCGGAAGGAAAAAAAAAACTTCTTCTTCTTCTTCTTCTTCTTTTTCTTCTTCCAGAGCGGCACGCGGCACCGGGCACCGCGGAACGCGTGCACGTATCGTGTGTGCACGTGCCGGCCGGACATGGAGAGACGGAGTCTCGATCGAACCCGAGGGGAGAAAGCGCATCTTGCATGGAAATTTTCATCGGCGACCACGACACTGGCCTGGCCTGGCCAGCCAAACGGATATCTCCAGTCTCCGATCAATTCGACTCGACGGAGACCTGACCGGGAGACGGACGCTACCGTCGCTCCAGTTGATTCCACGAGCCTTTCCTTTCGTTAGCACAGTCCCCAGGGCCCACGATTCCTGGAAAAAGGAGCCGGCCGGTCGAGCCAGCTCACACTCACACACCCCTCTTTTTCGTTGCATGTTGCAGTCGCTGCGTCCCGTGTTCACTTCAAGCTCTTGCTGCTGGCGCAGATTCGTCGGTCTCTAGCGTTTGTCCTGGCACTACCTCTGCCAACTTTGGACGATCTCAAGACGAGGGTGTTCTCTTCCAGTTAGCTTTTCCTACTTTAGTCTCGAGGGGGCCCTCTTTTTCCAAGCACAGATGAAGTTTTGCTGAGCCACGATGAGGATCGATCGACTAAATTGATTACAGAAACACATGGTATATCGGATATTCAGATATAAAGAATCGGTTCCATTTTGATGAGCCGGTCGATGCATAAGACTGTCGAACATTGCATCCGTCGTCTTCACGTGGGTCTTCGGAAAAAATTGAGAATATATACCTCGGCTGGGATTGGCAGGACAGAGCCATCCAAATAGATGAGCACCACCAGCTAAGGCTGCGCTGTACACTAGTAATAATTTGTTTGGCCTAGTTCGAGTCGTATGTACATCCTCAATTAACACTGGAGACAAAAATCAGTATGAAAGCAGTAACTACTCGTGACACACTTTGCACTTCATATACACTGTTGCGGCAATTAGTTAATACGGCCGATCCAAAAAAGGGGGGAAATCCATCAGAAAACACATGTACGCGTCCTCTTAAAACAAAATTTAATCCAGGAAAGATTTGTCAACTTCTATACAAAGCTAATATCCAAAATTACAAGGCAATAATCACTAACCGGGGAAATCAACTTACAAGGGACGACCAGCTAGTTCAACAAAGAACTTAGTAAAACACAGTAGTCTACAGACCGACAAAAGAAGATCTCAGTACACGCAATCTAAACTTCATCCCACTTGCAAAACACTTTCATTCAACCAACAACATCAGGTCTTCCAGCCTCAGACGTTCCTCCTCTTTGATTAAAACCCGCCAGCGCTGCAAGCATGACATATATTTGAACACAACTTCAGATGGTTGCTTAGGAAAAGTCCTCTCAATCGCCATCTTATTTCTGATTTCTATCTTATTTCTAGTTTTCCAAAGCGTCCAGGTCAAAGCTGCAAAACTGAATAAGCCAATACGATAATTGTTAGCACCCCAAACATCTAGCCAGTAAAGATGTAAATCTTCAGGACTCTGGACATCTCCTCCACCCAAAAGTCTCATTGAAACAAGACCAAACAAATTTAGCAAGAACGCATTGAAAAAGAACATGATTTGTATCCTCCACAACCCCACAAAGGATACCATTAACACCCCCTTTCCATTTCCTAATACTGAGCTGATCAGCCATATGAATCCTATTATGGTAAGTCTGTCATAGGAAGATTTTTACTTTGAACAAAATTTTACTTGAGGTCAAGTTTTTTCATTCTTCTATCAATAACCCCACCAAAGACCAAATGTTTGTACAAAGATTTCATTGTAAATTGACCCTTCTTATCCAAGCACCACTCCATCTTGTCTTTTTCACCATTAAGATCCACCCCTTCTAAATGATCATTAAGAATCCCCTACTGGTCTACTTCTTCTCTCCCAAAATTTCTAACAAACTGAATATGCCAAATCCCTCTCACAAAACACTATGCTACTTTGATGTCAGGATCTGAACAAATATTATACAACCGAGGAAATCTGATTTTCAAAGGACAATCATCTACCCAAATATCATGCCAAAAGGAAATAATTCTCTTTATTTCCTAACTAAAAAAGAGACACCCCCCAATTGAACAAGGATTTTACCTTGTGAATCCTTGTGAATAGATTTCCATAACCGTGAGCTTCTAATAGGCAATGAACCCCTATAATCACCCCCGGGGAATACTTTGCTTTTAAAATCCTAAACCAAATCTCATCATTAGCCTTATTAAATTTCTAGAACCATTTACACAGCAGAAAATTATTCATCAATCTGGTATTAATCACCCCCAGACCACCAAAATCCTTTGGTCTACAAACTACCTTCCAGTTAATCATATGATATTTGAACTTATCACTTGCCGCTCTCTAAAAAAACATGTATCTGATAGAGTCCATTTTCTTTTGAGTTTCCTCATTCAAACTATAAAATCTCATTGTATAAATGGGTTGACTGCTAAGACAACTACTAGTCAGAATCAGACGACCCCATGATGATAACAGATTATTTTTTAGCTGTCCAACATTCTTTCTAGCTTGCTAATAATTTTCCTTGCTGCTCTTGTATCCAACTTTCTATCCCTAATATCAATACCTAAATAAGTGAGAGGGAGCTGCCCCAATTTACAATTGAAATTATTAGAAACTCTCATAGCTTCCACATTGTCCACCCCCAGAACAAACACCTCACTCTTGTGATAGTTGATCTTCAACCCAAACATCCATTCAAAACAGGGAAGTAGAAATTTTAGGTTAAGAATATACTTTTCTTCACAATCAATCATCAAGACAGTGTCATCTACATATTGAAGTAAAGCAACACCCCCTGGGATCAAGTGTGAAATCACCCCATTGATTAGCCCCTTCTCTTGAGCTTTTGGCACAATCACTGTTAAAGCATCAGCTGCCAGTTGAACAGTAAAGGGGCAAGGGATCCCCCTATCTCAAACCCCTATGAGAAGTGAAATAGGGATCGACTTTTTCATTAATATTAATGCTCACTTTATCCCCCTCTAACAGAGCTCATCATCCAATCATTCCACTGCTCCTCTGAATTTTGTCAAAAGCTTTCTCAAAATCCAATTTAAGAATAACACCCCTCCTTTTGGAAATTCTCAATTCATGCATAATATCATGTAAAGAAAGCACCCATCCAGACTATTTTTATTTTTAATAAAAGCAATTTAATTCTCACTAATAATCTTGTTGGCAATCTAGCCCAATATGATTGCCAAGAGCTTAGTAATAATTTTTAAGCTAACATTAATCAAGCAAATAGGTCTAAATTGTTTGATCGAAGCAACATCCTTGATTTTAGGGATCAAGGTAATCACCCCAAAGTTTAACCTCTTTAAGTCCAACTCCCTTTGAAAAAAATATGTAACCAATTCCATGAAAAACTTCTTCAGAACCTCCCAAAAAAATTGGTAAAAAGAAGTAGGGAATCCATCTAGCTTAGGGGCAGAATCAGCTTGCAAATCCTTGATAACTTGCCAAACCTCTTGCTAAGAAAAGGGTTGGACAAGACTAGCATTATCAACATCAGAAACTTTACTCCATATATTCCACAAATCATTAACTAGCTGCACATTCTATCTGACTTCAATCCCAAACAAGTTTTTGTAGTACTTATAAATATGCTCTCTAATGCTTTCTTCTTTAGTTAAGAGATCCTCTCCATCCTCCAGAGTAAAAATGAGGTTCTTCCTCCTTCTACCATTGGCACAACTATGAAAAAAATTAGTATTAGCATCCCCTTGAGTTATCCATTTCACATTTCCCTCTGTTGCCAAAATCTTTCCTCCATGTCATAGATTTTTTTTTCTAAATTTATCTCTGCTTTATATCTACACATCCAATCCTCAGCTTCTAAACTTTTATTTTCAGCTTTCTTGTCTAACCTGTTGAGATGATCCATAATGACTTTCTTCTCTATCCTACAATTTCCATTCAGATTAGCATCCCAACCTTTTAAAAACTGTCTCAAAGAGACCAAACACCCATTCCATTTATCCAAGGAATAACTAGTTTCATGAACTTTCCTACTAATTTCCTCCCATTTATTCATAACCAAATCTATGAAATTATCCTAACAAAGCAACTTTTTTCTCAAAATAAAATCTCCCTTTATGCACTATCCCATCTTCTCCTGAATGCAAAACAATATGAATATGATCAGAACCAATTCTGGTCAGGCTATAAGCAGAACAAAGGGGATAAGTAGCTTTCCAAGCAGTTGACACCAATATCCTATCCAGATTCATCATAATGGGACAAGATTGTTTGTTAGTCCATGTATACTTAGGACCACTCCTAGTAATCTCCATCAACTTATTATCAGCAATAAAGTCATTGAATTTATTCATCAAGTTGTAATTGATACATGTAGAGCTTTTATCCTCAACTTTTCTAATTAGATTGAAATCTCCCCCCAAGAACCAGAGGTAAAATAGAAGTATGACACTTGTTGTGCAACTCCTCTAAAAACTGATGGTACCAAGGATAAAAACTTCGAGTCGGCCGGTTCTGGGTGATTGTTTGTAACGATAACCGTCGATTCACGGATTTACTAAAAAAACGGATGAAATTCGTTTGAATTTGCTTAAAAACCAGCAAAAAATTGAAAACTAGAATTTGAATTTGCTAAACCGGAAAAACCGTACTGGTTTTCATTCTTGGACCGACCAAGTAAGGTTTAGGTTACCGCCGATAACCGAAGATGCCGCGGGATTTTCATCCATGGCTGGTACACGTCATGTTGAGCCAGTTCTCACCTGGAATTATTCTGCTTGTGTCTCACCACCATACTCACAAAGAACCTGCCTTGGTCATACCCTTCAATGTCCAATGCATCCTTTCTCACCCCCAAAAGAACACCTCAGAATGACCTTGTGCAGGAATCCAATTCCACCCAAAATCTCCATGCCCAAAAATAGCTTTCATCTCTCTTTCACTAAAGTCCTCTTTAATGGTCTCCTGCAGCCCCCACAACATAAAATATCTCTCGTAAATCTGCTCTTTGAGTTGACCTCTCCTGCCTGGTTCACCTAACCCTCTAATGTTCCAAAAAAAGAAACTTCATGTATTACACCTTTTAGAGGAAGTCCTATATGATTTCAGCTTTCCCCTGATTTTCTTATTCACTTTAAACCCCATTGCACCCCTTGGTTCATTATCAATAACCTTCATAATATCCTTTCCCCCTCCAACCACCCCATTCCTCTTAAAAAAGATAGCACCATCTTTACATTATTTTGACTTGGTAGATAGCTCGATAGCTCTAGTGGCACACACACGATACGTAGTGCCCTTGCTGCCTTCTTCCACATTGCCACATACACACTCCCAGAACTGAAAATGTCACTGCACAATTTTGCAAGTTCGCCACATGCAAAGTCTGGTTTTGTGTAAGGACGAACCAGGTGCAGGAAAAATTTTGGACCGCTTCACTATTAGGCATCAAATCCCTTGCACGTTAATTTCGTAATTGCAACTTATTTGCCAGGAAGGTCGTGTGTATGCAAGGGTAGGTAGAGCCTGAATGTTCATACACATTTCCCAGAATTTCTCACGTACTGTATCTGTATGATCTTGTTCAATGTTCATACACATTTCCCAGAATTTCTCATGTATTGTATCTATATGTTCTTGTTCAATATTAGTGTTACTTGAACTACTCAAATTTGATCTTGTCGCTCACATGCATAGTCAAATGATGTATGCCCCGGTTTGTTTTTGTCAGCCCGATCACGGCCATGTATTTTTTGAGAATAAATATGGGAAGTCATTCTCATGTACTACGTACGTATACATACATCAATCACCATATGAATTTACATATCGCCATTTAGTTTTTCAGGGGATAATTTACTTATTTTCAAACCAAGTACATGACTTTTGCCGATTTGATTTGTCGTCGCTGATAATTTAGCAAACAGTGCAAGCGCACAAATGGAAGCCATAGGATGCCCTTTTACAACTAAAGAAAAAAAATAGAGCAGGTTATAATGTGAAAGCAATGAGCCCATGACTAATCCAGATTTCATATGGGAGCTACTAGTCCACACTATACCATTGGAATGCATTTCAACGGTATATCATTCTCATTAAGTTTTATGAAGTCTCGTGAAGTTTCAGATGCTTAAAAAGTTATAGATTTTAAGTATGAAGTTTAGATTAGGTTTCAACGTGTTTCAGGTTTCTAGAAGTCTTTAGAATATTCCAGGAAAGTTTGAAGCCCAAGTTTTAATAAGTTTCAGATTTTGGAACTCAAGTTTTAGTAAGTTTCAGACAAAAAGTTTCAAGAAGTTCCAACAAATTTCAACATGTTTCAACAAGTTTCATAAAAAATCGAACAAGAGCAAAAAAAAATCCCGACATGAAGTTTCAGAAAGTTTAATATTTTGTCAAAGTTTCAACGAGTTTCATGTTTATTCAAAAGTTTCAAATTGATGTTTCAACCAAGTTTTGAAGGTTTAAATCTAGTTTTAGGAGGTTTCAACGCATTTTGGATTTCTATAAGTTTCCAGAAGATTTCAAAAAAAGTTTAAATCTTCTGTGTTTCATGAAGTTTCAATATTGACATCGTGTCTCATCAAGTTTCAACTAGTTTCATTAAGTTATTTTGGGACATGTTTCGTTAAGTTTTATCCAGTATCATTATTTCTTCATATTTTGTAAAGCAAGTTTCACTCAGTTTCATTCAGTTTCATTAAGTTCTATGAAGTTCCATACTAAGTCTTATGAAGTTTCATCCTAAGTCTCATGATGTTTCATTAAGTTTCATCCAATATATATCATTGTTTCTCCATATTTGTATAGCAAGTTTCACCCAGTTTCATGAAGTTTCATCCAGCATTATTGTTTCTCTATGTTGTAGAGCAAGTTCCACCCAGTTTCATTAAGTTCTATTGTAACACCCTAACCCAAAATCCGCTCAATGTCCAGCCCACCGTGGGGCGGACCCGCGCACACATAGCACCTCACTTACACTTTCGTCCTCGCTTCGTGTAAAAGGGTTAACCCGGAGGTGCTACGTTTGGATTCAACAGGCATTATATACTAATACAACTCACTTGAGACAAGCAATGTGGGACTAATCCCACCACACAACTCTTGATGGGCCACATGGGCCACACTATGAGCAGGCCGGGGTATTACATTCATCCCCCTTAAGGGCTGACGCCCTCGGTAGCATACCGTATACGCGGCAAATGCCCAGAACCACCCCTCGGTACACGTCCGTGCGCCTAGTGCCGGCACATATGCCATGCCGTGTGTCCACTCCGGGCCCACATGTGCCATGCGTCATATGCCCGCGCCCCTGTCCCGCACGCGCCCGTGCAGCGAAGGTTGATGCTCTGATACCATTTGTAACACCCTGACCCAAAATCCGTTCAATGTCCAGCCCACCGTGGGGCGGACCCGCGCACACATAGCACCTCACTTACACTTTCGTCCTCGCTTCGTGTAAAAGGGTTAACCCAAAGGTGCTACGTTTGGATCCAACATGCATTATATACTACTACAACTCACTTGAGACAAACAATGTGGGACTAATCCCACCACACAACTCTTCATGGGCCACATGGGCCACGCTATGAGCAAGCCGGGGTATTACATCTATGAAGTTCCATCCTGAGTCTTATGAAGTTCCATCCTAAGTTTCATGAAGTTTCATGAAGTTTCATATAGTTTCATTAAATTTCAATTTTTACGTGTTTCATGATGTTTCAATGAGTTTCAAACAAAAACTTTCAAGAAGTTTTAACAATTTTTATCAAAAATCAAACAATAGCAAAAAAAGATTCAACAAGTTTCATTAAGTTTCTAGAAACCAAAAGTTTCAAAAAGTGTCAACGAGCTCACCTTGGCTAGGACACCGTGGCGGCTTCCACGTGCGGCGGTAGTGCTCTACAACATGGTCCTTCACGGCGCTCCATGGAGAAATGCACTAGGGTGACGCAGCGCTCGGAGGTGCGCCATCGCGGGCTGCGTCTCCCCCAGGCCTGAGGACGCCACGCACGCCACCAGGACAGGCAACCGCCGCCATCAAGCTCCCTCTGCCTCGCGGGCTGCCGCTTGCGCCTCCCTGGCAAGAGCTCTTTGCGCACGTCCCCGTCAGCCGCCGCACTGCCAACATTGACCTCCGCCCATTTTGTGGGCCGCTGCTCTTGCATGATTTTGGGGAAGAAAAAACAACTACTATGGGATCCATGCAGATAGTGTGTGTTCCAGCGTGCATCAGATCCACAGAATGTGGGGGTGGGAGTAGATGGCACCGGCTCCATTGTCGGTAGCCTTGCCGTCTGAGCTCCAATCTTGCGAGCGGATGGTGTTGGAACGAAGAGATGGGGGAGAGAAAAAGGGGTGGGTGTCTGACAAAATGAATGGCCGAGGCTCGAGTGTTATGCTCTCCTATGTTGGCAAGGATAAGAGCTTGGGTAGGCCCCACAGTATGGATATTGTCTTGCTCGTTGGATAGTGGTGATATGACGGCTGTAAGCTATGCCATTGAATCGCTAGAGAACGGTATAGCGTTTTGTAAGCTATGAGCCTAGGACTAATCCAAATTTCATATTTAGCAAAAGGTACTATAAAAAAGGAAATGGTGAGGTAACTATACAAATAAGCATGAGGTGACCGTTTGACTTACTTTGCTAATGCTCGTCACACCATGCAATTAGTCAACCACTAATCTAACAAGCCAATACCAACTTTTAGAAAATTCGAGTCCTGAAAGTTTCATTTCTTGGAAATATATTGTAAGGTAGCTATACAAATAAGCATGAGGTGACAGTTTGACTAAGGCATGTGGGTCTCTCTCTCTCTCTCTCTATATATATATATATATATATATATATATATATATATATATATATATATATATATATATCTCTCTCTCTCTCTATATATATATATTCTTCGAAAGATTGGGCAGAAACTCATTCATTCATTTATAGAAGAAATTTAGAAAATATAACAAATATGCAGGTTATATCACCCTACATGAAAAAACCATAGTTAACAACTTGAACAAAACACAAAAAACTGAAAACAACATGAGCAAAGTAAGAGAGGGCTCCACTCTTAACTAGCCCTTATGCAGTTGGGAAAATCTGTATAGCCCTCAACCGTTGATCAACGTCTTCCTGAATATGCGCAATAATCTGTTGGACATGGTGGAATTGCTGATCGAAAATGCTGCTATTGCGCCCATCCAAATGTTGTAGATTGTGACATCATAAAAAAATGGTTGTCTTTCCTAATTGTCCTGCGAAGATTTTGCTATATTTCTCTGAGACTCTTTTGATGGTTGTTTGACCTACTAATGAAATTAGGAAGATTAAACTATTGTGTTGATTTCCTCCAGACCTGTTTGGCAAAAACATAGTCCAAAAAGAGATGTGATGCCGCTTATAACATCCCAAAACCATATTTTGAGAAAATATAATGAAAATAAAAGGTAGAATAATTGTGAGCATGTTTATGTATGGGAAAACTATTTTTAGCATGATTTTGAACTTTTGCAAAATCCAAATAGTGAATTTACATGCAAACAGCAACTTGGAAGATTTTTTAAAAAATAATAGAAAATATAAAATCCTAACAAATTTACACAACAAACTATACCGTGTTATAAGCTCCCACAAAAAATTTCATAAATTTTGGATCATGTTTACAATGCTTAAAAATTTGAACAACAATTAGCGCTTTAAAATTTGGAAACTTAATTCGAATTCCCACCGAGCCAAATGGGCCGATTTCGCACGGCCTAATTCCTTTGCACCCGCTCCAGCCCATGCCAACGCCCACATCTCTTTCTCAGTGACGCACCGGGGTCGGAGCTTGTCTTCCACCTCGCTTCGCCTCCGCGTGCTAGCGCGCTCCGTCGCACGCCTATTGGTTTTGATCGCGCCCACCGTTTTCGCGCCTCAACTGCCCCTGTCACCTCCGCCTGCCATCGTCCATGCTAGCTACCCCATCGACGCACTGTTATGCCGCGTGGACGGCGAGACCAAAGCTCAGCACAAGAAACCCCTACACGGCTTTGTTTTCTTGCCGCACCTCTTGCGCCATTCTCGGTCGTATTTAAGCCCCTAGCCATATCACGAGCTCCTCGGATTGCTATTCTCGCTTCCCGCAAAGAATCAAAGCTTCTCATGCTTTGCTTCACTGGGAACGAGAGTGTCTTTCTTGACGCCGATGAGCAAGCCTCACACCGCCATTTCATCTGGTGAGCTTCCTTGCCCTCGCCACCTGCGTCACCATGCACACCTTACCTCACTGATACTCCTCCTTTGCTTGATGTAGCTTTGAGAACCCCGTAGCGTGATCGCGCCGTCATCTTCTTCGTCTCCGGCTCACACCCCGTTTCAGACCCCAGCATTCCCAACGTTCTGGTGAGCTTGAACCTCACCTAACTACATCATATCACGTTCCATACTTCACTAATGCTTCTTCCTTACTTAATGTGGACCCAAGCTTAGGGAATCACCGGATCGATCTTCTTCCCCAAATCCGGCCGCGTTGACTTCTTTTTTGTTTGTCGTCACTCCGGTGAGCACTCGTTCGATTCCTCGCTCCTACACCATCCTAGGCTCTCTCGTGAGCTAATGCTACTCTTCTTGTGGCATCTCTATCGCCACAAAGTGCCAGCACCGCGAGCCACCTCTTCGCCGTTGATGTTCAATGTTGACACACTTCTCCGGCCATCCCCAACATCATTTACACCCTTGGTGAGCTTCTAGTAGTCCCTAGAGCTTTTGCACACATTAATTTAGACGATTAGCTAGCATAGCTTGGATTTCACCGTGGTCGCGTATGGTGCCGCTGTGGGAAAAGGTATCGTTGTCACTCTGGTGACCATTGGTCCTTGAGCCACTGCCTATAGCATCGTTGTTGTCCCCCTAGAGCCAATGCGCATCACCTTTTGCCGCCGATTTGCTCCATGCGCGAAAGCCATTTCGGACAAGAGGAGCTCTGCCTCTTATCGGCAGCGTAGCGCCATCTCCATTCATCTTTCCGACCTCCACCACCACCCGGTGGGATCGTCGTTGAGAGGGGGACCCATTTCACCAATCCCCAAGCCAAGTCATTGCGCTGTTCACCACCGGCGAGCTCTCCATGGCACTCAGTGCGTGCAGCTCTGCCCTCCTCTTCTCTCTCGCTGAATGAGTATTAGCTTAACACTAATGATAGTGGTTAAGTGAAACTAGTTAATGACATGTGGGACCGGTGAAAACTTAATAAAAAATCTAATTTAAAACACGTTTAGTATATGAGTAACTCACATGTGGGAGCACCCACTGTCTTCGGTTGTAAAACAAATTTTAAAAACTGGGAGACTAACATGTGGACCCTAGCCGTTAGTTAATTAAAGTAAAAATAGGTTTGATTATTAGTTAATAAATAGTGAGTCTATGACGTGTAGGACCATCTCTGTTTTTATAAATAAAATCAAGAAAATAAAAATATGAGTCACTAACAAGTAGGTCATACATGTAAGTTAATAAAATTCAAAAAAATGAGAAAAGCCGCTTTCCCTGTTGGAAAGCGTAAACCTCAGAAGAACTCACAGAAAATACACTTTCTTTGTTAGAAAGCATAAATATCAGAAAATACGCTTTCGATGTCACCATTTTCTTATTTTCTGAAATTTTTGAACCAAAGCAAATTAAAATGTTAATAACTTTTGCATACGAACTCAAAATTGAATAAATATTTTTTTCTAAATTCATATAAAATCATGCTCTATATAAATATACAAAAAAATATTTGCATTTTGTTTCTGTTGAAATTATTTTTCTATAATTAATCTACTATCGGCTCTTTTTGAATACACGTCGATACATCAAATGATATTTACGATGACCCTCCATCCTCATACGATGAGATACCAGAGCAAGGTAAGTACCCCATTTGACAATGTTGATCCTAGTACTTTAATTATTGTACCTCTTTTTGCCAAATCTATTATGCATGCATGTATGTTTGCTTAAAATTGCTATATTTAGGGATAATAGTAGTTATATTCCTATTTAATGCATAATCCTACTTGAAATATTGTTATCCTTACTGTTGTAGCCATTAGGCTATGGTTTAGGCAATATATGATGTCGAATCGGTTTTTCAAATGTGAATAACGCATAAAATCTTAGCTGGGCTTTAGTCTTCGCTAAAATTAGAAAGTGGATGGAATATTGAATATGATTTGAGAGATTTTGAAATGATAATCCAGAGGAGTTACGTATGTTAATGTTGTACAAAAGAATAAAAATGAAAAACCTAGATTGCGACGTAGGCGAGCTATAATATGAACTGATAAATGTGAGAGGGTTTCTCACATGTAGATATGGGGAGATCCTCGCCAGGATCAATTAAGGACCGAACATCGATACTACCAATCTAAGCCTAAGAGTACAACCACGTATACCGGTATGGGATGGCCTTAGATAATGAAGTCATAGAAAACAAGCCTTGCATGTTGGTAGACCGTAGTAGTGCGAGCATGTGTGATTGCTCGAAGGGGCTCCTTTCACCTAGGCGTTGGGAACAAAGCTTGTCGATACAACATTTAATACCTCACTTTGATGGGAGGTACTCGAGATTGAAGTGAGAGTTTTCATTACCGGGCTAGTGCAAGGTTAGGACTAAGTAATGTAAAGGCTTCGACACATGCATGTATTGTCAGTGAGGGTTAGTGAGGGTTTTCATTACCGGATTTGAAGTCCATGTACAGATCATAGAGATGGTCAGCCAGTATTATCAGTATGCATCCAAGGGTGTGTTGTTATCTATGTCAAATCGCATGGTCTGTTCAATCGTAAATGGATACTGTTGTCGGATCACCCACCATAACCCCAAAGATATGAGCCAAAACTTGACCCTTGTTTGCCATCTACGAAAGTTCTGACTAGAAAACCTCTCAGGTTTCATAGCATCAGAAGCACTAAGCTAGTGCTGATCGAACCATAAAAATATCCATGATAAGGTTTCTGGATTGTTATAAATGTGGACATTAATTTAATTCCAGATTTTATTTTGAGACAAAGATCACAGAACTAGTGATGCATAAATCTATACTAACAACAGACTACTCATTGCACTTCTAAATACACAATAAAAGATTTACAATATAATAGACTGATCGTACGACTAACTTACGATAGGGCTCGATGAAGAACATGAAGCATTGTAGACTCAAAGCAGAGCAGGTCGTTGATGATGCATCGTAGCGAGCAGCCACGCAGATGCGCTGCCCAGAAGCCTTATTGTCTCCCCGTACAGGTGAACTTTGCGACAATGATTTTGGAGATACCCGCTCACCCTACTTCCCGGTGCACGCTGAGGAGAAGGGGCGACTTGGTTTAACAACAAAACCTCCAACACAAGAGAACAGAGAGGAAGTAGAAAGAAATGGATGTCGAATCGTCAACCCTCATCTGGACGTCTCCAGATCCTATTTATGGTCGAGACAATTACTCTCTAGTAACTGTCATAATAAACCACTGGTAACTGCTAATTCAAAATCAATTAATGATCATTAAGCAGTGTTTATTGATCCTGATTACACACGAGTCTATAGCTTCGACCACTGGTCTACAGCTTCGACCAATGTATTCCGACCACCCTGGCCTATGGATCTGATCACTAATTTTTGACCACTGTGTTTCGACCACAGTATTTCGACCGCGCTGGTCAATGGCTTCGACCATAGTGTTACGACCACATTGGTATATGGTTTCGACCACATCACACGATTGCCATGCGAATATACGCGCGTGCGTTCGTACGCTATAGTCCTCCTCATATCACCCCATATTATGTGACACATGTTTCAAGAAGTGGCAAGGACTCCATCTTATAAATTGCTCTTCCACCACTTAATTAGGCAATATAGAATTAAACTATGTATACTTTAAAATTTTAAAAATGAATAAACTTTTACACATATAGACGGGTGGCTCTACGTCGACGAAGAAAGCATGAAGCAGCGAGGATTCGATATCCAAGGTTAAAGTTCACTGCATCATTATTGTACCTGGACGTCAAGCTTTGGGGAGTGTTTCTTAGAGTAGATTAGAGTAGATAGCTAGTTGACCGAGTGTTAGCTACCAGCTAGTAGTGATATGGTATCTAAACAAGCATGAAAATGAAACTGAGGAAGCTTCCAAACAACTATATATATATTGCAACGCCAAATATAGTTCTTCACTTCTAAATTTTGGTATGAATGCACAACATAGCGACGAACATACATGGAACTTATCAACTTAACAAGTACTCTCTTAGTTTAACAAGGAGCAAACAATAACATATCCCGGACAAGAAGGAAGTGGCGTGCATGACCGATGACCGGATGCATGGTTGACACAGCGAATTGTACCATAGAAAAAATGTCATGGCATTATATTACAAGTTGACAAGCGATGAGTTATTCGTTCACCATATATGAGTGAGCTCACAAAGATTATATATGTTTGGGGTTATCACTGACCAGCAGTAGTGTAGTACTATTTTTTACTATATTGATGCTTCTCTCACAATCACTCAAGTTAATTAGCTTGTTTCAAGTTCCAAACTAACCTATCATTTTTCCATGTTATGTGCAATGATACGTACATCCTACTCACTTATCAGCTCATATGCTTGTTCTATTAGAAGTTATCATACGGTTGTGGGGTTTGAATGTATATATCAGCGAATAGATCGATCGACTCATGCTGTGACAATTTAAGGAAAAAAAAGATGGAAGATGATCAAGCAGAGACTCATGACTATATATCAACAGACACACAAATACATAATCTCAAGGGAAGTTGGACCAGGGCATGCATGCTAGTTTATTGTATCATATATGCCTGCATGGACTTTTCAACAACCACATTAGCTAGAGCTAGCTTGTCACGTCCTATGCCCGAACGCAATGTGTAGTGTAGTTGTGATGAACCGGATAGGGAACGTTGGTGATAGCTGGAAGATGTGCTGGGGATCGAGAGATGGCGCAGGAGGTAGGGAGGAGGAAGATAAGCACGGTAGAAAGATGAAATAATATCTGGTTACTTTCCAGAGCACTCTTTTCCTCTTCTTAAATAGAACTGGTTGTTTACAATATAATCTAACTCAAAACTCTTATTCCGAATCTAACTCTATCTCCTAACTTAACTCAAACTCATCTTTAACAGATCTTTCCTAAACCGAATTCAAACCAACTAATAATCCTAACTTGCGGGAGCTAGCTGTCCTCGTTGCCGCCCACGTCTAGTATAGAATTTCCCCCACATGACATGGCTACAGCTTATAAAGTTCAGACTGCTGAGAGGGAACTGAAACTTGTGACTTGACTTTTCTGGCTTTCGAGGCCTCCCTTAAATTTTCAAAAAAAAAAGAAAGAAGAGAAGAAGGCCTCCAAATAATTAGGGTAATTTGAGTCAGCTCATTTGGTCTGCACCCTAGAGATATTGTTCTTTTTGAGGTTAGGTCAGGACTTAGGAATAGATACAAGATTATTAATTGCTGTTCCATTGAACTTTTGGTGAGTCAGAAATGGAGCTTTCCCTTAAAAAATGGAAGAAATTATGGGGCTGATAGATTGATCAGTAGTACCACCCGAAGCTATAAGCTCAACAAGTATACTACTATATCTTCTTCACAACGGTAAAGTAACTTTGTTTTTACATAATAGAAACAAATCACATGTCCAAATTACCTCTTACTAGATCTGTTCAACAAATCTAGTTTAGTACGGTTACACAACTCGTTGTGAAGACTTGGTCAGGGACTCATCAGTGGTCAACATAGAGAATTTCTCTAGCAAACACATGCAATTAAAGCAATTAAGCACACAATCAAGCCATGAGAAAATGTCAGTGAAAAATCCCAACCAGAATAATTCAGGCACTTGTCTGGAAAGTTGCAGATGAATTTCTGTTTTGTGCAGGCATCATATTATCGCCACGAGTTGAGTATCGTGCGCAATGCATGTAGCTGTACTGCTATAGTGACCGGAGACACAAAGCCGTCTGTTCAGAATCTCCATGGTTAGTCCTTCATAGATATAGTGCATCCAACCTCTAAAAAAAAAGATATAGTACATCCAAGTAAAAAACTTCTCTGATAATATTGATTTAGATATAGTACATCCAACCTCTAAAAAAAGATATAGTACATCCAAGTACAAAACTTCTCTGATAATATTGATTCATGGCATATTTGATCGTTTCTTCTGCCTATTAAAATCAAATTAGGTCGTGTGCTTAGTTGCTAGGAAAATATCCTAATCACGGTGTACAGTACAGTACAGTACTCGATCTTCGCCTGGTCATGTTCTTGTTCAGAAACTTTTACCTTCAAGTAAGAAGATTTCAACATATGAATTTTCATCAAATCCAGATGCGTGGTTTGGTGAGATCAACAGCAATGCCGGTGCATTACCCCTGATAAAAAAATCATATATATTACGTCCATATACGATTGTAAACTTGGCGTGCATATGAGCAGTGCAGGTGTGGACACCACAAACCAAGCTTGTCCAAGGGGACAAACCATGCCTAGCTGAAGACTGCATAAACAGCTAGAGAATCCGTTTGAACTCAAATCGATCAGTTTGCTTCCGACCATGGAAAACATTTTCAAAGTGGACCATTCGGGCAACAAGCTACTTTTCAACACCACCTAGCTAGCTTGGCTTTCTATAAATCCAGCATTGCTCACATTGCGCTGTGTGTCTGTGTGCCACCTTAGAATATTGTGTGCTCTAGCACTATAAATACATTATAGGGAGCTCATTAATTTCTTGCCTCCAAGAGCTAGCTAGCAACCTCACTTTCCTGCTTCAAGACTCTCTGACTAGTCCAAGCTCGATTCATGCCGACAAATATGATCTCCAAGTAATGCATATGTTACGCTTTTCGGTGTACATATAGTCTATGGATGATGTTACATGAAGGGGTTTCAGTTCATGCGATTTGTCTTTCCCTTTTGTTTGATCCCTCATGCAGGGTGCTTGAGAAGACCGTCCTTCCACTGGATGTTGCACCTCATGCAAAGATAGGAGGTACTGTGTACAAACAAAGAGATAGATGGCATGGTTCTTTCTTTCTTGTTTGTTGCAATCTTGTCATTTCATAACGTTTAGCACCCTCTTTCTGCATGTTACTTCTACAATTCAGCTCCTCGGACAAGCGTGCTTCGCAATCCAAACATGGAGAAGCTTCAGAAGGGGTACTTATTCCCGGAGGTATAGATTTATGATTAATTTCACTGACCGTTCAGCATATTTTTCACTAAAAAATTAACGCGTTTACTCATCCTTTGGATGGTTTAGATTAGCATTAAACATGAAGCACACCTGAAGAAGTACCCAGATGCGAAGGTCATAAGTTTGGGTATCGGTGACACAACCCAACCCATACCAAGCATCATAACATCATCTATGGCTAAGGTATTCTTGTTTGTTCTTCCAAGCTTACACTGTTCTTTACTTGTTTCCCCTTTTTCTCTTGAACATGCATGCATGGGAAAGCATAACCAAGGGGAAGTTACAGGAAGTATTCCAAACAAAACTGGTACGGTGTCAATTATAAAGTAGCTCGTATCAGATCTACAGAAGATACTGTCCAAATTAAATACCCAACAATTGTACGGATACTTCTGGCGAATTTCATAGCATATACAAGGGAAATGGTTGGCATACAAGGCAATACCTTCCCTAGGAATCATGTATTTAATTGGTATATTGTACTGGCTATTGCATATGCAACCATCTAAGAAGTATACCGGAAGCCCTAAAAAACAAGTATACTGGAAACACATGGCTGGTCTAATATTTTGATGTAGCTGACAAAATGAATTGGATCAGAAAAGCATCAAAAACGTCGAAAAAAAAAAAAAACTTCTGCAGTTTTTGTTACTTCTAGAGTTCTGAATACGGCTTTACAGATGCACCTTGGGAAGGTCTATTTTCCAGATGCTGGAACTTGACGGTGCACCAAAGTTGGTGGACTATTATTTGGTCGATCATCCTCATGGGTGCGACATAATGATGAATGTTAAAAGAATGAGCAAAGCCTGCAATGGCCAGACTTCACCAACTACACTGAGTAACATTGTCAGGGATCAAATAACTGATATGAATCAGTGTTAATTTAGCATGCGCCTAGAAATGCTTAAGCCGAATGCATTAATTTGTAAACCACGGCAAGCTTCCCTGCTATCCTCTCGGACAAGAACTGAACCACCTGTTTAATTAGGCCATGTAGCTTTAGACTTTATTTTCTATTTCTGCCTTTTCATTTGGAAAAGATACAGCATATCGGTGTCAGTCTAGCTTACACTCTCCAAGCATGCATATCGTTGTTCTACTTTTAATCAGCACTGAAATTATTATTTCTGCTTTTGCCCCCTATAAACCAGCATTGCGTTTTTCATATGTGCTGATCACCAAGCATGAATCCTCTGCCGAATATACCAGAGCAATTCTTGAAGAAGTTAATGCAACGTATATGATTCTCAGACGTTTTATTTTACTTACATAGAAGATCTTTTCACTAAGTAGCAACTTAGCAAGGGTCAAGATTCTTCTGCTCCATCATCTGGAAATTTAGCTATACCCGTCTTTTGACTTGTCAGACCCTTATGTAATCTCGTGCCATTTCCTTTACATGCTACACCTTTTTCTACCAAGAAACATAGACTTCCTTTCTTTGTCAAGTCTTTCCTCTTGTTTGAGACCGTGATGTCACTGCAGAGGACATCACCTCACCCACATCATGCCTTCTACTTCTCTTTTTTTTCCTCATGTACTGCCACAAACTCCTACAATTAGATGCAAACGCCAATGGTAAAGGACAAGAAAATTAGGAGAACAGCACCCATCATCTCTAATTGATCCAGTTTAAGAGTAGGATAACTGGATAAGGTGTCTGCCACTGCATGTGCATGGCTGCGTTGTTTAACTATGCATCATTTGTGGATTGGCGTACAGCTCCTGGCCAATCTACAATACACTGGGAGTGCTTTCAAATCATTGGTCAATGGCTTGTCTGCCAGTTCTCTGCTCATGGTATGTTGACATCTGAGGACAAAAGGGAACATATGATTCGATGATTGCGACCCAAGAACAAATTTAAGCATGCTTGCTTGCTTCACTTGATCTAGGTCGATCTGTCGTGTGGAGCCAAGCCCAGCCCAGGAGGATTTGCCGAAAATTAATTTCAGAATAATTACATAGATCGATCTCTCTCTTTTTTTTCCTTACATAGGCTGCACCATGATCTGTGGTAGAATAACATGTAGCATGCCTTGCAAATGATTTTTCCCCCCTCCTATATTTGCAGTATGCACTTGCGTTATCAACCCCTGAAGGATACCAAGGTTACGGACCGGAGCAAGGTCAAATGGTAATATATATATATTATATATACTATGTAGCAACGTAGATAGATATTGATTTATCATCCTATTCCTAAAGAAAACGGCTAAAACAGTTCACTGAATCAGGATAGTCTTTGCGAAATATGTGCAGAATCTGAGGAAGGCCATTGCCGACAAAGTATACCCAAACATGGGGATAAGAGAGACAGAAGTGTTCATTTCTGACGGAGCCCAGTGCGACATCGCGCGCCTTCAGATGCTGTTCGGGCCAAACGTGACCATTGCCGTCCAAGATCCCACCTTTCCGGTACACAACACCATCAGTTTTACCGCACCAGTTACATTACTGTACGTTCAGATTGTGTAGTCATGAAATTTTTTTCTCCATTGGCATGCATGCAGGGCTACGTGGACAACGGCGTGATCATGGGGCAGACGGGCAAGGTGGACGAGGCGGGCAAGTACGCCGGGATCGAGTACATGCGGTGCGCGCCGGAGAATTCCTTCTTCCCGGACCTGTCGCGGGTGCCGAGAACCGACGTCATCTTCTTCTGCTCACCCAACAACCCGACGGGCCACGTCGCGTCCAGGGAGCAGCTGGGGCAGCTCGTCGACTTCGCGCGGCGGAACGGCTCCATCGTCGTCTTCGACTCGGCCTACTCGTCCTTCGTCTCCGACGACGGCAGCCCGAGGTCCATCTACGAGATCCCCCGCTCCAGGGAGGTGGCCATCGAGATCTCGTCCTTCTCCAAGTTCGCCGGCTTCACCGGCGTCCGCCTCGGCTGGGCGGTGGTCCCCGACGAGCTGTGCTACTCGGACGGCTCCCCCGTCGCCCGCGACTTCGACCGCATCGTGTGCACCTGCTTCAACGGCGCCTCCAGCATCGCGCAGGTCGGGGGGCTCGCCTGCCTCTCGGAGGAAGGCCGCGAGGCGATCCGGGGCGTCGTCGGCGTGTACAAGGAGAACGCGCGGGTGCTAGTGGAGACGTTCGCGACGCTGGGGAAGGAGGTGTACGGCGGCGCCGACTCGCCGTACGTGTGGGTGCGCTTCCCGGGTCGCCGGTCGTGGGACGTGTTCGCCGAGATCCTCGAGAAAACGCACGTCATCACCGTGCCGGGCAGCGGGTTTGGCCCCGGCGGCGAGGGGTTCGTCAGGGTCAGCGCCTTCAACAGCAGGGACAGGGTCATGGAGGCATGCAGGAGGCTGAGAAGCTTCCTCGCGTGAGCGACGTACGCACGTATTATACGCGGCCATTCTTCGGTCGGTCGTGTAGTACCGGTATACGTATATACACTTCGTACCTATACATGCATGCACGTACCGTACGTATAATAATATTGCGATGCGCTGATGCGTTGACACGTATAGTTGTAATAATAGTACTGATCATAACTACAGCAAAATGCATACGTGTTATACATACTTGTGTGCTCACTGCTCAATTTGGAATAATAATACTTTCTTCAGAGAGAACAAAACGTATCAATCAGCAAATTGTTTGATTAGATCACAACTTTATGGCCCGGCCCGTTCAATTGCGAGATGACCTGTAATTTTCTACGTTTACTCCGTTTATACTTTTTTTTCGGTTTGACCCGCAGCCGCTTGTGAATTGGACGAAGGAAGTCGAGTACTGACGCCTAAAAGGAGAGTAAAACTACGATAACTATATTTTTAGATTTATCGTTAAAAATGTTTTTATAATTTTATTAGTTTATCTTAATTTAAGTTATATAGATTAACTGTGAAAGTTGCATCTGGACGACGGTAAAAAGTCAAACAACGGAGGGAGCAATCGTAATAGCTGACTGATCAATCACCGTTGCGCCGAAGATAACAAGCCAAGCGACCTGCCAAAGAATCAAGAGATACGATCGATGAGAACTTGGCTGAACATTTCGTTGTTGAGGCCGGTAAAGGCCCAGCTATTTCATGCTTGTTACAGGCCATCCAACACTTGGTTGGGCTTGGCCTACCAGTAAAATCGCATGCGAGGCAATGGAGAAGCACGGTGTCATGTACGACGATCTGAGGCCGTTGATTCAGAAAAACCGGTATATACAGCGTCAATACAGTGTTTGGAATAGTATCACAACTACAGTAGTTTGTTACAGTACTTTCGCTATAGTGTCACTACCGTCTTTTGCTGCAGTACTGTATACAATCTCGGCCTTCGCTTTCTAAACTAATGACTACAAAACAATATCACAGTACTGTAGCACTCTGACATTGCAATGTCAGAGGATGCTGCAATGTCAGAGGATGCACGTCTACCCCAACATGTAAATCGATTGATTACCACCAACCTAACGAGATAGATCGCTTAACGACCTGTAAGCACACTGGAAAGTGAAGTTTGTTGTGGTACGGTAGTCCACTTTAAAGCGGTCATATGAAAAGGAAAGAAAGAGTAAATTTTACTTTGGACCATATAATTTTATCAAGGTTTTACTTTACATTACTATTAACAAATCTTTTCATCATCTCTTCTTACCATGGATTGCACTTTGCACCGAGGTAAGGATTTAGCCGTCTTCTTCGGTGCTCGCCGACAGTGAGTGGCGACGTGGGAGGCATGGACGAGGCACAGGATGAAGAGAATGGAGGCAGATGGAGCTAGAAAATAGAACAAAAATGAAGAAGAATAGCCAGAGCATCGCCGACAGTGGTCATAGCAACAGCGGCGACGATAAAATATATCTCGCTATTTTTCGGGTTGCTATCACCTCGCCAGTCGTGCCTCGCTACCGTCAAGCTCCCCACACGGTTTCCATGTTTCCCTCTAGCTGACATGACGTTCCCCTAGAGTAAAGTAAAACTAAAAGTAAGAAGAGGTGGTGCAACGTAGCAAAAAAATTGTTAAGGATTGTGTGAAGTAAAATTATACTAAAATTATATAGTTTAAAGTGAAATTTACTTTAAAAAAGAGAGGAGGAGCTAGCTAGACTGTAGTCTGGTGGTCAATGACTTATGATGTAATGCTTCCTTTAATCCCCGACGCCTCGCCCGCTTCATCTCCTCGCCCGCATCGCCTCCTCTCCCCATCTCTCTCGTCGCCGCTTCGCCTCCTCCTCTCGCTTTACCTCCCTCGGCCGCTCCGCCCGTCCACTTCCCCACTCAAGTGCGCCGCCCCCCGCCCGGCTTCTCCCCTCCGCCACCTGGCCCGGCCTCCGCCTTCTTCTCTAGCTCGGCCCGGCCCATCTTCCCCTAGCGCCACCCCACCTCTACGGCGTCGCCCCCACCTCCCATGCCGCACTACCCCACCAGCACGTCATCTCCACCGACTCCGCCAGGCCGCCACTCCATCACCATCCCCCTGACGTCGGCGCCGTCCTCTCCGCATGCCTCCACCCGGTCCAAGCAGTGCAGCGAAGCCCGGTCAGCGCCTCCGCCCGGTCCGTCGCCAGCTCCACCTGCTTCCCTGCGGCACCGTCCCGTCAACCTCGCTGGTCTACATACTGCTCACTTTGCCGCCATGGGCACCCACTCCTCGCCATCTTTGCCCGGCTCGCAGGTGTCATCCCCTCCACGAGCTCCCCTCTTCCCGGCTATAAAAGGCCCGACCCTCTGCCTTCTCCTCCGCTCTGCTCCTTCCCTTGCCCTGGTAAGTCCTTCTCGAGCCACCCGGTTTTGCTTCCCCTCCCCCTCCGGCCAAGCCCCCTCTCGCCACCGACCGCCCTCGTCGTCGCCTCGGTGCAAGCACCGGCACCAGGAGCTCCTCCGTGGTGCCGTTCCCGTGCCGCCCCCAACAGCCGGCTGTAGCACCTCGCCTCCCCGGGACCTCCTTCACCGAGCTCCCCTCCCCGCACCGCCCTCGGCTCCATCGCCGACCTCCCTCGGCACCCCTTCCCTCCAGCAGCTCGGTAAGCTCTCCATCCCCTCTCTACTACTCCTGTTGGTCAAGTGCTCCCCTCCCTCCAGCCGTCGCCACTGTGGCCGCCAAGCTTGTCCATCCCCGGCCGCCACCAGCCCCTCTTGGCTCAATGCCGCTCCGGCCCAGCTCCACCTCCTCAGTTCCTCGCCGACAAGTGCACCCCTCGCTTGCAGGTCAAACCGCCCACTCACCCCAAAACCCTCTCCTCGCTTCGTGGCGAGCCTCCCCTTGCCCTGCCCTCTCGGCCGATTGCTCCCCTGAGGATCCAAAACAGATAGCAATAGTGATGTTTGAGTGTTGATCAGTAGCAATAATCTTCAGTATCAGTAATTGATTGATTGTTGTGAATGGTTACCTCATCAGTTGAAGGCTTGATTGGTTGGCAGTAGGTTGAGTTTGGCAATTTGAAATCTCAGTGACAATGTTGATGTCAATGATATGTGTTTTGTATTTGATATATGTGTGCAATACGGCAATTGGAATCCTTTGGTAATGAATTGTTGCGATCGTTGTATGTGATTGTAAGTGTAGTATTTTGTAAGTAGCATTTTGATTAATCTGTGTATGATCTGGTAATCAAAGATTTGTGTAGTAAGGGGTGTTATGTCATTTTGAAAATATGTCTTTGAACCCCTGATTGGTAATCTTGCAAATGTGTACTGGTGCTTTAAGTCAATAATTTGTTTGGTCTAGAATTGAAAGTTGTATGATTGATGTGACAGTACATTGAGTATCGCCTTTGGGATTTCTGGCAATTAAGTTTTTGTGTTGTAGAACTTACGATCAATCGTTATTCATCGGTTTCAATTGTCAACGTTTGATTCGTAGTGGCTTCCCCAGATCATAACGGTAGCTTTAAGGTTACAATCGTTTCGACGATTAAGAAATGTTGCAATAGGATAGTAGGATATTTTGCTGATAATAAATTAATTATCGGTTAATTGTCTGTGGTTACTGATCATCAGTATAAGTGTTTTGGCAGTAATTTGAATTATTGGTTTGATCCTGATTGTTAGGGATAGCTTTAATCTTCAGTAGCAGTATTATCTATTGGATTTGTTAATCAATTGTTAGCTGTTGGTTAGTGTTTCGTCGGTAGGTCATGATTGATGGAAATAATGGTATTTGGCGAAAACTAGAAGTATTGATTTGATTGCTTTATCAATCCGTATTATTTGGCAATGATTGATGTTCTGGTAATTGTATAGTTGGTAGTAGAATCTATGTCTTGATTTAGCAATAGGTTGTAGTAGTAAGTTGAGTAGCTAGCTTTTGAATCGATGAGTATTATCTGGCAGTTGAGATTAGGATTGAATTGTCATAGGATTGTGTGTCGATCGGGTACCCTAGATTTGGTTTAGAACCTGTAGTTAAGTTGCTTTGTCGCCTGTAGTGGTACAGTCTTGCAGTCTTCCAAATCCGCAGTAGAGCATTCCGGCAAAAGCTCCTTTGCCCTTACCCTGCTTTGTATCCTCCCCCCGGGCAGAAATTCTCTGTCATTCCTCCTTTCGCCCAACTGGACGTTTGGCTCTGTCAAACCTTCCAGTGTCACCCAAACCCTTCTCTCAAGCTCGTCCTCCGCAATCTTTCTGAGGCCCTTGTGTTTTATTTGGTCTTTTGGATTCTTTGGATTCTTTGGATTTATTTAGTTTTTCAATCGTTATTTCGTAATTAGAAATCGAAGTCTAGAAGGAATGACGACTCAAGCAAATCCAAGATCCCAGCAAGGACGCCGACTAAGACTTCGAACCTCTGTCTAATCAGGCTTTGAGTAAGATCAAGACCACGGTAAAAATAGCCCAGGCGAGTCAACACTTTGATCATGTTGATCCTACATTTTATGCAAATTATATTCTTTTAAAATATCAAATTGCATACTTTAATTTCTATGCAAATGTATGTCAAACACTCTAAGATAGTTAAATGCCTACTTGATGATTAAATAAATATTATACCATTTCTTTGAAAATTGAATTCCCAATATCCTTGTCACCCTAGTAAATATCTGGTAACATACTAGTTATAGGTCGTACTTAAACGCCATGCTAGACTTGTTTAAGTACCGAGGTATTTCTACCCCAAATCATCATCCTTTAATCATGACAATTGTTTTGGGCAGTCATTGAGGGAGAATGACTGGACTGGTTGGATAATTTATTTTATACATCTGAGCGGATGTAGAGAATGGTGGGTGTCGTCGTGCACGAGAGCGATTGGTATGTGGTATGAACCGTCCGGATGGATTAAGAACTTAATCTTGTCATGACCTCCCGTGTAAAATAAGTACAATCACAAGTCTGCAAAATGCAACTTGGCTTAGTAAATTTATCGGACCCTGAAAGTCATCTCACTGGTGGAGGAGCAAGGTAGTGCAGGCGTGAGCCGGAAAGGGACACCGAGGGTGAAGTCGCCAGCTACACTCGTCGTAGTGGTGAACATCCCACACAACTTATGGGCGCAGCCCCATATGGGTGAGATGATGGAAAGGGCGAGGTAGATTGAAAGGTTACTGTGACGATCGCTCAACTACATGACTACGGAATCATGTGGGGTAACGAGTATGATTGTCTCTTGTGGGTAAAGTGTACAACCTCTGCAGAGTCAAAACTGTTTAAACAGCCGCGCCTACGGTCAAAGGCGGATATGGGAACTTAACTTGAGTTGGTTCTATTTCAAAAACCTTTGTGGGTGGTATGAAAACCAGGTTAGGGCCTGAGATTTGACTTTTGACTGGATCGTCGTATCCAGTGTTGTTAATGTATGGAGGTAGCTCCAATCAAAAGAAGCATGAGTTAGAGTTTTCGACGGAGGGAACCTCTGCTGTTATTACCTATTGCACAATTAATCTCTTTAAAAATGCAATTTGGTTAAAATGCTAAGTGATAGGATTTTCTAATATCTGTATTTACAAATGCTGCTTTACACAAATAAAAGAACCCGAGCCATCCTTGTTACACCTTGCATATATATTATTGCATCTGTGTGTGTTGGCTCACGGTAGTTGTGCTCATCCTCGCTCTTTCCCTAAACCCTCAGAAACAGGAACCCTGGAGCTGTCAACTACAACGAGGATCTAGAAGTCTGAAGACCCAGGAATCGTTGAAGTGTAGTTTAGTCCTTAGCTGTTCTAGTCTCACCCTAGTCTAGCTGACTCCGTCGGCTCTTGTGTACCTCCTATATTGTCCGGGGTTTTCGGATAATATCGAGTGTACACGGTTCCCTAGTCACTTGCTGCGGTAAGATGTGCTCTCACCCCTTTGCTCCCGTTGTCGCTTCCGCTATCTTTTGTAATGTATTCATTTGGCCTGTTCGATCCTTATTGTAAAAATTGGCCTGAAGCGGTCTATGTAAACTCTGATGTGTAAATTAATGAATGAAATGATTTTACGTTATGTATGGTTTGATTCAGCAATGTGCCTGTGAAGTGCTATCTACTGATCCAGGGAATAGCACAGTGATTTCACAGAGAATCCAGATGTAGAAATTCGGGGTCTGACAATTTGCTCCGCTCTATTTGTTCTTTTTTTATGTGTCTCTTTCATGATATTCTTTCAGGACACAGTACAACTCTTGACCACCAAAACTGGACTCAGGCTAGTTTCAGTACAACAATGAAGTTCCTTTGAACTATAGTGTCCAAGTCTTATGGATGCTTGCTTGTTTCAGAGACTTTGAGCAACAAAGGGAAACTGGTGTCAGAAATTCTCAGATGTTAGTGAACCAAAGAATTCATGATCCATATGAAATTGGAGCTATTTCACAAGATACTGGTACTGACAAGGTTTGTTAGTCCTATGAGATTTGCTTAGCATTGCTTGCATTCAGTTCTACTATACTCCACAGGATCATGATTCAGTATGTAGCGCGAACCCATATTTGGGTGCTATCATGCTAACTTGAAATGTCAGCTGCTGGATGGATAGTTTTGCAAATAACCCCTTAAGATTGGGAAATTATGCAGGCCTACAGGCCTCCAACCCATCAAGCATGCCTAAAGCTGGTCCATCCAAGCCTCGTCATCCATGTTCCAAATTAGCATGATATGACACAAATATGGGATTACACTAATGCCATGCATAACTATCTTTAAAAGTCTAAGTACTGCGCCATCCTATGTTGCATGTATTTAAATAACTTGATACCATGCATAACTATCTTTCCCGCAGCCCCTGGCCCGCCCGCGCTCCACATACGGGTCTGCCTACACTGTAGTTGCTGGTTTCATTAATTAAAATCGGAGGAGTTAAACATCCCTTTAACAAAAAAAAAACTATATTTCCCATTTGAATAGGTGAATGCAACGACCGCAATGAAAGAAAAGTCCCTTGTCCCCCGATTAGCAGCAGTAGTCGAGTCAACTGGAGACCTTGAAAACTTGCCACATATATACTTCAGAAGTTCTCTGACATGAACGATTTATCCGGAGGATGTGAAATCAGTAGTTTCAAGAGCACTATCTCTGGTGATCTTTTGCCATTTAGTACAAGTGAAAGCCCTGGCATAGAGAAGGACCTTTGTCATAATCACCTTTCATCTCAGGAAAGCAGTGATTGGATTCTAGATGGACTTCAGACTACTGTAATGATAATGACCTAGCTACTGCTCATGAGGAGAATAATCGACCTAGACTTAAGAGTCGGATTGGTGGAAGCTGAATAATCTTTTTCACAGCTGAGATCAGAAGCCAAGTCACTGAAGCACATTACCAACGAATTGAGTACTGAAACGCAGGATCTAGCTCAAAAGCTTTCTGTTGAACATGCATGAGGGCATCAGCTCACTTCAGAAGTCTCCACATTAAGATTAGAATGTTTGGATCTGAAAAGAAAGCTTGAAGAAATTAAATCTGCTAGAATCCCACATCAGGTAACTGATAGAGATGCTTCTCTCACGACAGCTGCAGCTCCTAGTATGTGACATCCCGTTTCCCTGCTCCTTTTTCCCTTTTTTTTTCAGCCCAGCCCGCGACCGCGCTTTTCCTCCGGCCCGGCCCACCTCAGCATTCTCTTCCCACCCCCGGCCCGCGTCGCCCGTCTCTCTCTCCCTTATCTCTTTCTCTCGCTCCCGTCGCCTCATCTCCCTTGGCCGATCCATCTCCTCCCGTCGCCGCTTCACCTCCCCCCCCCTCGCGCCGCCGCCCCCTTTCTTCTCCTCCCGTGAGCTACCGCCTACGAGCTTCCTCCTCGCTTGGCCCAGCTCGCCCGGCCCGGCTCCATCTTCCCCCACCTCCACTTGCTCCCCAAGCGCCACCCACACCTCTGCCGCGTCGCCTCCACCGGGCCCCAGCCGAGCGCCGCCCCATCCCCTGCAACTCCGTCCCCACCCATTGCAGCGCGTCGCCTCCACCCGCTCCTCTGCGGCGACATCTCCTGCGCCCGCCCCCACCGCACGTCGTCTCCACCGACTCCGCCTCCACCTGCCTTGCCGAGCCTACTCCGCCGTGACGTCGGCGCCACCCCGCACGTCCCTCCGCCCGGTCCAAGCAGCCAAGTCCCCGATCTGAGCCATGCTGCGTCTTCAGTCAGCGCCTGCGCCGAGTTGACCTGTCGTCCTCGCCCGATCTGTGCTCCAACTACCGCCATGGCCGACCCCTCCGCGCCCATATCGCGCCCACTCCGTCGCCATGTCACCACCGACGTCATCACCTCCGGGTCCATCCCCTCCTCGGCTATAAGAGGCCCCGGCACCACGCTCCTCTACCCTCCCCTCTTCTCCCCCCTCAAGTGAGTTCTCCAGTACCCCTATTCCGAGTTCTCCTCCCCAGTGCCGGTCTATTGGAGCTTCACCGCCACCGAGCTCTCCTCCCCGCGCCGGCCTCGGCTCCATCGTCGACCTCCCTCGGCACCCCCTTCCCTCCAGCGGCTCGGTAAGCTCTCCTCCCCTCTCTACTACTCATACTGATCTAGTGCTCCCCTCCCTCCAATGTCGCGGCCGCCGAGCCCCTCAACTCTCTCCGCCGTCAATTCCTCCCCATCCCCTATCCTGTGCCGCCCCAGCCCCGGCGCCACCACCCTGACCCCCCCTCGCATCTCCAGCATCCCATTTCGGCCAACCCCAGTTGCCCCTCCGGCCATAACTCGCCTTCAGCTGCCACCGCCCACCGCCCCCGTGCGCCCCTGCTCCCCGGTCAGACCGGCCCACACACCCCTTCTCCCTCTCTGTGCTCCATCCCAAACTCCTCTTTGCCTCTGTGGACGAGCCCTCCTAGTGCAGCCAGCAGTTTGACAGCAGTAGTGATACCTGCAATTCGTGCCGCACCAGTTCAGTATTTTTGATTAGTAGTGATTGGAGTAATCTGACATTTGTAGAGATCATGTATATATTGAATCACCTGTGTTTGTCTTCGATTGTTGATTATTGAACAATGGTTGTTGTCAGTGAATAAGATGAATTGTTGTGATTATTGTATGTGATTCTTTAAGCATCAGTTTGGGCAGTGAATGCTTTGGGTTGTATCTGGCATTGAAAGTTTTATGTGCTAATCTGGTAATTTGAAATATCAGTGGCAATGTCAAAATTGTTAACAGTGATTTAGTTGTGATTGTTGTCTGTGGACTATGCTTCTCTAATTATTGATTGTTGTTGGTGATTAGTGTTCATCAGTATCAGTAATTTGAATTGTCGATTTCTGTTTAGTACTTTGCCAGAACTTGATTGTCAGGAGGTAGCAATGAACATCAGTTTGGCAGTGAGTGTAGTATTTTGTAAGTAGCATTTTGATTAATCTGTGTATGATCTGGTAATCGAAAATTTGTGTAGTAAGAGGTGTTCGGTCATTTTGAAATGTGTGTGTTTTGACATTTTGAAAATCTATCTTTTGAAACCCTGTGTAGCAATTTAGCAATTGTGAATTGGTTTATTAAGTCATTAGTTGTTTGGTCTAGCGATTGAAAGCTGTATGATTGATGTGGCAGTAGATTGAGTGTTGGCATTTGGAATTTTTGTCAATTAAGTTTTTGTATTGTTGAACTTGCAATCATTAGTTATTCATCGGTTTCAATTGTCAACGTTTGATTCGTAGTTACTTCCCCAGATCATAGCGGTAGCAATGAGGTTTCAATCGATCCAGCAATTGAGAAATGTTGCAATAAGATAGTAGGATGTTTTGCTGGTATTAAATTGATTGCTGATTAATTGCCTATGATTACTGATCATCAGTATAAGTGTTTTGGTAGTAAATTGAATTGTTGATTGTGATCCTAATTATTAGGGATAGCTTTGATCTTCAGTAGTAGTTTTGTCTGTTGGTTTTGTTAATCAATTGTTAGTTGTTAGTTAGTGCTTCGTCAGTAGGTCAATGATTGTTGGAAGTATTTGTGTCTTGTGTAGGCTGGAAGTATTGATTTGTTTATATTGATTGCTTTATCAATCCATATTGTTTGGCAATGATTTGTGATTCTGGCATCGATTAGTTGGCGATGTGTCTTGATTTGGCAGTAGATTGTAGTAGTAGGTTGAGTAGCTAGCAATTGAATCGTTAAGTATTATATGACAGCTGAGATTGGTATTGAATTGCCATTGGATTGTGTGTCGATCGGGTATTCTAGATTTGGTATAGAACATGTAGTTAAGTTGCTTTGTCGCCTGTCGAAGAATAGTCTTGCAGTCTTCCAAATCCGCAGTAGAGCATTCCGGCAAAAACTCCTTCGACCTTACCCTCCTTTGTATCCTCCCTCCCGGCAGAAATTCTTTGTCATTCCTCCTTTTGCCCAACTGGACGTTTGACTCTGTCAAACCTTCCAGTGTCGCTCAAACCCTTCTCTCAAGCCCGTCCTCCGTAATCTTTCTGAGGCCCTTGTGTTTTATTGGTCTCTTGGATTCTTTGGATTTATTTGGTTTTTCAATCATTATTGCGTAATTAGAAATCGAAGTCTAGAAGAATCGACGGCTCAAGCAGATCCAAGATTCAAGCAAAGACGCCGACCAAGAATTCCAACCCTTGCCTGATCAAGCTTTGAGTAAGATCAAGACCACGGTAAAATAGCCCAGGCGAGTCAACACTTTGAACATATTGATCCTACATTTTACGCTATTTATATTCTTTTAAAATATCAAATTGCATGCTTTAATTTTCTATGCAAATGTATGTCAAACACTCTAAGGTAGTTAAATGCCTACTTGTTGATTAAATAATTATTATACCATTTTCTTGATAATTGAACTCCCAAAATCATTATCACCTTAGTAAATATCTGGTAACCTACTAGTTATAAGTCGTACTTAAACGTCATGTTAGACTTGTTTAAGTACCGGGGTAATCCTAACCCAAATCATTATTCTTTAATCATGACTATTGTTTTGGGCAGTCATTGGGGAGAATGACTGGACTGGTTGGATAATTTGTTTTATGCTTCTCAAAACCCTAAAACTTGCTAATACCCTATCTGTGCGGATGGAAGGGTGGTGGGTGCCGTCGAGCACAAGAATGGTGGTATGTGGTAAGAACTGCCTAGATGATCTTAAGGACTTAATCCTGTGATGACCTCCTATAGCAAAATAGTACAACCATAAGTCTATAACGGTGTCGATCTGGCTAACTAATTGGTGTCCACCGGTACGCGCCGCATCATTGGGGGACTCCCCTCCACCGTGAGCCCACGAGGCTACGGGTTGGGGTATGTGACTTGCGGGACCTTAGGCGTAAGTTGCATAGCGCAAGAGGGGGTCTAGATACAGTGGTTGTCGGGTCCCACGGGAACGAAACCCTACTCAGGTGAAACCTTAGCGGGTGTGGCAAATATCGAGGGATGCCTTGTAAAGGCCTTGTGATAATCTCCCCTTGATTCACATGTCTAAGGAAACATGTGTACATATTAAGATGGTTATCTCTTGTGGGTAAAGATGTACAATCTCTGCAGAGAATAAAAACTGCTCGAACAGCCGTGTCCACGGTCACGGGCGGGTGTATGAACTTACAAGATATAGTTATATTTCAAAAACTTTTGTGGATGGGTTGGAAAATGTGCGGGGCTCACTTAGCCCTTGATTTGGATTTTCTCTGAGTATCCTTACCTAGCGTTGGTAATAGGTGGGTATGACCACCATCAAATATAAGATGAAGGTGGAGGCAGCCTCTGCTTTTATTAATTATTGCACAATTAATCTATTTAAAAATACAATTTGATTAAAATGCTAAGTGATAGGATTTTCTAATATCTGTATTTATAAATGGTGCTTTACGCAAATAAAAGAACCCGAGCCATCCTTGTTAAACCTTGCATATATATTATTGCATCTGTTGTGTCGGCTCGCGAGCACGGTAGTTGTGCTCATCCTCGCTCTTTCCCCAAACCCTCAGAAATAGGAACCCTAGAGCTATCAACTACAACGAGAATCCAGAAGTCTGAAGACCTAGGAATCGTTGAAACTTAGTTTAGTCCTTAGCTGTTCTAGTCTCACCCCAGTCTAGCTGACTCCGTCGGTTCTTGTGTATCTCCTATATTGTTCGAAGTTTTCGAATAATATCGAGCGTACACGGGTTCCCCAGTCACTTGCCTGCGGTAAGATGTGCCCTCACCCCTTTGCTTCCGTTGTTGCTTCCGCTATCTTTTGTAATGTATTCATTTGGTCTGTCCGGCCCTTATTGTAAAAATTAGCCCGAAGCGGTTTATGTAAACTCTGATGTGTAAATTAATAAATGAAATGATTTTATGACATGCATGGTTTGATTCAGCAATGTGTCTGTGAAGTGCTATTTACTGATCTAGGGAATAGCATAGTGATTTCACAGAGGAATCTATATGGAGAAATCCGGGATCCCATATAGTAATACATTGAGTAAGCATGAGAATGAAGTTACATTTGCAGATACTTCAGTTCATGATTTTCAAAGCAAATGGCTGAAAGGTTTGATGATGCTTGAGAGTAAACTGCAGCAGATCCAAAATAATGTTTTCCATTCATTTCAGGGAAGGAATTTTGTTCACCGTAATTTGTTCTCTATTCTTTTCAGTAAGCGTTCGGCTGCCGAGCAAGTCCTTTTAGCCGGAGCTTTCTTTTAGTTTTAGCCGGAGCTTTCTTATAGAATGTATCCCTTGTATCCGCTGTGAACTCAGTTCTTTTCTTCTAATGATATGATGTACAAAGCTTTTGCACGTCCTTGAAAAAAAAGGGAATGAATTTTTATTATATTATTTCCGATCTTGAAGTTCTTCAGCGTATCATTGAGAACCTCTGTAACATCCTGTTTTGATTAAGGATTCAAAAATCAAATTTGCAATTCAATTATTTTCAAAAAAATCAAAATCGGATTCAAAATCCCCAAACCCTAACCCTATTTTCTTCCCCCCCCCCTTACCTCGCGGGCCCGGCCCGGCCCGGTTCCTCCGGCGCCTCCGCCCGCGCCGGGTTTCCGCCTCCTCACGCCAAGACGCGACAGCCGCCTGCCGCCTCGCCTCTCTGGTCCCGTCCGTCACACGACGCCGCCGGACTTCTCTCTCTCCTCCTCCTCCCGCGCCAAGGCTTGTCTTTCTTCCCGCTCCCTCTCCTCCGCGCTCCTCGCCTCGGCTATAAAAGCCGAGACGCCCCCTCCTTCTTCCCCTTCCTCCTCGCCCCTTCACCTCCTCACTCCGCTGAGCTGCTGTCGCCGCCTCCTTCGTCTTCGACCGGCGCCGCCGCTTCCATCCCGGCCTCGGCGCCTCCTCGCCGTCGTTGCCGAGCCGCTCCCGCACCGAGCCCCGTCGCCCGGCCTCCTTCTTCTTAGGCCCGGCGCCTACTCCGCCGCCTCGTGTTGCCCCGCCTCGGCCCCTTCCTTCGTTGCCGCCAGGCGCCACGCCGCCTTTCCCTCTTCTCGTTCTCGGCGGGCGGAGAGAAGGCGCTCAGCGCTCAGCGCGACGCTGCGTTCTTTCGCCGTGGCTGGCGCTGACGAGTGGGCCGTCCCTCGCCCGCAAGGCCCGGACAATGGCCCCACCGTGATTGCGTTGCGCTGACGAGTGGGCCCGGGTCATTGTGTGATGCTTGGCCGTCTTGCGTGGACTCGGTCCACGAGCACAGTGCCGTGGACCGAGCACAGCGCCAACACGTGTCGGCTCCTGGTTTTTCTGGATTTTCTGATTTTCTGTTTAATTGGAAAATCAGTTAAAAACTTCCAAAATTCATATCTTTTTCTGTATAACTCTAAAAATTGTGAAACCAATTTCTAAAATTTTCTAAAATCGAGATCTTTCTAATGGTACTGGTCTTGTTCATTTTGGAGTTCATTATTTATTGAGTTGGTATTTATTTGCTCTCTTTGCCGTTGTGTCTTTTCCGGTACTTTCGGCCGATTAGGATTCGACGACGCCGGAGACCTCCCCTTCGACCAAGCTCAAGATTTCCAGGACCCCTCCGCCTTTAACCAAGGCGAGTCAATACTTTGATCATTCCGAACCTACATTTTATGCAAACTATATTTATTTAAAATAGCAAAGTTGCATGCTTTAATTTTGTAAACAATGATATGTTAAAGCTTAAGGTAGTTAAATACCCATTTGTTGATTAATTACTTATTAAGCCATCCTTTGATAATTGAACCCAGTATTCTTTGTCACCCTAGTAATTATATGGTAATACTAGTATAGGGTGTACTTAAGCGACATGCTAGTCCTGCTTAAGTACCGGGACAATAAATGTCCCGATCATCATCCTTTAAACATGAAAAATGGTTTTGGGCAGTCATTGGAGGTAGATGACTGATGTGTTGCGTTAATTGGTTTTCCTTCCCAAAACCCTAAACAATTTGCTAGTACCACATCTGGACGGATGGAAAGAATGGTGGGTGCGGACGTAGCACGAGAATGGTTGGTATGTGGTATGAACCGTCCAGATGAATTAAGGACTTAATCTTGTCATGACCTCCTGTGTAAAACAAGTACAACCGCAAGTCTGCAAAGTGCAACTTGGCCTAGTAAAACTATTGAACCCTGAATGTCATCCCACAACCGGTGTTTAGAAGTGTGCAAGCGGCAGGACGTATGCTGGCTTGAATGGGACACCGAGCACGGTGAAGTTGCCCGCTACGCTATTCTCTGGGGCCGGGGCCCGCTTTGCTAGTCGTTGGGGTAAACATCCCGCACAACTTATGGAATTGGCCATAGGGGTGAGATGACGGAAGGGGCAAGGTAGTTTGAAACGTTACTGTGACGATCGCTCAACTACATGACTAAGGAATCATGTGGAGTAACGAGTATGATTATCTCTTGTGGGTACAGTGTACAACCTCTGCAGAGTCTAAACTGTTTAAACAGCCGCGCCTTCGGTCAAAGGCAGACATGGGAACTTAACCTGAGTTAGTTCTATTTCAAAAATCTTTGTGGGTGGAATGGAAATGTGTTGGGTTCATCTAGCCCTTGTTTTGGATTTTCCTGGGTAGCCTTATCCAGTGTTGATAATCGGTGGACGTAACCATTATCCAAATTAAGCATAAGGTGGAGGTAACCTTCGCTGTTACTTAATATTGCACTTAATCTCTTTAAATGAAAATGCAATCTGTTAAAAATGCTAAGTCATAGGGCTTTGTAATTATGGTAATTTGAAATGTTGCTTTAGCAAATAAAAGAACCTGAGCCATCCTTGTTAAGCATTGCATGTATTCTATTGCATCGTGTGTTGGCTCATGAGCACAGTAGTTGTGCTCACTCGCTCCTCCCCAAACCCTCCAGATGATGCGAGCAAGGAGAACCTCAAAGAAGGCATTCAGTATAAGCCGATAAGTGAAAACTGCTCAGAGCATGTAGTCCACCCCTTGAGTGCTGCTTATCAACCAAGTCAAGGTCATGGTAGTGAGTACCTCAAGAAACATTCTGGTACTACAGGTATGATAGAAGAGAAAATGTGTGAGCTCTTGCAGAAGTTGGAAAATCCAAAAACTGATAAGGAAAACCTCATGAGCATTTGCAAGACATGTTTCCTTTATTTAAAGAGCTTCCTGACTCTGGCAATGCCTTGGAAAGAGTACTTGTGCAACTTGAGCTTGCAGAAGCACCCCAAGCGAAGAAAAAAAAAACAGACATCCTTTTCAAGAGGTAACTACTGCATTTGGTACTGTGCTGTCTGTTTTTATGTATGTTTTCTAGTGAACAGGTCATTATTATCCATCTTCAAATTAGCTTGAAGAATGCGAAATTGTACCTATAATACACTTCTTCATATACTTATGGGGTGAAAGTTTATGCCTATTGCTTTTATCCTTCTCGATGTTTGCTATTCTTTTGAGATTCCTTAGTTCCTTCATAAACGAGAAAAAGGAAGCACCTGCAATTTATAGCTTGAAGTAGATGCTAACAATTTATCGATAATTTCACCAGTTCATTCTTGAAGCCACACAATGATGAGTCACCAGCCTTCCGAAGCTTTAGGGACATCAATGAACTGATACAAGATATGGTCGAATTGAAAAGCAGGCACACGGCTGTCGAAAGTGAGCTAAAAGCGACGCGAGAGCGGTACTCGGAGCTGAGTGTGCATTTTGCCGAGGTGGAAGGAGAAAGACAGAAGCTTGTAATGACCCTAAAGAACAGATCGCCCAGGAAATCATAGATACATAAGAGAACCACGAGAGAAAAAGAAAAAAATGCTGCTAGTCTCCTATAGAGAAAACTGTATACATTTTCTATTGTAAATAGAAGTAGAATCTCAGCCATCTGAAACCAATAGCAGATTCATATCATATGTGATGTACATACTACATAGTAACATAGATAAAACAAACATACTCTGTGAGACTCCCAGATCAGAAACAATCTTGCCGGTGAATGTCTGCGCCAACAATAAGCAGCCTTTATGAGTTAAGGGATTGTGTGTTAACTACATCTGCTAACTGTATGTATTGTCATTCTTTGGGTGCTCATTCTACCATTCATCAACTAATGAAATTGTACTTGTTTTGCTCTGACAGTTGGCTAATATAATAAAAAGGGGATGTGTGTTCATTATCTTTGGAGGTAATTAAGGTTGTCCGTTGTGACGGCAGTGTGATCGAATTTAGCAATTTGCGTTTCGTTTCTCAGTGTGAGAACAGAAAATGACAAATCGTCCATGGAATACCCTGCCCGCCGGTCCGGCACGGCGAACAGGTAAACAATGGTCGTTGCCGCCGTACCGTACCCGAGTGTAGGACCCTTCGCCTTTCGGCGTTGCGGTGCCGCTCGTCCAAGCCGCACCGGCCAGCGGCCACCGATCCACTCGCTTAGCAGCCGGAAGCCCCAGTGCCTGCCGCATCCCATCTTTCACCGCGCGCCATTGCCACTATGTCGGTGCGTCACGCACGGCGCACGGTTTGGCCGACGGGCGGCACGGCGTGGTGCCTTTTCCACCGAGGAACTCGTCTCGGGATCAGAGTATCTCCCAACCGACGCCGACAAGGAGTGGCGCCAGGAGTGCAGATTAAATCATCGGTGACAGAGGAAGTTGGTGGTTTTTGTTTCTCCCCATTAAACAGTAAAAGACTAATCTACTACCATACCTGTTTTTATTATTATAGTGCATGCCAGAGCTGTTCAACTGTTTGTTGTGTAATGTTCTATCATGTCCTGACGAAGAATCCTTTTAGCATAATTACAAGTAAACGAATTATAATTAGCTAAGCTCAATTGGCTAAAAATTGTGTTCTCAAAGATTGTGTTACACTGGTACGAAGCAAGCACCACAAGTGTACAAAGATTCTTTTAGAGCCACCGTCAACACCTAGTCAAGACAATTGAAGCTTATTGTGATTGACAGATCCTATTGTGGCATGTACGGTTGTACCACAGCACAGCGCTTAAAATTTACTTTACTCAAATATAATGTCATAGTGTTGAAAAGTTTCAATGGCATCCTTTTGGGCCTTTCTTTACTTACTTTCACTTTCCTCCTCGCTCTCTTCGTCTTGGTTAAGGTTCAAGTGGTTCGGGTTCTCCTCCAGAGGCGGCAAGTCATCGTCAGAATCAGCATCAGATCCTTCCTCTGTTCTGCGTGATTTATCTGCCCCTATGACGCACAAATAATGAAGTAAAATTAACATCCGCTGAATGAATTTTGTGCTTTACAGATGGATAGCTCGAGGCAAAATCAAATGCTCTGAGATGTTATTAATACCATTTACAGGTGACTTTGGAACACTCGAGTTACTTGATAACCAAGAGTTCTGCACATCGATTATCTCAGAGCCATTTTGACATTGGGAGTATGCTTTGAGCAGATCTCTGCACATTATTTATAGCAGGGTGTAAGAACCTTGCCTAAATACATTATGTACGAGGACCACATCTGGTATGAAGAATTCAGGATTAATATCTAACTACATTAACTGCTAAACGCAGATTGTCGGACCCGGATTTTGTAAATCCAAATCCTCTGTGAAACCACTGTGCTATTCCCTGGATCAGTAGCTAGCACTCCACAGGTACATTGCTGAATCAAACCATACATGGCGCAAACTTTATTTCATTCATTAATTTACACATCAGAGTTTACATAGACCGCTTTGGGTCAAATTTTACAATAAGGCCAGACAGGCCAAAAGAATACATTACAAAAGATAGCGGAAGCAACAACGGAAGCAAAGGGGTGAGGGCACATCTTACCGCAGGCAAGTGACTGGGGAACCCGTGTACGCCCGATATTATCCGAAAAACTTCAGACAATATAGAAGGTACACAAGAACCAACGAAGTCAGCTAGACTGGGGTGAGACTAGAGCAACTAAGGACTAAACTACGCTTCAACATTTCCCGGGTCTTCAGACTTCTGGATCCTCGATGCAATTGCCAGCTCCAGGGTTCCTGTTTCTGAGGGTTTGGGGAAAGAGCGAGTATGAGCACAACTATCGCGTGTTTCATGAGCCCACACACACTGATGCAATAATATACATGCAAGGTGTAACAAGGATGGCTCGGGTTCTTTTATTTGCATGAAGCAAAGATTTGTAAATACAGATATTAGAAAGTCCTATCACTTAGCATTTGGACCAAATTGCATTTTTAAAGAGATTAATTGTGTAATAATTGATAACAGCAGAGGTTCCCTCCATCGGAAACTCTGTCTCATGCTTCTTTTCTTTGGTGGTCATACCCACCTATTACCAACACCGGGCAAGAATACCCAGGAAAAACCAATCAAGGGCTAGATGAGCCCCGCACATTTTTCAACCCACCCACCAAAGTTTTTGAAATAGAACTAACTCTTATGAGCTCCGCCGCTCGCCTTGACTGTAGGCACTACTGCATTCAATGCTTTTATTCTCTGCAGAGATTGTACATCTTTACCCACAAGAGATAATCACTTGATATGTACACACGTTTAGAGACATGTGAATCAAGGGGAGATTACCACAAGGCCTTTCCAAGGCATCCCTCGATATTTGCTGCACCCGCTAAGGTTTCACCTGAGCGGGGTGTCGTTCCCGTGGGACCCGACATCCACTACGCCCAGACCCCCTCTTGCGCCATGCAACTTACGCCTAGGGTCCCGTAAGTTACATTCCCAACACGTAGCCTCTTGGGCTCACGGTATTGAGAGCCCTCCAATGGTGCAACTGCACGGTGGACACCAATTAGTTAGCCAGTCGACACCATTATAGACTTGTGGCTGTACTGTTTTACAATAAGAGGTCATCACAGGATTAAGTCCTTAAGATTATCTGGGCGGTTCTTACCACATACCCTCCACAAAAGTATCCTGGGCTACATTAGCACCCAACCATTTACCCTCCATCTTCCCATCCGCCCAGATGGGTATTAGCAAATTTTAGAGTTTTGGAGGAGTATAAAACAAATTATCCAACCATTTCACTATTCTCCCAATGACCGCCCAAAACAAGTGATGATGATAAAGGATGATGATTTGGGGTAGTAATACCCCGGTACTTAAACAAGTCTAGCATGGCGTTTAAGTACGACCTATAACTAGTATGTTACCAGATATTTACTAGGGTGACAAGGATATTGGAAGTTCAACTTTCAAGGGAAATGGCATATTAATTTATTAATCAACAAATAGGCATTTAGCTACCTTAGAGAATTTGACATACATTTGCATAAAAATTAAAGCATGCAGTTTGATATTTTAACAGAATATAATTTGCATAAAATGTGGGATCAATATGATCAAAGTGTTGACTCGCCTGGGCTATTTTACCGTGGCCTTGATCTTACTCAAAGCCTGATTAGACAGAGGTTCGAAGTCCTGGTCAGCGTCTTTGCTTGAGTCTTGGATCTGCTTGAGCCGTCGATTCTTCTGGACTTCGATTTCTAATTACGCAATAACGATTGAAAAACCAAATAAATACAAAGAATCCAAGAGATCAAATAAAACACGAGAGCCTCAGAAAGATTGCGGATGACGGCTTGAGAGAATGGTTTGAGCGACACTGGCACGTTTGACAGAGTCAACGTCCAGTTGGGCGAAAGGAGGAATGACAGAGAATTTTCTACCATGAGGGAGGATACAAAGAAGGTATGGTCAAAGTAGCTTTGCCGGAATGCTCTACTGCGGATTAGAAGACAGCAAGACTACCCATACAGGCGACATGGCAACAAAGCAACTCGACTACCGGTTCTATACCAATCTAGAATACTTGATCAACACCAAATCAAATGGCAATTCAATCCAAATCTCAGCTACCAGATAATACTCATCTATCAAAAGCTAGCTACTCAACTTACTACTACAACCTATTACCAAATCAAGACACAAATTCTATTGCCAACCCACAAATCATCTCCAAACAATACGAATGGACAAAGCAATCCAATCAATACTTCCAGCTTTCACCAAATATCATTATTTCCACAATCATTGTCCTACTGACGAACACTATCCAACAGCTAACAATTGATTAACAAATCCAATAGACAGTACTACTACCGAAGATTAAGACTAACCCTCGCAAGCAGGAGTACAATTAACAATTCAATTGCTATCAAGACTCTTATACTGAGGATCAGTAATCACAAATAATTAATCAAAATCAACTTACTGCCAACAACACATTCTACTAATCCATGACGACATTTCTTAATCGTTGGATCGATTGCAACCTCGATGCTATTGCTATGATCCGGAAAGGTAACTACGAATCAAATATTGACAATCGAAACATATGAATACAATTAATCGCAACTTCTACGACGCAACAATCCAATTGACAGATAACACAAATGCCGACTCTCAATCTATTGCCACATCAATCATACAGCTTTCAATTCTAGACCAACAACTATTGATCCAATCACAAATGCAAGATTACTAAGCAGAGTTTCAATTGACAGAGTGCAAACAGATATTTCAATGGCAAAAATTAATCATTCAAGATTCAATGACACATTACTCCAACCACTATCATACAAATGGTTTATGCTCACATACAACAATAATCACTGCTAACAGTTTCAATATTGCCATGGATACTTCGAATTGCCAGGTTGCGCATATACAACAAATGCAACACACACAATAATGTCTACAATATCAAAGTCAACCACAATCAATACTGCCACCACAAGACACTAATGAGTAAAAACATCATCCATCAAAACTGGAGAATACACAATTGGCGACAATTTCATTCCCGCTGCCAATAACATCTATTGATGATCAAGGGACACAGACAACCAATGTTCAATAATCAACGATCAATGACAATCACAAAAGATTCATTATACATGACAGATCACGACGATCACTACTAATCAAAATACTGAACTGGGGAAGCCATTATCAAAATAGTCATCCCAAAGCCTTGACAGCAGTCGCCTGAGGAACAAAGTTCAGCACCAGCTTGACAACATTCTCAATCGATCATTCAATACCAACAATCAGCAATTGTGTTCAACAAATATGGGAGACTGGCAGCTGGATCCTCAGGGGAGCAATCGGCAGAGAGGGCAAGGGGAGGGAGACTCGGCCATGTGAGGAGCAAATGGGTAGGGAGCAGGGAGAAGGGGGTTCTGGGGCGGTCCAACCGGGTGACACAATGGTTCAACTGGGCGCGAGGGCTCGGGTGGATCAGGCGGCAGAGGCAAGGCGACTAGGGCGGAGGGGGGGAGTGGAAGGGTGGAGGTGGGAAGCTCACCGAGGGTTTGACGGGCAAGGCAACACGGAGAAGGGTCGGAGTTGAGGCGGTGGCAGGAGGAGCTGCGACGGCGGACCCGAGGTGGCGGGCGCTGCAGCTGGCCGATGTGGAGTGAGGCGTCGCTGTGGCGCCCAGTCACGGGCGACTGGGTCTGGCTCGAGGCGGTGACGAGGCGCACCAAGGCGAGGGGAGAAGGATGGATTTGGGGCACTTACCGGGAGAGGGAGGAGCAAGCGCGAGAGGAGGTGGAGGCACCGGGTCCTTTATAGCCCGGCCGGAGGGAGCAGTGGAGGTGATGACGGAGGCGACATGGCGACGGAGCGGGCGCGGTATGGGCGATGGCGTGGCGACGCACGCGTGGCGACGGACGGGGCCGCAGACACGGAGGCATGGGCGGCGACGTCTTTGGGGCGAGATGGAGTTGGTGGCAGGCGACGCGAGGTGGGGCGGAGTTGGTGGAGCGGGCGGCCGGCGGAGGAGGATTTGAGCGAGCGGGCGCGCGGAGGCCCGGCGAGGGGAGAGAGAGAAGAGGGGAGATGGAGAGGCGAGTGGCGGCAAGGTATGGGAAGAAAGGGGAAAGAGAGAGAGAGGGCAAGACGGGAGAAGAAGAAGAAAGCGGTCAAGGCGGCTCGGCCGGATTTGGGCCGGGAAAAAGCGCGGCGGGCCGGGGAGAAGAAAACGGGCCGGAGAAAATCGGCCCAAAAGAAAAAGGAAAAGGGTTTTAAAAACTTGATATTTTTGAAAATGGAGATTTACAAAGAAATTTTGAAATCTAAATTTTTAAATTGAAATCAAGTTTTGATTTTGAATCCTATTAAAAACAGGATGTTACACAGATAGTAGCAACAAATTGAGTATTAGTATACACTGCCTTCTGAAGTTTGCTGGATAAAGGTAAAAACAAGGCATAGTGCCGTATGCCAGACAGAATGGATTGTCCTGGCACCATCCCTGATCAGGTCAGCAGTTAGTGTGTGGAACCAGCAATTATTTTGCTTCGTATATCTAATTGTTGTTCACAGGTTTTGCGTTTTGCAGAAAAATGGTACTCACCATGCATGCCATTGCTTCCTCTATCATAAACAGGTTGATTGGTGTACATACTACGATCACTTCAGTAAGTCCAAAATTCACTGCCAGTCTATATATGATATTCCAAAATACTTTACTGGACTGACCTGTTAAGTGACAAGAATGAGTGACCCCACTTGAATTTCCCAAGCAGCAGATGCGCTGTATCTTCCTCCCCACTGCAAATATTGTATATTACATAAGCTGACTCCTGGCAGTAAGTAACTAGCACTATACTGAACTACAAATTCATTTGCTGGATATGTCATGCTAAAATTTAGATCAATAAGTTCAACTTGAATACTTGATACACGAGTTAAATACTACAATAGTTAGTCAACATCAAAATGCCCAAAAACCACACCTCTAAATCAAAAGGGCTAGAAGACGACACCATAGCTATATATACCCCCAAAAATAGATCAATGTACCATGACGGTGCATGCTGAATTTGGAAACTCAAAGTAACAAATTGTGCCAAATCTTGACTCAATAGTGATAACGTAATAAACACTTTTGGTGTTAGGTAAGGCTAGAAAATTTACCATATTATAAGGGCCGCTGATAAAGCTTCCACACAGGACAGCTCACATGGGTGGCCATAATTCACAGGGTTTGCTGCTACCAACCATGGCACTGCAAACATTAGAGTAAAACACAATTTTCATTTAATGAATCCACTCTGATTTAGAAGAGGCGAAGCCTTGTGGGAGGACCTAATTAATGACCTCATTTGGGTAAAGGAAAACATGATTTAAAAGACTCTTTCAATCAAAACAGGCCAAAGTTACATTCCAAATTGGAAGAGCAGGGAGTCCGAAACTTTTGAGTCACAGGACAGTGTGAGACATGACAAAATTTAGAAATAATAACTGTTTTAAAGTTACATAGAATCTTTTAGTTGAACACTGGAACCATCTTATTGGTATGCTACAGCTAGTTCCATGTAAAACAGGTTGGAGAGAGTAATCCCAGGGACCACATTTATAAATGATAATGAACACCAAAGAAGCATTGTCTTATTGGATTTACTTAGATAGGATGATCTTACAGAGACGAGGAGCACCACAACGAAGTTTCACAAAAGGGACATCATTTAAACGTGCCCAAGAACAATCAACCACAGCCAATCCTTTTCTTTGCACGCTAGGATGATCTTCCTTGGATACGCATTGTGTCCCAACAGGGCTGAAAGCAAACGAAAGAAAACAAGTAAGCAGCAGAACTAACATGTGTATCTCAAAGACATTTTACTTCAGCAATATTTAGTGCCTTTTATAAAAATACCTCAGAACAACACCACCGAAACCATTGGTCACTCGCAACTCCTGCAAGACAAATAACAATCTTGTCAACAACAGCTATATCATTCATAGCAGAGGCAGTGCTGGTGTGTGACAAAAAAAAATAGTGTATTACAAGAACAAAAGAACCTTGATGATATTAAATGTCCATGGCTCTTAGTTTTTTTTTTTTTTGGAGAGGAGAAAAAGGGTTTGGATGTTGTAAACCAAGTGGTACCTTACCTTTAAAAGCCCAAATCTTGAAAGCTTACGACCAGTGCATCTTTTAACATCACATTGCCCAAAGTCCTATACAACAAACACTTGAGTTTACTCATGATGTCAAATGACCACCATATGATCACGTGCAAAACATGGTACCTACCCACATTGCAAGCTGGATTTTTGGACCTTCAGGTTCCTCTTCGGTGTCTTCTGGATAGAAAATCAAGATGACCTTATTAATAAGCTTTCAGTTTGAGGATGATGTAAAGTGATTTCATGAAGCTGATGAATCCATATATGGACTTGCCAATGACTGATAAATCCATATCACTATAATTTTATGAGCTATTAAATTCATGTAAATTGTAACCTATGAAATAACTATGAGTCTATGATCCTGTTTACCGTTATGCTTCACTAGTCGCACCAAATAGCAAAAAAATGTAATACTTGACCTGAGCGGCATATCTTCATGTAAATGCATCTCAATACTATACAATAATTTACTAATTTATCGATCATAAGCATGTTTAAAGCACAAAATAATCATAAGCAGCCAGGAAATTTTGTACCTTCCTGCCTTGGAAGTGACGTCCCAGGACCATTATCCCTGAAATCAAACATATTAAACTGTGACATCACTTCACTTCGTTAAAAAGACACTACTTATAATCCAAAATTGCAGATTTAATTGAAGTACATTTTATCCTCTCTGTCCTAAGTACTACATGACAGCAAAACTTCTCATAACCCAACAGAATGCAGATCGTCAAAGAAACTAAAATATTTTTAGATGAACATAACAATAATCGTTTATAAACGAAGAACTTGGATCAAAATCGCAGTGAATTGATTTGCCGCACGAACGTCGCCTAAAGACCTAAACACCAGTAGAATCTAGTGTAAGGAGATAAACGAGAAACGGGGAGTGCGCCCTGTTGCAAAACTTCCGCCGTAGGAAAAAAATCGAAGAAAATTCTTACAGGCCCTTACACATAATCCTTCAGAGAGAATGCTTTGGACAGGAAAAGAACTAGCGCTCGAGACAAGCCGCGTGATATTACCAAGAGGCTTCTTGCTTGGTGCGGCGTGAAGAGGAGGAGGACCCCCGACGGCCGCGCCTCTGGCGGTTGTATCCCATCCTGGACGGTTTTCCGGCGATGACCCCTGCGGCAGGCGGCGGCGGAGGAGGAGGAGGCGGCGTTGTTCGGCTCGAGAGAGGAAAGGGGGGTTTTAGATCAAAGGAAGGAGATGCCACTGGCTAGGGAGGTGTGGGGCCAGCGTGTCATACATACAAAGGGTCGGATCGCGAGAGCTCTGTAACTGCAAGTGGGACCTATGATCCGAGGTAGAGGACGCTCGCTGCATGTGGGGACCACAATAACCACGGGTTGGGTCGCTGCGAGTGGACCCGGACAAGTTCCTGGCGTCCAGCATCTGCGCGTGGGACCCTACGCCAGTCGGTGTACCGTGACCAAAGTAGCTCAAACACTACAATTCTCGTAGTACTATGCTCAGGCAGCTCAGCGGTAAACAGCCTTGATAATTGTTGGAACTCCTAATTATACAATCATTCACACGCAACACTTTATTAAACTTGCATTTGTTCTTCACAAATGCATCTGTTACAGATTACAATGGGAACATTCACACGCACGGTTACACGCACATTTCTGACAGGGGCATGCCGCACAATGCGTGCACCATACATACTTCAGGAGCTGCTGCTCTGAAGCAAGTATGCCGCACAAATCGTGGAGCATACTGCTAGAGCTACATCATCTTACATTCTCACTTATACACTCTAGTACAATACATTCCTTGTAGCATGGACAATGTATGCATGTATAGTAACAATAATAATATCACCAGTCATATCAAAAAAGAAGAAGAAGAAGAAGCAGCAGTTACCTGTGGAATGCTAAGGCTTGCGAGAGTAAGGCCAGCCATGAGATCACTCCGGAAGGACTTCAGGCTGTGCACCTTTTCCACCAGTCAGGTATTGGAAACAGACCCTGCAGAACTGACACTTCGCATACAGAAAGCGTGAAGACTGAAGCGCTTGTCTGCACCTCGGCAATGGGCCGATCTTCCTGAACTTTGCCGGTGAGGTCATTCCACAGGCTCGGGGGCTCTGGCCCGTGCAGCACTAAGTCTGCAAAATCTGTCCCTTTGGGCACGCATGCCTTGCTTGCCATGGGCTCCATGGCTGGTTCTGAAGTGTGTTGGGTGAAATCCTTGAGGGAAATGTTGAGATTCCATCACATCACATTGGTGCCTCCAAAGATTTCAGGTGAGAAGCACAAGTCTGCGTGAATCTTGGACGCTTCAGATGAATTTGACTGCTCTATGCTGGCCATACAAGGTGGTATCTATAGTGCTCTTGGTTTATGGTGGGTACTGTTGAAGAAAGAAGCCAACACATTATAAAGGGACTGCGCCTACTATTCTGAAGTCACATTCAGTATGCAAAGGGGCCTCATTGCATTCTGATAATTGAATTGAAAATTACGACTTTTCATTGGCTCTGCATATGTGCTTCTAGCGCACCACAAAACTTCAACTACGGCCTAAATTTCCGATCATGACTGCATCACTAGGCTTTGCTTTGATGGAAATGCAGGGTCCAAATGCTGCATTGTTGTCTATCTGTGTGAGTTTTTTTTTTTTCCAGTAGCCATGTAAGTATGTAGCTAATCACTTGTGATTTTGTTATATGGACTTTGTAACGACCCCGTTTTTCAAACAGGATGTACCCGATTTGTGCAACCGCTCAAAATTTCGGTTGCGAACCGAAATGAAATCAAATCTACTTGCAAACAATTGAAAAGAATTAATTTGATTAAATTATGGCCTAACGGCTATTTTGCAGCAACAAAATGGGCATCTCAAGCCCAAAGCTTTGACTTACACTCAGAAGAACCAAAGGCTTCCACATGAAAGCTTGAGTGCAGTCGTAACCCTACACGTTCTCCAAAGTGTCCTTCAATCTTCTTTCTGAGACACCTTCTAATGAAAATTGAGCAAGATTGAGTACACAACCATATTGTAACACCTCAACTTAACAAAAACCCAATATGTCACCCACAACTACTATCGCTACCAATTTTAATCATTAATCAAGTATTAACAACCTCTTGACTTCTAGAAAAAAGATCCAACAATATGTTAAACATAAATTTCAGCAACATGATAGATCGTGAATCAAATGTAATATGAACCAAATAATTATCACAGGCATCATAAATAAATTTCACTCACGAACGCATCAACTAACAATATTACAATCCATAAGGAACTAATGGAAAGCACAATTTATCTAATTATTAAAATGGAAGATGTTAAATTATTTAAGATCAAAAGTGATAAATTATTAGGTTGAGTGAAGTGCTACAAAAATGCAATCGTTCTATAACGTCCCGTTTTCGGACGGAATTTATTATCTGATTCGATTTTCGATTTTCTCCTGTTTTTTGAATTTGGCTTCATTTTCAAAAACTCCTAGCTTCCTCTAAGCTCGGGTTTGTGTTTCAAACATTCCTTCATTTTTCCAAATTAAAATTTCAGTTTGAATCCTCCGTAAACGAATTTTGGACCCATTCTTTTTGGACCGACCTTTTTTCTCACCTTCCTTTTCTGGCCGGCGATTACATCCCCTCGGCCCACTTTACCCCACCGGCCCACCTCATTCCCCCCAGCCGGCCCGTTCTCCCCCCTTCTCTCTCTTTTCTCTCCCCCACGCCGACTGCGCCGCCATTCCTCTTCCTCGCTTGTTTTCTCTGCCCGCCCCCCTCCTCCCTTGTCTCTCCGCGTCCGGCGCCGGCTCACCCGCATCTCCCTCTGGCCGACAACTCCACGCCGCGCGCCGACCCCGCCACCTGCCCCGATGCCTCCCCGCACCGTCCGGCTTTCTCCCCTCCCCGCCATTGCCGCCGCTCGCCGGCTTTTCCCTCTCTCCCCGGCTACAAAGCCGCCCCTGTCTTCTCCCCTCCTCGCCTCCCTCTCCTCCCCGCTCTCTGTGGAGCTTGGTGCCGCCGCCGCCATCTTCTTCCCCCTCCGGTGCCCCTCCGCCCGAGTTCTCGCCGCCAGAGCACGCACCACCGCCGTCGGCCATCCCGCCGTCGGCCGAGCCTCCCTGCCAGTAAGTCGCCGCCCCCGTGCGCCTCCTCCAGCGCTCCCCTGCCCCCGCCGACCTCACGGTGAGCATCCCCGCACCGTCCCGGTGCCCGTGTGCGTCTCCTCCTCCCCTCTCCTCCCTCCAGTCGTCGTCGTCGCCAGTGGCCTCTGTGCCCCTGCGCTCTGCTTGCCGCCACCGCCTCTCCAGCGCCGCTCCGGCCGCGCCGCCACCTCCCTTGGCCTCCTCTTATCCCCGACGTTCCGTTTTGCCACCCCCGCCGCCCCTCCGGTAGTAGCCGCCGCCCCTCCGGTAGTAGCCGCCGCCGTGCTCCTCCCTAGCTCCTCTCTGCTGATGCTGCTGCTGCCCTTGTCTCTGGCTTGTGGGCCCACCTGGACAGTTCCGCTGGACAGCATCAGCGGTGGATCAGTGGTTAGCCATAGATTTGTGTATTGACTTGCTATATTTTGTTAACCCTGTGCAATGTAGTCGTGGAGCAATAGCCAAAGTTGAGTTTGGCAAAGAAAATTGTGTAATGAAGTTTGTTTGGCGATAATGCTTTTGTTTTAACCTCGGTCGATTAGTAGCTTTCCATTTGGCGAAAATATTCCAAAATAATTATTCTCTAATTATTGTATTGTGAACTTGCGATGATTCGGTTAACCGTTGTTAATTATTAACGCGTCAATTGACAAGAGTTAGCGGAATTATCCATTTCGCCAATATTTGAGAGCTATCGATTAAGAGCGTAATTTGCAAAATCGAAGTTATGCAAATGACCTTCGTAATCGCCTCTGCAATCATGTCATTTATTTGTTAAAACTAAATTATTCAATTATCTCGCTTTTGTGTAAAAGGCTTCGTGGTTTAAGAAATTAATTTGCAATTTGCTAAAAATATTTCGGGAAGCTATTTGGGATTAACTCGTTGATCTCAATATCTTGCTTTGAAAACTTGTATATTAATCATGTAATCATGCCATTTGTTCCTTGGTCCAAATATCGTTTTAGCGCATTCCTTTTTACCCTCGATCCAAAATCATCAAAGCCAAAATGTTTTATCGTCTTTTAAGCCTGGCAAAAATATCCAGTACCCTAATCTTGCATATCAATGCCTGCTCTTCTATCCTTCTATCTGGTCTTTAAACCACCGGTGGTATTTAATAATAATTAATATTACCACCATTTCTAGGGAACTGCAGAAAAGAACTGTGGTAATTCTTGGACCCCCTCTATGATCGTCAATTTTAATATTGCCTTTCACTTGTCAACTCGCACCCAAATCTCTTTTGGTTAACCCTCAGCAAATAGTATTCCTTATTTTAAAGAAGCTCTTGTCTTTAAAATTAGGTCAAATTGTGTCGTTACTCGATCAGCAATGTCTTGCCATCTTCCAAATCCGAAGTGAATCCCTACCAAAGTTCCTTCGACTTTGATTCCCACCTGTTTTCCACCGATAGAGTCTCTACGCCTTTGCCTCTTTTACTCAGCTGGACGTTTGACTTTGTCAAACATCCCTGACTCGCTAAAACCTTTTCTCTCAAGCTCGTTAATCGCAAAACTTATTTAAATGCTCTTTGAATGTTTTTAGTCTTTTGAAGTTCTTTGGACTTAATTGATTTTCTCGCTTATTATCGCATAATTAGGAGTCGGAGTCCAAAAGAAGCAGCGACTCGAGCAGGATCAAGATTCGGATAAAGACACAGACCCATAATTCAAGACCCCTGGTAGAGAAGGCCCTGAGTTGGATCAAGGCCGCGATAACCTGACCCAGACGAGTCAATACTTTGATCATTTTGAGCCTACATTTTATGCAAATTATATTTATTTAAAATATCAAAGTTGCATGCTTTAATTCTGTAATCAAATGTATGTTAAAGCTTAAGGTAGTTAAACACTCATTTGATGATTAGTTAATTATTATCCATTCTTTGATAAATTGAATTTCTCATTCCATGTCACCCTAGTAAATATATGGTAAATACTAGCATAGATTGTACTTAAGCGACATGCTAGACTTGCTTAAGTACCGGGACAATAAATATCCCGATCATCATCTGGGCAGTCATTGGATGAAAATGACTGGTGTGTTGTGTTAATTGGTTTTCCTCCCCCCCAAAACCCTAAACAACTTGCTAGTGCCAAATCTGGGCGGATGGAAAGAGTGGTGGGCACCGTCGTGCACGAGAGCGGTTGGTATGTGGTCTGAACCGTCTAGATGGATTAAGGACTTATCCTTGTCATGACCTCCTGTGTAAAATAAGTACAACCGCAAGTCTGCAAAGTGCAACTTGGCTTAGTAAAATTATTAAACCCTGGATGTCATCCCACAACTGGTGTTTGGAAGCATGCAAGCGGCAAAATGTATGTTGGCTTGAAAGGGCCACCGAGGGAGGGTGAAGTTGCCAGCTGCGCTAGTCGTTATGGCCGAGGTCAGCCACGCTAGTCATTGTGGTGAACATCCCGGACAACTTATGGGGGTAGCCCATAGGTGTGAGATGACGGAAGGGCGAGGTAGTTTGAAACGTTACTGTGACGATCGCTCAACTACATGACTAAGGAATCACGTGGGATAACGAGTATGATTATCTCTTGTGGGCACAGTGTACAAGCTGTACAGAGTCTAAACTGTTTAAACAGCCGCGCCTACAGTCAAAGGTGGACATGAGAACTTAACTTGAGTTAGTTCTATTTCAAAAACCTTTGTGGGTGGATTGAAAAATGTGACGGGCTCATCTAGTCCTTGTTTTGGATTTTTCTTGGGTAGTCTTACCCAGTGCTGATAATCGGTGGATGTAACCACTATCAAAATTAAGCATGAGGTGGAGGTAACATCTACTGTTATTTAAATATTGCACTTACTCTCTTTAATAAAAATGCAATTTGTTCAAAATGCTAAGTAATAGGAATTTGTACTATGATAATTGAAAATGTTGATTTAGCAAATAAAAGAACCCGAGCCACCCTTGTTAAGCCTTGCATGTATATATTGCATCTTGTGTGTGTTGGCTCGCGAGCACGAAAGTTGTGCTCATCCTCACTTTTTCCCCAAACATTCGGAAGTATGAAATCCTGAAGCTTTCGACTACTACGAGGAACCAAATGTCTGAAGACCCAGGATTTTTTTAAGCGTAGTTTAGTTTTTAATCGTTCTAGTCTCGCCTCAGTCTAGCTGACTCCGCTGGTACTTATGTGCATCCTATATGATCTGAGTTTTCGGGTAATATCAGATGTACTCAGGTTTCCCCAGTCGCTTACCTGTGGAGAGATGTGCCCTCACCCTTTTTGCTTCCGTTGTCGCATTCGCTACTTTGTGATGTAATTTTTTGGCTTGTTCGGCCCTTATTGTAAAACTTAGCCCGAAGAGGTCTATGTAAACTCTGATGTGTAAATTAATGAATGGTATGGCTTTACGCCATGTATGAAATAATTCAGTGATGTATATGTGGGTACTATCTACTGATCCAGAAAATAGCACAGTGTAGTCACGGAGGATTCGGGATTATAAAATCTGGGTCTGACACATTCCATGTTCTACTTTCACCCCAAAGCATGATGATGTTAACGTTCACCTAAAAATAACAAATAAGCCAGTGTGAGTCCACGACTCAGCAAGTATAAAGCAGAATAATAAACGAGGCATGATCTTAATAACAATTCATTCCCATTTATCATTATCTCAGTTTCTCATATTCATTCTCATCAATTTCCATTCACATGTATCATTTTCTCAAATCACTTTTTTACTTTACATAAATGCAATGCAATGTTCATGCTCATGTCTTAACTCATCTTCTGCTTATACCGGTATAACGGAGTGTAACACCTGTCGGTGTTCACTCATGCCCGCACTCTTTAGTGCGGGGATCAATTGTTCATCCTTTTTCATACGGGGACCCCATTGCCCATATCTTGCATATGGGAACCTCATCCCACTCACGCGGGTCAAATCATTCTATCATGAATGCTCAACATGTAATGCAATGAATAATCATTATTTTTCCATAATCATCATCAAATTATCGAAACATGCAATGCAATAAATAATTATCATTTTTCCATCATCATCGTCGTCATCATCAAATTATCGAAAGCATATGAGCAATATGAAATTGGTATATTTCACATGAATAATCATGACAAATATTCATTTAACCAAATGATAATCCCAAACATTCAATTCCATTCTACCATTCATTTGCCTTTCTAATTGCGACGACCGAAATATTGTGAATGTGATACCAATACCGAAGCCATTTTGCTTACAACAAACACTCAACTCAATACAAGCTACGACAATACAAATTAACACTTAATCTACAACGCTCCTACACGTTCTTCCATTTCCACAACTTTCCCTCATTGCCGGACAGTCTCCCCTGCTGTCCCGGCATTAAAATGGTTATAACTTTTAACTCCCACATCGTAAAATAGTAAACTATATCATTCTAGAGTCTTTAAAAAAATTTCTACAACTTTTTAAGTGATCAAATGTTCATATTAAATCATATAAACCCTCATTTTTAACCCAAAATACAAATCTATCATCTTCTGGACAGCAGACTTAACATTTTTATATATTTTAATCTACACATGCAAATATAATGATCTAAGCCTTTTCAAAAACTACAGGTAATTATATACCATAACTTAGTTATGCCAAAAAAATCCATTCTGACACAACTTTGTCAAAATAATATTTTCCCATTTGCATCAACAATGGCCTGGTCTGACTACTGATCTTCCAAAAATCATAACCACGGTCTACAGTCTAAAAATCGTGTTCTTGGACTCTCTGAAAACCTTAAGAAATTATCAAATCTTTTCAAGTAGATCAAAACCCTAGATTTTTCATCTTGTATTTTTAATCTACAGATTAATACGTGCTGCCAGAATACTCCCAGAATCTAGACGGGGACATTTCAGAGGCTGTATCTTTTTGCTCGCTACTTAGTTTTTAACGATACATACCTTCCTGGAAATATAACGTGATAACCTATCTTTTCTCTAATTGGACCGAACTCTAATTCGAACCTAAATACCCATAATCATCCCGCAACATTATGCCCTAAACCAAACGAAACTGGACAAAAATTCATATACTCTTTCCAAATACCTATCATTCTCTAAACTGAGCCACAAATAAACTAAGAGATCCTAGAGGGTTTCAGATCATTACCCTTGGAGTTCACGATGAAGATCGCAAAAACCCGTGAGATCCTCCTCTTTCCCCTTCTCTTCTCTTCCCTTCTCCTTCCTTTCTTTCTCTCCTTCTTTGGTCTTCCTTCACGGCCTCTGAGGCAAAGACCTGAGGAGGCGTGGCCACAAAAAGATGGCAGGGAGGTGGAGGCAACAAAGGGCAGGGGTGGCTTGGAGGGGTAGCAGCTTGGAGAGGGAGGGGCAGAGGGCTGCAGGAAGTTGCGGCTTGGAGAGGAGGGCTAAAGGTGGAGGCGCAAAGGGGGAGTAGGGCTAGGGTTTGGCTACCTCCCCCCCCCCCCTCATAAGTCGGTTCCCCCTTGGGCCAAAAACCCATAGCCCAAGTTCTCCAACTATAGCAAAAATACCCTTTTAAACCCTCCAATTCCTTCTCTAATACAATTGCTCTCTCTCAAAATGATTTAGGATATTACACGTACTCACAAACCACATTGGATAGCTATTTAACTACATGCTAGGAATTGAATGGATTGTTTAGGTTTTACCATATCAGGTATATGTAGATACATCATTTGAGATAAAATAGTTTATCTTTAAAATAGTAAAATCATACTAATATAACATCAGGGGTTTACTCAACAACTGCAATTACCAACTTAAATCTCAAAATCTCTACTTTTATCTTATATATTGGAATCACCTATGAACACAACTTCATTAACCGGAAGCACGGCATATTCGAATAACATTAATTATACTCTGCAGAGTTGTCCAACTTTACCCACAAGATACCTCGAACTCATACTGTCACGCAATATACAAGCAACCTAATAACGTGCGACTGAGTTGAGACAATAAAGTATTTCCAATGCTCAACCTTTCTAGCCTCTACCCGGTAGGTTCTTGGACAATACAACCATCAGAAAATCATTGGCCAATGGTGAAGTACACGGTCCGACGGTGACTGTTCCTACCGTTCTATAGTTCAGCAAGTGTCCTAACTGGATCACTCCTAACTCACCCCCATGCCGTGGCTGCTCTATCACACAAGTGCAGGTGCCATCTTGTAGATATTCAATCTGAGGAGCGGTGTACTAACCTAAGTTGGAATGACCACACATGTGGTTAAGCTATTTCTGTGTCTGTTACTTGGCACAAAGTTCTTGTCCTTACCTGTCTTACAGTGAGGCGATGGACCAACACCAACTCGTGGTTGTCCACCTCCAGGTCTCACATTTGACTCACTTTTGTCAAATATATTGGGTTGTTCATTCTCTTGGTCTCAACCCTTAACACTCCACCAAAACCATTGGTGGTTAGCCAATACTATTTTCAGATTTTATAAACATATTTTGTGATAATGCCAAATAGTTAGCTATCATTTTATGTGATCTAAACTTGTCAAGGTGAATATTGCTTGCAAAGAATAGGTGGGCTTGTATGTGGGGTAATAGGATACATCTAATCATCATGGCATTCAAAAATATTATTTGAAAATTAAAGTAACTAACATAATATGGTAATGAAAGTAATAATAAAGGTACATAAAATATAGGCTCAAAATGTCAAAGGAATGCGACTTGCCTCCACATCTGCAGTCCTTGACTGGACTTACTTTTCTTGTGTATTGATCATTTCCTTCTGTAGCTTGAGCAACAAAATCAGGTTCTAACGTGGAAGAAAAACAAATAAATAAGTCCGAACTCAATAGGAGGCGGGCTAGGAACAACATGAAATAAAGCAATTCGGAAAGAATTTGTAACAATCTGTTTTTTCTGTTTGTGATTAGTAATTGCTTTTGTCGGTTGGTTTCAAAAACTTGTTTGAACTGAAGTTGTAATTTCAAAATCTCAGGCTTCTACCTCAAGTTCAAACATATCTCCTTGGGCTCAGCCCACTTTCCCTCCCCCTTGGGCTGACCCGTCCTTCCTCCTTCAAACATATCTCCTTGGGCTCAGCCCACTTTCCCTCCCCCTTGGGCTGACCCGTCCTTCCTCTTTCAAACATATCTCCTTGGGCTCAGCCCACTTTCCCTCCTCCTTGGGCCGACCCGTCCTTCCTCCTAGGCGTAGCCCACCCCTTCCTGGCCTTCTTCCCCGACCCACCTCCCACCCCTTTTTGGCCCAACCTGGCCAAGCTCCTCCCCCTGCCCCTTCTTCCCCTCCCGACTCAGCCCCCGAGTCGTCCACAACTCCTCTGGATCTCTGTCGCCTCCGTCAACTCCCCTACCTACTCCCTTTGACTCCCGTGAGTACCCCGCTCATGCTCTGCTGCGCCCTCATCACCGTGCCTACCCGCGTCGCCTCCACCACCTACTCTGGCCCACTAAAGTCGCTGCGTCCCCGTCAGGCCCTCTCCTTGTCCGCCACCTGCTCCCCTGCCCGCAGACTCCAGCACCGCTCTCTCCTCATCGCTTTGATTCTGCGGCGCCACCTTCTCCAATCGCTTCGCCACTGCAGCCACCGTAGTCGCCACCTCCATCGCCTGTCCCACCGTCGCGTTAATGCCATGGCCGCGCAACTACGCCTTCTGGCCCTCTGCCGCCAGCTGCTCCCCTCCACCTCCATCGACCAGTCCCATCGCTAGTGCCTACCCGTGTCGACCACGCCACCTGCTTCGCCCGCCCAAGTCGTCGCTCCCGTCACCTCCCCACTACGCGCGTCTGTCATGTCCTCTCCGACCAGAGTGCCCATGCCACGACCGCCTCGGGACCGTGCGCCCCCAAGCTCCTTGACCCTTCCTTGCCTTCTCGTCGTCTATAAAAAGGAGCTCTGAGCCTTCCCTTGCCTCCCCTCGTCTCCCCTTCGCTTCTGGTAAGTACCCCCAGAAAAGAGCCTGAGCAGCCCTCTTTCTTCTCCAAGCTCCCCCACTCTCGCTTGTGTTGTTGTGGTTTGCCGAAGCCCAGAGCTCCGAGTTCGAGTCACTGCGTGCCTCCTTCCAGTTCTTTCCACACCTGTGCTGCCCCTCTTCTACCTGCGTCAATTCGTGCCCAGAGCTCTTTAAAGCAGTCCTCTCACTCTATTTTCGATGTTGTGTCATAGGAGCTGCCGTCTTTCCTCTTCTCCTTCAGTCCTGGTCGACCCCTTCACCATTGTCTTCCTTCGTCTCCGACCGCGAGCTCCGCCACCGCCGTTCGACCTCCTTTGACCTCTCTATCGGTCTTGCTAAGCCCCATTTCCTCGTGCCCGGTTCTCCCCTTGCCTTTCCGGCCACACCGAGCGGTCGAAACTCTTTTTCGACTATGTCTATGACCACGTCTGCTACTACGTCCACGACCAGGTAGCCGTGTTGTCAAAACTCATTCAGACCACACTGCGTTGTCGAACTCCTTCTGACCACGCCGCTTTGTCGAAACTCCTTCAGACCACACTGTGTTGTTGAACTCCATCCGACCACGCCACGTTGTCGAACCCCCTTCAGACTATACTACGTTGTCAAACTCCTTCTAACCACATGTAGTCGATACCCTTTACGACCACATGTAGTCGAAACCCTTTCCGAACACATGTAGTCAAAACTCCTTCCGACTACGTCGTGTAGTCGATACTCCTTCCGACTACGTCATGTAGTCGAACCCCTTCCGACTACATCTTGTAGTCGAAACTCCTTTTTGACTACGTCTTGTAGTTGAAACTCCTCCGACTACTAGTGTCGACTCGTCGTGTAGTCGGAGCTCCTTTTCGACTACGTCGTGTAGTTGATACTCCTTCCGACTACGTCGTGTTGTCAAACCCCTTCCGACTACGCCATGTAGTCGAAGCTTCTTTTCGACTACGTCCTGTAGTCGAAACTCCTTTCGACTACGTGTTGTAGTTGAAGCTCCTTTTCAACTACGTCTTGCAGTCGAAACTCCTTCCAACTACGTCTTGTAGCCAAACCTCTCTCCGACCGCATCAACTCGAAGCCACAATACTGGAAACAAACAGTACTCGACACGAACAGTACCCAAAGCAAGTGGTACTCAAAACGATCAGTACTCAAAACAAACAGTACTCAAAGCCAATAGTACTCGAAGCAAACAGTGCTCAGAACCGGCAGAACTCGAAGCCAAAACTTCAGAAGCTCCGTTCTCCTCCGTTATAACTCTGATTCTCGTGATTTTTATTTCTAGATTTGTCTAAATTCAAGACCTTAGTAATGTCACTAGTCTTATTTAATTTGAAGTTTATTTTCTATTTATTGTGTATTTATTTGTTCTATTTGCTTGTGGATTCTTTTTTGGTACGTTCGTCCGAATAGAGTTCGAAGAAGCAGGAGATCTCCAGTTCGATCAAGCACAAGACTTTCAAGACTCTCTCCCCTTCACTCCAGGAGAGTCAATACTTTGATCATTTTGAACCTACATTTTATGCAAATTATATTCCTTTTAAACTACCAAAATTGCATGCATTAATTCTTTAAGCAAATGTATGTTAAACCTTAAGGTAGTTAAATACTCATTCGATGATTAATTAAATATTACACCATCCTTTGGCAATTGAATCAATTATTCCATATCACCCTAGTAAATATGTGGTAATTACTAGTTATAGGTTGTACTTAAGCGACATGCTAGTCTTGCTTAAATACCGTGGCATTAAATGCCCTAATCATCATCTCTTAAAAATCATGAAATTGGATTTGGACAGTCATTGTGGGCAAATGACTGAGATGGTTGAGTTAATGTATGTTGCTCCTAAAAAAACTCTAATAACTGCTATTACCCCTTTTGGACGGCTGGTATGGTGAATGGTATGATGGTGGGTGCTAATGTAGCCCATGGAATGTTGGATTGGTGGAATGTGGTATGTATCGTCCAGATAACCCTAAGAACTTAATCATGTGATGTCCTCCCGATGTAAAATAGTACAACCACAAGTCTATAATGGTGTCGACCTAGCTAAATAATTTGTATCCGCTAGTACGAGTTGCACCAGGTAGATGACTAGCGACACCGTAAGCCTTCGCAGCAATGGGTCGGGGTGCACGATGAAAGTCGTTAAGATAGGTGTAAGAGGGGGTCTTGGTAAGGGTTGACACAGGTGTGGGAGCGTAACCCTTCTTAGGTGAAACCTTAGCGGGTGTAACAAATACCAAGAGAGGCATTGTAAAGGCCTTGTGGTTTCTCCCCTTGATTCACATGTCTACAGAAACGCATGGAAACGTGTGTACATATCAAGATGATTATCTCTTGTGGGTAAAGATATACAACCTCTGTAGAGTATAAACTGTTCGAACAGCCGTGCCCAACATGAGAACTTACAAGACTTTCCTTCCACCAGGCCCACGGCCGACTGCTCTCCTTTTCTCTTTCTCGCAGTCTCTCTCGCCTCCTCTTCCTTGGGTGCGGCGCCGATTCCTTCCCCAAATCCTCTCGGCGTCGCCGTCGCCTTCTCGCTTCATCGCCGCCCCCCCTCGCTCCCTCGCGTGGCCTTGCCATCTTCCTCGGTTGCGCTTGCCTCCGCCCGACCCCTTCGTCTCCCTCGGCCGGCCTCGTCGCCTTCTCCTCTGGCTCGGCCGGCCCTCCATGGCGTCGCCTCCACCAACTCCGCCCCACCTCGCGTCACCTCGCGTCGCCTCTACGGGCGGCTCGGGCCGGGATTTGGGCCGGGGGGGAAAAACGCGGCCGGGCCGGGGGGAGAAAGAAAACCGGGCCGGGAGAAAATCGGCCCAAAAGAAAAAGGAAAAGGGTTTTAAAAACTTGATATTTTTGAAAATGGAGATTTACAAAGAAATTTTGAAATCTAAATTTTTAAATTGAAATCAAGTTTTGATTTTGAATCCTATTAAAAACAGGATGTTACACAGATAGTTGCAACAAATTGAGTATTAGTATACACTGCCTTCTGAAGTTTGCTGGATAAAGGTAAAAACAAGGCATAGTGCCGTATGCCAGACAGAATGGATTGTCCTGGCACCATCCCTGATCAGGTCAGCAGTTAGTGTGTGGAACCAGCAATTATTTTGCTTCAGATATCTAATTGTTGTTCACAGGTTTTATGTTTTGCAGAAAAATGGTACTCACCATGCATGCCATTGCTTCCTCTATCATAAACAGGTTGATTGGTGTACATACTACGATCACTTCAGTAAGTCCAAAATTCACTGCCAGTCTATATATGATATTCCAAAATACTTTACTGGACTGACCTGTTAAGTGACAAGAATGAGTGACCCCACTTGAATTTCCCAAGCAGCAGATGCGCTGTATCTTCCTCCCCACTGCAAATATTGTATATTACATAAGCTGACTCCTGGCAGTAAGTAACTAGCACTATACTGAACTACAAATTCATTTGCTGGATATGTCATGCTAAAATTTAGATCAATAAGTTCAACTTGAATACTTGATACACGAGTTAAATACTACAATAGTTAGTCAACATCAAAATGCCCAAAAACCACACCTCTAAATCAAATGGGCTAGAAGACGACACCATAGCTATATATACCCCCAAAAATAGATCAATGTACCATGACGGTGCATGCTGAATTTGGAAACTCAAAGTAACAAATTGTGCCAAATCTTGACTCAATAGTGATAACGTAATAAACACTTTTGGTGTTAGGTAAGGCTAGAAAATTTACCATATTATAAGGGCCGCTGATAAAGCTTCCACACAGGACAGCTCACATGGGTGGCATAATTCACAGGGTTTGCTGCTACCAACCATGGCACTGCAAACATTAGAGTAAAACACAATTTTCATTTAATGAATCCACTCTGATTTAGAAGAGGCGAAGCCTTGTGGGAGGACCTAATTAATGACCTCATTTGGGTAAAGGAAAACATGATTTAAAAGACTCTTTCAATCAAAACAGGCCAAAGTTACATTCCAAATTGGAAGAGCAGGAGTCCAAACTTTTGAGTCACAGGACAGTGTGAGACATGACAAAATTTAGAAATAATAACTGTTTTAAAGTTACATAGAATCTTTTAGTTGAACACTGGAACCATCTTATTGGTATGCTACAGCTAGTTCCATGTAAAACAGGTTGGAGAGAGTAATCCCAGGGACCACATTTATAAATGATAATGAACACCAAAGAAGCATTGTCTTATTGGATTTACTTAGATAGGATGATCTTACAGAGACGAGGAGCACCACAACGAAGTTTCACAAAAGGGACATCATTTAAACGTGCCCAAGAACAATCAACCACAGCCAATCCTTTTCTTTGCACGCTAGGATGATCTTCCTTGATACGCATTGTGTCCCAACAGGGCTGAAAGCAAACGAAAGAAAACAAGTAAGCAGCAGAACTAACATGTGTATCTCAAAGACATTTTACTTCAGCAATATTTAGTGCCTTTTATAAAAATACCTCAGAACAACACCACCAAACCATTGGTCACCGCAACTCCTGCAAGACAAATAACAATCTTGTCAACAACAGCTATATCATTCATAGCAGAGGCAGTGCTGGTGTGTGACAAAAAAAAAAGTGTATTACAAGAACAAAAGAACCTTGATGATATTAAATGTCCATGGCTCTTAGTTTTTTTTTTTTTTTTGGAGAGGAGAAAAAGGGTTTGGATGTTGTAAACCAAGTGGTACCTTACCTTTAAAAGCCCAAATCTTGAAAGCTTACGACCAGTGCATCTTTTAACATCACATTGCCCAAAGTCCTATACAACAAACACATGAGTTTACTCATGATGTCAAATGACCACCATATGATCACGTGCAAAACATGGTACCTACCCACATTGCAAGCTGGATTTTTGGACCTTCAGGTTCCTCTTCGGTGTCTTCTGGATAGAAAATCAAGATGACCTTATTAATAAGCTTTCAGTTTGAGGATGATGTAAAGTGATTTCATGAAGCTGATGAATCCATATATGGACTTGCCAATGACTGATAAATCCATATCACTATAATTTTATGAGCTATTAAATTCATGTAAATTGTAACCTATGAAATAACTATGAGTCTATGATCCTGTTTACCGTTATGCTTCACTAGTCGCACCAAATAGCAAAAAAATGTAATACTTGACCTGAGCGGCATATCTTCATGTAAATGCATCTCAATACTATACAATAATTTACTAATTTATCGATCATAAGCATGTTTAAAGCACAAAATAATCATAAGCAGCCAGGAAAATTTGTACCTTCCTGCCTTGGAAGTGACGTCCCAGGACCATTATCCCTGAAATCAAACATATTAAACTGTGACATCACTTCACTTCGTTAAAAAGACACTACTTATAATCCAAAATTGCAGATTTAATTGAAGTACATTTTATCCTCTCTGTCCTAAGTACTACATGACAGCAAAACTTCTCATAACCCAACAGAATGCAGATCGTCAAAGAAACTAAAATATTTTTAGATGAACATAACAATAATCGTTTATAAACGAAGAACTTGGATCAAAATCGCAGTGAATTGATTTGCCGCACGAACGTCGCCTAAAGACCTAAACACCAGTAGAATCTAGTGTAAGGAGATAAACGAGAAACGGGGAGTGCGCCCTGTTGCAAAACTTCCGCCGTAGGAAAAAAATCGAAGAAAATTCTTACAGGCCCTTACACATAATCCTTCAGAGAGAATGCTTTGGACAGGAAAAGAACTAGCGCTCGAGACAAGCCGCGTGATATTACCAAGAGGCTTCTTGCTTGGTGCGGCGTGAAGAGGAGGAGGACCCCCGACGGCCGCGCCTCTGGCGGTTGTATCCCATCCTGGACGGTTTTCCGGCGATGACCCCTGCGGCAGGCGGCGGCAGAGGAGGAGGAGGCGGCGTTGTTCGGCTCGAGAGAGGAAAGGGGGGTTTTAGATCAAAGGAAGGAGATGCCACTGGCTAGGGAGGTGTGGGGCCAGCGTGTCATACATACAAAGGGTCGGATCGCGAGAGCTCTGTAACTGCAAGTGGGACCTATGATCCGAGGTAGAGGACGCTCGCTGCATGTGGGGACCACAATAACCACGGGTTGGGTCGCTGCGAGTGGACCCGGACATGTTCCTGGCGTCCAGCATCTGCGCGTGGGACCCTACGCCAGTCGGTGTACCGTGACCAAAGTAGCTCAAACACTACAATTCTCGTAGTACTATGCTCAGGCAGCTCAGCGGTAAACAGCCTTGATAATTGTTGGAACTCCTAATTATACAATCATTCACACGCAACACTTTATTAAACTTGCATTTGTTCTTCACAAATGCATCTGTTACAGATTACAATGGGAACATTCACACGCACGGTTACACGCACATTTCTGACAGGGGCATGCCGCACAATGCGTGCACCATACATACTTCAGGAGCTGCTGCTCTGAAGCAAGTATGCCGCACAAATCGTGGAGCATACTGCTAGAGCTACATCATCTTACATTCTCACTTATACACTCTAGTACAATACATTCCTTGTAGCATGGACAATGTATGCATGTATAGTAACAATAATAATATCACCAGTCATATCAAAAAAGAAGAAGAAGAAGAAGAAGAAGAAGAAGAAGAAGAAGAAGTTACCTGTGGAATGCTAAGGCTTGCGAGAGTAAGGCCAGCCATGAGATCACTCCGGAAGGACTTCAGGCTGTGTACCTTTTCCACCAGTCAGGTATTGGAAACAGACCCTGCAGAACTGACACTTCGCATACAGAAAGCGTGAAGACTGAAGCGCTTGTCTGCACCTCGGCAATGGGCCGATCTTCCTCAACTTTGCCGGTGAGGTCATTCCACAGGCTCGGGGGCTCTGGCCCGTGCAGCACTAAGTCTGCAAAATCTGTCCCTTTGGGCACGCATGCCTCGCTTGCCATGGGCTCCATGGCTGGTTCTGAAGTGTGTTGGGTGAACTCCTTGGGGGAAATGTTGAGATTCCATCACATCACATTGGTGCCTCCAAAGATTTCAGGTGAGAAGCACGAGTCTGCGTGAATCTTGGACGCTTCAGATGAATTTGACTGCTCTATGCTGGCCATACAAGGTGGTATCTATAGTGCTCTTAGTTTATGCTGGGTACTGTTGAAGAAAGAAGCCAACACATTATAAAGGGACTGCGCCTATTATTCTGAAGTCACATTCAGTATGCAAAGGGGCCTCATTGCATTCTGATAATTGAATTGAAAATTACGACTTTTCATTGGCTCTGCATATGTGCTTCTAGCGCACCACAAAACTTCAACTGCGGCCTAAATTTCCGATCATGACTGCATCACTAGGCTTTGCTTTGATGGAAATGCAGGGTCCAAATGCTGCATTGTTGTCTATCTGTGTGAGTTTTTTTTTCCAGTAGCCATGTAAGTATGTAGCTAATCACTTGTGATTTTGTTATATGGACTTTGTAACGACCCCGTTTTTCAAACAGGATGTACCCGATTTGTGCAACCGCTCAAAATTTCGGTTGCGAACCGAAATGAAATCAAATCTACTTACAAACAATTGAAAAGAATTAATTTGATTAAATTATGGCCTAACAGCTATTTTGCAGCAACAAAATGGGCATCTCAAGCCCAAAGCTTTGACTTACACTCAAAAGAACCAAAGGCTTCCACATGAAAGCTTGAGTGCAGTCGCAACCCTACACGTTCTCCAAAGTGTCCTTCAATCTTCTTTCTGAGACACCTTCTAATGAAAATTGAGCAAGATTGAGTACACAACCATATTGTAACACCTCAGCTTAACAAAAACCCAATATGTCACCCACAACTACTATCGCTACCAATTTTAATCATTAATCAAGTATTAACAACCTCTTGACTTCTAGAAAAAAGATCCAACAATATGTTAAACATAAATTTCAGCAACATGATAGATCGTGAATCAAATGTAATATGAACCAAATAATTATCACAGGCATCATAAATAAATTTCACTCACGAACGCATCAACTAACAATATTACAATCCATAAGGAACTAATGGAAAGCACAATTTATCTCATTATTAAAATGGAAGATGTTAAATTATTTAAGATCAAAAGTGATAAATTATTAGGTTGAGTGAAGTGCTACAAAAATGCAATCGTTCTATAACATCCCGTTTTCGGACGGAATTTATTATCTGATTCGATTTTCGATTTTCGCCTGTTTTTTGAATTTGGCTTCATTTTCAAAAACTCCTAGTTTCCTCTAAGCTCAGGTTTGTGTTTCAAACATTCCTTCATTTTTCCAAATTAAAATTTCAGTTTGAATCCTCCGTAAACGAATTTTGGACCCATTCTTTTTGGACCGGCCTTTTTTCTCACCTTCCTTTTCCTGGCCCGGCCAGATTTCTGTCCCCCTCGGCCCACTTTACCCCACCGGCCCACCTCATTCCCCCCAGCCGGCCCGTTCTCCCCCCTTCTCTCTCTTTTCTCTCCCACGCCGACTGCGCCGCCATTCCTCTTCCTCGCTGTTTTCTCCTTCGTCTCGCCTCCTTGTCTCTCCGCGCCCGGCACGGCCACCTGCATCTCCTCTCGCCGACAACTCCACGCCGCGCACCCGCCACTCGCCTGATGCCTCCCGCACTCGTCCGGCTTTCTCCTCTCTCGCCATTGCCGCTTGCTCCCGCCGCTTTTCCCTCTCCCCGGCAAAAAGCCGCCTCGTCTTCTCCCTCCTCGCCTCCCTCTCCTCCCGCCTCTGGAGCTCGGTGCCGCCGCCGCCATCTTCTTCCTCCTCGGTGCCTCCGCTCGAAGTTCGCCGCCAGAGCACTGCGCACCACCGCTGCCGGGCCATCCTCGCCGTCGGCCGAGCCTCCGCTGCCAGTAAGTCGCCGCCCTGGCGCCTCCTCCGCCTCGCTCGCCGACTCACGGTGAGCATCCTCGCACCGGCCCTGTGCCCGTGCGCCTCCTCCTCCTCTCCTCCCTCCGATCCGTCGCCGCAGTGGCCTCAGTGCCTCAAGGCTCGCTTGCCGCCACCGCCTCCAGCCACGCTCTCGGCCCAGGCCGCCACCTCCTTGGCCTCCTCTTATCCCCTCGTTCCATTTTTGCCACCCCGCCGCCTCCTAGTAGCCGCCGCCTAGTAGCCGCCGCCGCTGCTCCTCCCTAGCTCCTCTCTCTCGATGCTGTCACGCCCTTGTCTCGGCTGTGGGCCCACTGGGACAGCTCATGATACCGATCACAGACAGAGCATCATGGATCGGTGGTTAGCCATAGATTTGTGTATTGACTTGCTATATTTTGTTAACCACCTGCAATGTAGTCGTGGAGCAATAGCCAAAGTTGAGTTTGGCAAAGAAAATTGTGTAATGAAGTTTGTTTGGCGATAATGCTTTTGTTTTAACCTCGGTCGATTAGTAGCTTTCCATTTGGCGAAAATATTCCAAAATAATTATTCTCTAATTATTGTATTGTGAACTTGCGATGATTCGGTTAACCGTTGTTAATTATTAACGCGTCAATTGACAAGAGTTAGCGGAATTATCCATTTCGCCAATATTTGAGAGCTATCGATTAAGAGCGTAATTTGCAAAATCGAAGTTATGCAAATGACCTTCGTAATCGCCTCTGCAATCATGTCATTTATTTGTTAAAACTAAATTATTCAATTATCTCGCTTTTGTGTAAAAGGCTTCGTGGTTTAAGAAATTAATTTGCAATTTGCTAAAAATATTTCGGGAAGCTATTTGGGATTAACTCGTTGATCTCAATATCTTGCTTTGAAAACTTGTATATTAATCATGTAATCATGCCATTTGTTCCTTGGTCCAAATATCGTTTTAGCGCATTCCTTTTTACCCTCGATCCAAAATCATCAAAGCCAAAATGTTTTATCGCCTTTTAAGCCCGCAAAAATATCCAAGACTTAATCTTGCATATCAATGCCTGCTCTTCTATCCTTCTATCTGGTCTTTAAACCACCGGTGGTATTTAATAATAATTAATATTACCACCATTTCTAGGGAACTGCAGAAAAGAACTGTGGTAATTCTTGGACCCCCTCTATGATCGTCAATTTTAATATTGCCTTTCACTTGTCAACTCGCACCCAAATCTCTTTTGGTTAACCCTCAGCAAATAGTATTCCTTATTTTAAAGAAGCTCTTGTCTTTAAAATTAGGTCAAATTGTGTCATTTCGATCGTAATTTACTCGATCAAGAATGTCTTGCCATCTTCCAAATCCAAGTGAATCCTACCAAAGTTCCTTCGACTTTGATTCCCACTTGTTTTCCACCGATAGAGTCTCTACGCCTTTGCCTCTTTTACTCAGCTGGACGTTTGACTTTGTCAAACATCCCTGACTCGCTAAAACCTTTTCTCTCAAGCTCGTTAATCGCAAAACTTATTTAAATGCTCTTTGAATGTTTTTAGTCTTTTGAAGTTCTTTGGACTTAATTGATTTTCGCTTATTATCGCATAATTAGGAGTCTGAGTCCGTAAGAAGCGACTCGAAAGCAGATCAAGATTCTGGATAAAGACACGCACCCATAATTCAAGACCTCCGTAGAGAAGGCCCCGAGTTGGATCAAGGCGCGATAACTCGACTGCATTTAGTCAATACTTTGATCATTTTGAGCCTACATTTTATGCAAATTATATTTATTTAAAATATCAAAGTTGCATGCTTTAATTCAGTAATCAAATGTATGTTAAAGCTTAAGGTAGTTAAACACTCATTTGATGATTAGTTAATTATTATCCATTCTTTGATAAATTGAATTTCTCATTCCATGTCACCCTAGTAAATATATGGTAAATACTAGCATAGATTGTACTTAAGCGACATGCTAGACTTGCTTAAGTACCGGGACAATAAATATCCCGATCATCATCTGCGCAGTCATTGGATGAAAATGATCGGTGTGTTGTGTTAATTGGTTTTCTCCCCCAAAACCCTAAACAACTTGCTAGTGCCAACTGGGCGGATGGAAAGAGTGGTGGGCACCGCCGCACGAGAGCGGTTGGTATGTGGTCCGAACCGTCTAGATGGATTAAGGACTTATCCTTGTCATGACCTCCTGTGTAAAATAAGTACAACCGCAAGTCTGCAAAGTGCAACTTGGCTTAGTAAAATTATTAAACCCTGGATGTCATCCCACAACTGGTGTTTGGAAGCATGCAAGCGGCAAAATGTATGTTGGCTTGAAAGGGCCACCGAGGGAGGGTGAAGTTGCCAGCTGCGCTAGTCGTTATGGCCGAGGTCACCACGCTAGTCATTGTGGTGAACATCCCTGACAACTTATGGGGTAGCCCATAGGTGTGAGATGACTAAGGGCGAGGTAGTTTGAAACGCTATCGTGACGATCGCTCAACTACATGACTAAGGAATCACGGGATAACGAGTATGATTATCTCTTGTGGGCACAGTGTACAACCTGCATGAGTCTAAACTGCTTAAACAAGTAGCGCTTACAACAAAGGTGGACATGAGAACTTAACTTGAGTTAGTTCTATTTCAAAAACCTTTGTGGGTGGATTGAAAAATGTGACGGGCTCATCTAGTCCTTGTTTTGGATTTTTCTTGGGTAGTCTTACCCAGTGCTGATAATCGGTGGATGTAACCACTATCAAAATTAAGCACGAGGTGGAGGTAACATCTACTGTTATTTAAATATTGCACTTACTCTCTTTAATAAAAATGCAATTTGTTCAAAATGCTAAGTAATAGGAATTTGTACTATGATAATTGAAAATGTTGATTTAGCAAATAAAAGAACCCGAGCCACCCTTGTTAAGCCTTGCATGTATATATTGCATCTTGTGTGTGTTGGCTCGCGAGCACGAAAGTTGTGCTCATCCTCACTTTTTCCCCCAAACATTCGGAAGCATGAAATCCTGAAGCTTTCGACTACTACGAGGAACCAAATGTCTGAAGACCCAGGATTTTTTTAAGCGTAGTTTAGTTTTTAATCGTTCTAGTCTCGCCTCAGTCTAGCTGACTCCGCTGGTACTTATGTGCATCCTATATGATCTGAGTTTTCAGGTAATATCAGATGTACTCAGGTTTCCCTAGTCGCTTACCTGTGGAGAGATGTGCCCTCACCCTTTTTGCTTCCGTTGTCGCTTTCGCTACTTTGTGATGTAATTTTTTGGCTTGTTCGGCCCTTATTGTAAAACTTAGCCCGAAGAGGTCTATGTAAACTCTGATGTGTAAATTAATGAATGGTATGGCTTTACGCCATGTATGAAATAATTCAGTGATGTATATGTGGGTACTATCTACTGATCCAGAAAATAGCACAGTGTAGTCACGGAGGATTCGGGATTATAAAATCTGGGTCTGACACAATCCATGTTCTACTTTCACCCCAAAGCATGATGATGTTAACGTTCACCTAAAAATAACAAATAAGCCAGTGTGAGTCCACGACTCAGCAAGTATAAAGCAGAATAATAAACGAGGCATGATCTTAATAACAATTCATTCCCATTTATCATTACCTAAGTTTCTCATATTCATTCTCATCAATTTCCATTCACATGTATCATTTTCTCAAATCACTTTTTTACTTTACATAAATGCAATGCAATGTTCATGCTCATGTCTTAACTCATCTTCTGCTTATACCGGTATAACGGAGTGTAACACCTGTCGGTGTTCACTCATGCCCGCACTCTTTAGTGCGGGGATCAATTGTTCATCCTTTTTCATACTGGGACCCCATTGCCCATATCTTGCATATGGGAACCTCATCCCACTCACGCGGGTCAAATCATTCTATCATGAATGCTCAACATGTAATGCAATGAATAATCATTATTTTTCCATAATCATCATCAAATTATCGAAACATGCAATGCAATAAATAATTATCATTTTTCCATCATCATCGTCGTCATCATCAAATTATCGAAAGCATATGAGCAATATGAAATTGGTATATTTCACATGAATAATCATGACAAATATTCATTTAACCAAATGATAATCCCAAACATTCAATTCCATTCTACCATTCATTTGCCTTTCTAATTGCGACGACCGAAATATTGTGAATGTGATACCAATACCGAAGCCATTTTGCTTACAACAAACACTCAACTCAATACAAGCTACGACAATACAAATTAACACTTAATCTACAACGCTCCTACACGTTCTTCCATTTCCACAACTTTCCTCATTGCTTGGACATTTCTCCTCCGTCCCAAGATTAAAATGGTTATAACTTTTAACTCCCACATCGTAAAATAGTAAACTATATCATTCTGGAGTCTTTAAAAAAAATTCTACAACTTTTTAAGTGATCAAATGTTCATATTAAATCATATAAACCCTCATTTTTAACCCAAAATACAAATCTATCATCTTCTGGACAGCAGACTTAACATTTTTATATATTTTAATCTACACATGCAAATATAATGATCTAAGCCTTTTCAAAAACTACAGGTAATTATATACCATAAGTTATGCCAAAAAAAATCCATTCTGACACAACTTTGTCAAAATAATATTTTCCCACGGCTGCATCCAACAGCAGCCCGGTCCTGGACTGCAGTCTTCCAAAAATCATAACTTCTGGTCTACCAGTCTAAAAATCGTGTTCTTGGACTCTCTGAAAACCTTAAGAAATTATCAAATCTTTTCAAGTAGATCAAAACCCTAGATTTTTCATCTTGTATTTTTAATCTACAGATTAATACGTGCTGCCAGAATACTCCCAGAATCTAGACGGGGACATTTCAGAGGCTGTATCTTTTTGCTCGCTACTTAGTTTTTAACGATACATACCTTCCTGGAAATATAACGTGATAACCTATCTTTTCTCTAATTGGACCGAACTCTAATTCCGAACCTAAATACCCATAATCATCCCCGCAACATTATGCCCTAAACCAAACGAAACTGGACAAAAATTCATATACTCTTTCCAAATACCTATCATTCTCTAAACTGAGCCACAAATAAACTAAGAGATCCTAGAGGGTTTCAGATCATTACCCTTGGAGTTCACGATGAAGATCGCAAAAACCCGTGAGATCCTCCTCTTTCCCCTTCTCTTCTCTTCCCTTCTCCTTCCTTTCTTTCTCTCCTTGCTGGTCTTCCTTCCTGGCCTACAGCAGGGCAGCACCACAGGGAGGCGTGGCCACAAAAAGATGGCAGGGAGGTGGAGGCAACAAAGGGCAGGGGTGGCTTGGAGGGGTAGCAGCTTGGAGAGGGAGGGGCAGAGGGCTGCAGGAAGTTGCGGCTTGGAGAGGAGGGCTAAAGGTGGAGGCGCAAAGGGGGAGTAGGGCTAGGGTTTGGCTACCCCCCCCCCCCCCCCTCATAAGTCAGTTCCCCCTTGGGCCAAAAACCCATAGCCCAAGTTCTCCAACTATAGCAAAAATACCCTTTTAAACCCTCCAATTCCTTCTCTAATACAATTGCTCTCTCTCAAAATGATTTAGGATATTACACGTACTCACAAACCACATTGGATAGCTATTTAACTACATGCTAGGAATTGAATGGATTGTTTAGGTTTTACCATATCAGGTATATGTAGATACATCATTTGAGATAAAATAGTTTATCTTTAAAATAGTAAAATCATACTAATATAACATCAGGGGTTTACTCAACAACCGCAATTACCAACTTAAATCTCAAAATCTCTACTTTTATCTTATATATTGGAATCACCTATGAACACAACTTCATTAACAGGAAGCACGGCATATTCGAATAACATTAATTATACTCTGCAGAGTTGTCCAACTTTACCCACAAGATACCTCGAACTCATACTGTCACGCAATATACAAGCAACCTAATAACGTGCGACTGAGTTGAGACAATAAAGTATTTCCAATGCTCAACCTTTCTAGCCTCTACCCTAGAGGTTCTTGGACAATACAACCATCGTAAAATCATCGGCCAATGGTGAAGTACACGGTCCGACGGTGGACTGCTCCTACCGTTCTATAGTTCAAACAAGTGTCCTAACTGGATCACTCCTAACTCACCCCCATGCCGTGGTCGCTCTATCACACAAGTGCAGTGCCATCTTGTAGATATTCAACTGAGGAGCGGTGTACTAACCTGTTGGAATGACCACACATGTGGTTAAGCTTATTTCGTATCATTACTTGGCACAAAGTTCTTGTCCTTACTGTCTTACAGCTGAGGCGATGGACCAACACCAACTCGTGGTTGTCCACCTCCGTGTCTCACATTTGACTCACTTTTGTCAAATATATTGGGTTGTTCATTCTCTTGGTCTCAACCCTTAACACTCCACCAAAACCATTGGTGGTTAGCCAATACTATTTTCAGATTTTATAAACATATTTTGTGATAATGCCAAATAGTTAGCTATCATTTTATGTGATCTAAACTTGTCAAGGTGAATATTGCTTGCAAAGAATAGGTGGGCTTGTATGTGGGGTAATAGGATACATCTAATCATCATGGCATTCAAAAATATTATTTGAAAATTAAAGTAACTAACATAATATGGTAATGAAAGTAATAATAAAGGTACATAAAATATAGGCTCAAAATGTCAAAGGAATGCGACTTGCCTCCACATCTGCAGTCCTTGACTGGACTTACTTTTCTTGTGTATTGATCATTTCCTTCTGTAGCTTGAGCAACAAAATCAGGTTCTAACGTGGAAGAAAAACAAATAAATAAGTCCGAACTCAATAGGAGGCGGGCTAGGAACAACATGAAATAAAGCAATTCGGAAAGAATTTGTAATAACTGCGTTTTTCTGCTTGTGATTAGTAATTGCTTTTGTCGGTTGGTTTCAAAAACTTGTTTGAACTGAAGTTGTAATTTCAAAATCTCAGGCTTCTACCTCAAGTTCAAACATATCTCCTTGGGCTCAGCCCACTTTCCCTCCCCCCTTGGGCCGACCCGTCCTTCCTCCTTCAAACATATCTCCTTGGGCTCAGCCCACTTTCCCTCCCCCTTGGGCTGACCCGTCCTTCCTCTTTCAAACATATCTCCTTGGGCTCAGCCCACTTTCCCTCCTCCTTGGGCCGACCCGTCCTTCCTCCTAGGCGTAGCCCACCCCTTCCTGGCCTTCTTCCCCGACCCACCTCCCACCCCTTTTTGGCCCAACCTGGCCAAGCTCCTCCCCCGCCCCTTCTTCCTCCCGACTCATTTCGAGTCGCCCACAACTCCTCGATCTCGTCGCCTCCGTCAACTCCCTACCTACTCCTTTGACTCCGTGAGTACCCGCCATGCTCTGCTAGCCCTCATCACCGTGCCTACCCGCGTCGCCTCCACCACCTACTCTGGCCCACTAAAGTCGCTGCGTCCCCGTCAGGCCCTCTCCTTGTCCGCCACCTGCTCCCCTGCCCGCAGACTCCAGCACCGCTCGCTCCTCATCGCCTGATTCTGCGACGCCCACCTTCTCCAATCGCCTTCGCCACCTGCTTGGCCACCGTAGTCGCCACCTCCATCGCCTGTCCCACCGTCGCGTTAATGCCATGGCCGCGCAACTGCGCCTTCTGGCCCTCTGCCGCCAGCCGCTCCCCTCCACCTCCATCGACCAGTCCCATCGCTAGTGCCTACCCGTGTCGACCACGCCACCTGCTTCGCCCGCCCAAATCGTCGCTCCCGTCACCTACCCACTACGCGCGTCTGTCATGTCCTCTCCGACCAGAGTGCCCATGCCACGACCGCCTCGGGACCGTGCGCCCCCCGAGCTCCTTGACCCTTCCTTGCCTTCTCGTCGGCTATAAAAAGGAGCTCTGAGCCTTCCCTTGCCTCCCCTCGTCTCCCCTTCGCTTCTGGTAAGTACCCCCAGAAAAGAGCCTGAGCAGCCCTCTTTCTTCTCCAAGCTCCCCCACTCTCGCTTGTGTTGTTGTGGTTTGCCGAAGCCCAGAGCTCCGAGTTCGAGTCACTGCGTGCCTCCTTCCAGTTCTTTCCACACCTGTGCTGCCCCTCTTCTACCTGCGTCAATTCGTGCCCAGAGCTCTTTAAAGCAGTCCTCTCACTCTATTTTCGATGTTGTGTCATAGGAGCTGCCGTCTTTCCTCTTCTCCTTCAGTCCTGGTCGACCCCTTCACCATTGTCTTCCTTCGTCTCCGACCGCGAGCTCCGCCACCGCCGTTCGACCTCCTTTGACCTCTCTATCGGTCTTGCTAAGCCCCATTTCCTCGTGCCCGGTTCTCCCCTTGCCTTTCCGGCCACACCGAGCGGTCGAAACTATTTTTCGACTATGTCTATGACCACGTCTGCTACTACGTCCACGACCAGGTAGCCGCGTTGTCAAAACTCATTCAGACCACACTGCGTTGTCGAACTCCTTCTGACCACGCCACTTTGTCGAAACTCCTTCAGACCACACTGTGTTGTTGAACTCCATCCGACCACGCCACGTTGTCGAACCCCCTTCAGACCATACTACGTTGTCTAACTCCTTCTAACCACATGTAGTCGATACCCTTTACGACCACATGTAGTCGAAACCCTTTCCGAACACATGTAGTCAAAACTCCTTCCGACTACGTCGTGTAGTCGATACTCCTTCCGACTACGTCATGTAGTCGAACCCCTTCCGACTACATCTTGTAGTCGAAACTCCTTTTTGACTACGTCTTGTAGTTGAAACTCCCTCCGACTATGTCGTGTAGTCGGAGCTCCTTTTCGACTACGTCGTGTAGTTGATACTCCTTCCGACTACGTCGTGTTGTCAAACCCCTTCCGACTACGCCATGTAGTCGAAGCTCCTTTTCGACTACGTCCTGTAGTCGAAACTCCTTTCGACTACGTGTTGTAGTTGAAGCTCCTTTTCAACTACGTCTTGCAGTCGAAACTCCTTCCGACTACGTCTTGTAGCCAAACCTCTCTCCGACCGCATCAACTCGAAGCCACAATACTGGAAACAAACAGTACTCGACACGAACAGTACCCAAAGCAAGTGGTACTCAAAACGATCAGTACTCAAAACAAACAGTACTCAAAGCCAATAGTACTCGAAGCAAACAGTGCTCAGAACCGGCAGAACTCGAAGCCAAAACTTTAGAAGCTCCGTTCTCCTCCGTTAAAACTCTGATTCTCGTGATTTTTATTTCTAGATTTGTCTAAATTCAAGACCTTACTAATGTCACTAGTCTTATTTAATTTGAAGTTTATTTTCTATTTATTGTGTATTTATTTGTTCTATTTGCTTGTGGATTCTTTTTGGTACGCTAAATCAGAATAGAGTTCAAGAAGCGGGAGATCTCCAGTTCGATCAAGCACAAGACTTTCAAGACTCTCTCCCCTTCACTCCAGGAGAGTCAATACTTTGATCATTTTGAACCTACATTTTATGCAAATTATATTCCTTTTAAACTACCAAAATTGCATGCATTAATTCTTTAAGCAAATGTATGTTAAACCTTAAGGTAGTTAAATACTCATTCGATGATTAATTAAATATTACACCATCCTTTGGCAATTGAATCAATTATTCCATATCACCCTAGTAAATATGTGGTAATTACTAGTTATAGGTTGTACTTAAGCGACATGCTAGTCTTGCTTAAGTACCGGGGCATTAAATGCCCTAATCATCATCTCTTAAAATCATGAAATTGGATTTGGGCGGTCATTGTGGGCAAATGACTGAGATGGTTGAGTTAATGTATGTTGCTCCTAAAAAACTCTAATAACTGCTATTACCCCTTTTGGACGGCTGGTATGGTGAATGGTATGATGGTGGGTGCTAATGTAGCCCATGGAATGTTGGATTGGTGGAATGTGGTATGTATCGTCCAGATAACCCTAAGGACTTAATCATGTGATGTCCTCCCGATGTAAAATAGTACAACCACAAGTCTATAATGGTGTCGACCTAGCTAAATAATTTGTATCCGCTAGTACGAGTTGCACCAGGTAGATGACTAGCGACACCGTAAGCCTTCGCAGCAATGGGTCGGGGTGCACGATGAAAGTCGTTAAGATAGGTGTAAGAGGGGGTCTTGGTAAGGGTTGACACAGGTGTGGGAGCGTAACCCTTCTTAGGTGAAACCTTAGCGGGTGTAACAAATACCAAGAGAGGCATTGTAAAGGCCTTGTGGTTTCTCCCCTTGATTCACATGTCTACAGAAACGCATGGAAACGTGTGTACATATCAAGATGATTATCTCTTGTGGGTAAAGATATACAACCTCTGTAGAGTATAAACTGTTCGAACAGCCGTGCCCAACATGAGAACTTACAAGAGTTATTTTTATTTATAAAACTTTGTGGGTGGCATGAATAATGTGTCGTGCTCACCTAGCTCGTGTTTTGGATTTTTCCTGGGTCATCGTACCCAGTGATGTTAATATGTGGAGATGACTCCACACACAATTTAAGCATATGTGGAGGTAGCCTTTCCGTTATAAATATTGTACAATATCTCTTTTAAAAATGAGATTTGGTCAAACTGTTACGTTATAGGAATGTCTAAATGTTGTAGTTGAAAATGTTGCTTTTAGCAAATAAAAGAACCTGAGCCATCCTTATTAAGTCTTTGCATGTATTATTACTGCATTCTGTGTGTTGGCTAAACCAATGGTGTTGTAAGGACAAGTTTCGACCAAGTGAAGCTCATGAATAAAGTAAGCAAAAACGACTAGTATTGTGCACCCTTCATTTTAAGGTGGAGTAGGTGATCGGCTCAGAAGTACAAAGGATGTAATGTGTATGCTAAACACTGTACCCGTACATATTGTATCTGAGTTTAGCCCCTCTTTGTGTCAAAGAAGCATGTTGTAAGGCTATTTTGCCAACCCCTTAAGTTAAAGGAATTATGGTACAGTTTGCAGGAAAAAGTTTGTCGGATGTCAGCGACACGCTCGCGTCTCGGCTTAAGAAAAGACTCGAGTGTTTAAGAAACCGTCCAGACACGGAGTCCTCGTCCACCACAAGTTGATTAAAGCAACCCCTCGGATCAAGAAGCGCTTGGGATCGAGGGCAGTTGAAGACTAGCTATCCCTTATGCATTTTACGAGCCACCCGAATCTCGGGGACGAGATTCATTTTAAGGTGGGTAGGTTTGTAACACCCGCTTTTTCAGATTTCAAATAGTGTTGGTTATTCAATTTTGAGTTTCTTTGATTGTCGTTCGCTGCTTAAATTCCCAAAATTCTCGAGCCCTCTTTAAGCTCGGGTTTGTGTTTCAAACCCATCCTCAAGATTTCAAATTCAAAATTCAAGTTGAATTTAATTTCTTTGATTTTTGGATTCCTCCCAAAATTTTGCCTCCCTTTATCTGGCTTGGGCCAACTTTTCCCAGCCCACCTATTTTCTCCCACTTCCCGTTTTCCCGCTTTCTTTCCCTACCACTCAAGGCCGCTTTTCTTCCCTTTCCTTCCACCCCCACGGCCCTACGCTCTCTCCTTTTCTCTTTCTCTGTGCCTGCTCTCTCACGCCTCTTCCTTCCCTCACCGCGGACGCCATCTCCTTCCCCCAAATCCTGGCGCGTCGCACTCGCCTTCTCGCTTCATGCGCCCCCCTCGCTCCTCGCTGGCCATTGCCTTTCATCTTCCTCATTTTTGCCTCCGCCCGACCAACCGTCTCCCTCGGCCCGGCCTCGTCGCCTCCTCCTCCTGCTCGGCGACCGACCTCATGCGTCGCCTCCACCAACTCCGCCCCACCTCGCGTCACCTCGCCGCCTCCACCGGGCCCCAAGACGTCGCCGCCCATACCTCGTGTCCATGGCCCTGCCGTCGTCATCGCCTCGCCTCACTGACACCTACCCCATGGACGCCCATGGGCTGCTGCACGCGTCCCATCGGCGCCATGGTCCGCCCATGTCGCCTCACAAGACCTTCCCTGCTCCCTTCCCCTCCACAGCTATAAATAGCCCGGCGGCTGCTGTTCCTCCCCTTGCTTTGCTCCCTCCCTCCCGAGTAGTGTTCCAGTTCCTCCGCCTCTTCTTCTTCGTTGAAGGCCCCTCCGCCTTGGCAAGCCCGTCACCGCCTCCGCGCGAGCTCGATCGCCCGTGACCAGGCGACACGGCCTTACATGGCACCACTCGGCCCGACTTCAAATACCCGCCTCCTCGGGACCGCCGCGTCGCTAAGATCCTCCTCAGACGCCCTCGGCTCCGACCTCCTTCGCCCATCCATTGGCTGCGGAAGGCTCTCCTCCCCTCCTTTGGTGCTCCCTTCCCAGGCGCCAGATGGTCGCTAAAGCCATGCCTTCAGGTGACACCAGCTCTCCCCGATGCCCTCACGCCTTGCTCCGCCTTTGCCGCCGCCACTGAGCCTCGCTCTCTGCCCGCACGCTGTGTGCTCACCCCTCGAACCCCCTACGCCATGGCGGAGTCTCCCCCCTTGCCTGTCCCTCTCTGCCGAATGCTCCCCGAGGATCCAAAGCAAAGCTTAATAGCAATGCTCGAATGTGTAGTGCCGGTCTTCCGTCTGTGATGAGATGGAAGTGTTCTTGCGATTATGTGTTCTCAGATTTTTGATTGTGGTTGATATTGCTCCTTAGTGTCTTGTGGTGGCGATAATGGGTTGTGAATGTCAGCTGGTATTAGTGTGTGCCAAAACTCTGTCAGATGATTGTGTCAATTTTAGCTCTCCCAGTCCAGTGTTTTTGATTAGTAGTGATTGGTATAATCTGTCATTTGTAGAAGATGATGTATATTGAATCGCCTGTGTTTGCCTCCAATTGTTGACTAATGATCAATGGTTGTTGTCAAAGAATGAGATGAGTTGCAGTGATTGTTGAATGTAATGACTAGTCATTTGGGTTGGGCAGTGGATTGAATTATTACATGTGATTATCTTTGATTATTGTCAAAAATGCTTGATTTTTCTGTATCCGTATATTGAATTGTCGAATTCTGTTTGGCACTTCGTCAGAACATGATTGTCAGGTGGAAATAATATTCAGTGATTCAGTAAGGATAATAGTGGTAGTGATTTGTATAAGAGCTTTTAAAGTCTATGATTAGTATTGTCATTTTGAAATTATGTAAACCGGCCTTGTAAGTCAATTGTGGATTATTATGTCATTCTACCAACTAAATCGATGGAAATTGGTAGTTGTGAATTAGTTTGTTAAAGTCATTAGTTGTCGGGTCTAGCCAGTGAAAGCTTGTATGATTGTTGTGGCAATAGATTGAGTGTCGGCATTTGAGCTATCTGTCAATTGAGTTGTTATGTTGTAGACATTGCGATTAATTGTTATTCATATATTTCAATTGTCGATATGTGATTCGTAATCGCTTCCCCAGATCGTTGCGATAGAAATGAGGTTGCCATCGATCCAACGAGTAAGAAATGTCGCCATAGATTAGTAGAATATTTGTTGGAAGTAATGATAATTTAGTGAAAGCTGGAAGTATTGATTTGATTGCTTTGTTTGGAAATAATTTGTGGTTTGGTAATAGAATTTGTGTCTTGATTTGGTAATAGGTTGTAGTAGTAAGTTGAGTAGCTAGCTTTTGAATCAGTGAGTATTATCTGGTAGTTGAGATTTGGATTGAATTGCCATTTGATTTGGTGTTGATCAAGTATTCTAGATTAGTATAGAACCTGTAGTCAAGTTGCCTTGTCGCCTGTATGATAGTCTTGCAGTCTTCCGAATCCGCAGTAGAGCATTCCGGCAAAGCTACTTCGACCATACCCTCTTTGTATCCTCCTCATGTGAGTAAAATCCTCATCATTCCTCCTTTCATTAATCGGACGTTTGACTCTCACAAACATTCCGTGTCGCTCAAACCATCCTCTCAAGCCGTCCTTCCAATCTTTCCAGGCTCTTGTGTTTTATTTGGTCTCTTGAATTCTTTGGATTTATTTGGTGTTTCAATCGTTATTGCAGAATTAGAAATCGAAGTCCGTAAGAATCGACGACTCAAAGAGATCCAAGATTCAAGCAAAGGCGCCGATCAAGACTTCAACCTCTGTCTAATCGTGCTTTGAGTAAGATCAAGGCCCGCAGTAAAATAGCCAGGTAGTCAACACTTTGATCATATTGATCCACATTTTATACTAATTATATTACATTAAAGTATCAAATTGCATGCTTTAATTTTATGCAAATGTATGTCAAATTCTCTAAGGTAGTTAAATACCTACTTGTTAATTTAACGCAACCATGGAAGTTGTGTTCATCCTCATTCTTTCTCCCAAACCCTTAGAAGCAGGAAATAATGGAGATTATGCCTACTACGAGGATCCAGAAGTAGGAGGCCCAGAAGATGATGAAGAGTAGTGTAGTTCTTTTAGACTAGGTCTCGCCTCAGTCTGGCTAACTACGTTGGTGATTTTGTGCATATAATATTATCCAAGTCTTTAGTTAATATCAGACGCACACGGGTTTCCCCAATCGTTTTCCTGTGGAGATATATGCTCTACCCCCTTTTGCTTCCACTATCGCTTCCGCTTTTATGTATGCAAGCATTTGGCCTGTTCGGCCCTATTGTAAAACTCGACCCGATGTGGTCTATGTGATTATGATGTTTTCTAATATAATGGATGGTATGGTTTTCATCATGTATGAAATGATTCAGTGATGTATCTATGAGTGCTATCTACTGATCTAGGGAATAGCACAGTGTTTTCACAAAGGATTTGCATTTGTGAAATCCGAGTCTGACAGAATTGAAAACAAAGGTGGTGTAGGATGGTGTAGATTTATTGGGTGCTTGATTAGGTCAAACGAAGTTGAAAATGGGATTCACGAGCTTGAAAAGGACGAAAGGGATATATATATATATATATATATATATATATATATATATATATATATATATATATATATATATATGAACAGTGATGGGTTTGGGTGAACAACAATGGTTTTGGTATTACTTGCTAGTGGATTTGGGTGGAATAGTAATGGTTTAATGAATAGTGTTAGGTTAACACAATTTAGAGCGAGTCAGGTTTGATGAATAGCAATGGGTTGGGTTGAACAGTATTGGGTTTCAGGTTTTGGCTAACGGGTTGGTTTTGAATAGTGTTGGCCCGGAAGTGAACATAACTAGGCTTACATTGTGGAGATTCCATTGGGTCGGCCCATTAGAGTTTGTAGTTGGATGGGTCATTAAAGTTTTTTTAGTCTCAGTTCCTTGTTTGGCAACATAAATTTTTATATATTAATTAACCCTTTTTAAAATTTAATTTTAAAGTTAACCCCCGCGAACTTTATTTCCAATTCTTGACTCCTTTGGTCACGCTACCACCCGTGGCATGACAAAACAACACTGTCAGACCAGTCCGTATCTGGGCAAATCTTGTCATGCCACCACCCGTGGCGTGACAATGTTATTTGGTCACGCCACCACCAGTGGTGTGACAAAAAGTACTATTTTAGCGGACTTATCTTATGGTGTAACAATATTGTTTTGCCACGACACGGGTGGTGGTATGACCAAAGGAGTCAGAACTGAAAATAAAGTTCGCGGGGGGTTAACTTTAAAATAAATTTTAAAAAGGGATTAATAAAAAAAAGTTCACATGGTGTGGGGTTGCTTTATATCTTCTAAGATATCTTAACATAAGTGATGATGAAGAGCTGAAATGTATTGTTTTTTCTCTATACAACAAATCTCTCTCTATTCTCACCCACTCCATGGGTTTAAAATGGTGGGAGGTATGCCTAAAACTCACAATCCTCATCCTACCTAAATTCTCATGTCCACCAACCAAACATGAGATTTTATAACTCTCACTCCTTAAATTCCTATTCCCTCTCTCCAATTTCCTCCAACCAAACAAGTTGTAATTTCCTGTCGTCTCCCTCCCACCCACCGAAACTAGAGTACCAGTGTAACAGCCCAAAATTTCAATTTCATTTAAAAATAAGATTTATTAATTTTTGTGGATTTTCTGGAATTTTTAAAAGCTTTTCAATAAAGTATATTAAGGCTAAAAGAATTTATGTGCAAAATCTATTACCAACTAAAAGTTGGAATTATTTTATTTAAGTCCAGAATGCCTCATAGAATTTATGTGAATTTTCTCAAAATTTTTGGACTTCATTTACTATTTTCTAAAGCTTATTTGAATTTCTGGAATTAAATCAATTGAAAAAGGTTTAAAAATTTCTGCTTTCTGATCTTGGGCGAAGCCCGAGCAGCAGCGCTTCTCGCCCACTCTCTCCCAGCTGGTTAACGCGGACCGTCAGATCAAAATCGGACGGCCAGCATAATCCGCCGCGCCCTCTCCCGCTCTGTCTCATTGGTGGTGGGCCATTGCTGTTGTGCTTCTTCCCCGCCCCTTTCTTCTCCGCAGCATCGCTCTCCTGCCGCCATTGATGCCGCACGCGGAGCTTCGTCTCCTCCGTGATTCCCTCCGCCTTAACCCCCGCATTTACGCGCATTAGCATCGCCAGTTAACGCCGCGTTCACCCCGACATTACCCCTTCTTAAACCCGTGCGCCCGCGCTCTCGCCTCGCCATTACCGCGACACGATCTCCGCGCTGGCCTCCTCGCCCTATAAAAGCACCCATTGCGCTCTCTCTCTCTCATTCTATTCCCCCACCTCCTGTCCCCTCGATCGCCCTCAATCGCCCGCATTTCGCAAATCCCCGCCGGCGGCCGAAGCTCGTTCTTCTCCGATTCCGGCGCCACCAGGCTTCCCCCGGCTACCTCGACTGCACCTTCGGCATCAGCATCCTCCGGCGATCCTCTGGCGCACCAGCCGCTGAAGACCCCCGGAGCACCTTCGCCGCCAACAACCGAACCGCACCGCCGCCTCTCGCCGTCGCCGACCATCTTCCGGCCACGCTCTCGCGTCGCCAGGTAGCGCATCACACTCAGCATCGTTCCCTGAACCTGTTGCGCACCTCACCGGAGCTCGCCGCACCGCCGTTCGCCGGAACCTTGGTTCCCGGGCGCCGCCCCTTCCGGTCGGCGATGTGGCTACCAAGTCGGTGCCACACTGGCGCCACATGGGCATTTTGATCGACGTAGCGACCACATAGGCGCCCGGCGTGGGCGGCGCGCCCGGCCGCCTCGCCCGCGCCACATTGCGTCGCGCCGAGTCCACCGTGGATTCGGGTGACGCGTGGACTCGATCCATCTTGTTTGGGCCCACATGTCGGTCTCGTGAGCAGTATTCTTGGCGTCGGTGGCGCAATAAATAGATTTTCCTTTAGAAATTTAATTCGGGAAATTCGAAATTCGATTTTGAATTAAAATTAGATTTAAACTTCCAGGAGCTCGTATTTCTTCATACAAACTCCGATTTAGGTGATTCAAATTTCTAAATTTGTATAAAATCAAGATCTAGTTAACCAAACCAAAATTATTTAATTTGGAGTTAATTTGAATTTTTATTTAAATTTATTTGTGTTCATTTGAATTCTGTTTGAATTTGGAATATTTTCGCGTATAGATTTTGACGACTCCGGAGAGCTTGACCCTATTGAAGAAGTAGAATACCAGGAATTTGAGCAAGGCAAGTTACACCATTGACCATTTTGCCCCCAATATTTAAAATTATTTAATTCCTGTTTTAAATTATTTTTGCATGCATAATTGTATTTAATTATTTTAAATTCCTGTTTTAAATATTTAATTATTCCAATTCCTTTGTATAGCCAAATTTGATTGTTGTATTATCAATTCCTTGTAACCTTAGTCAAAGGAATTTAAAAATAAATGTATGCTTAGCAAATGCTTAGACCATGAAATATTTGACTTTGGGAGAATTTAGCCAAAATTTCATAAATTGATAAAAAGCCTATGACATTGCCTTGTCATGGTGGACTTTTGCAAATGTCTTTGAAAATCTAAAATAAAAGAAAATGGTTTGTACTTGGGCAAACATGGACCGTTGGTGGGTGCAAGTTTATGCAGGCACTGTCAGTTAGGATCGAGACCAGGGGTTATTATTGAAAGTTGCCCAAGTAGATTAAGGACCGGCCTTTGAGCCGCATCTTGCAAAAGCTCCACCAGTACTACCACATGTCTCGTATGGGCGTAACCGGGCTTAATAATTTGTATTACCTCGATTATTGTTTATGCCATTTTTGTTGTGTGGGTGTCGGTTAGACTTTATTCCCACTTGGCGCAAGAGGGGTTTCGGTGGTGGTTAGCCTAATGGAAGTGAAACCTTAGCGGGCATATTGGTATTGAGGTAATGCATTGGAAACACCTTGTGATAATTGCCTAGTCACACACCTAAGGAAGTGTGTATTGGCCAGACATAACTGCAAATTATCTCGTGTGGGTAAAGTTGTACCACCTCTGCAGAGTGTAAATCTATTGAATAGCCGTGTCCACGGTCAAGGACATCTTGAGCAAAGCCACTCTAAGTTAGATTTATTTTTGGTTTTAAAATAACTTTGGACATGATTTGAGGATGGTTAATCCTTGTGGTAAATTTGGCGGGTAGCCTTGTGATAGGAGGGTATCCATCACCATGTTTCATATGGAGGTTATCCACTATAAAATGATCAATTTTAAATCGATTTTAGTTATGTAATAAAAATGTGCCTTGAAACTTAGTATAACTATTTAAACCAAAAGGTGATTTATGCAAATAAACCCTACAACCTTCCTTTGAATAACTTATGCATGCATTCTAAATTACGTATTGGGAGTAATTTGCGAGCACGGTTGTAGTGCTCACTCTTCTTTGAATATTATTATTCGGAGAGGACTGCTATCCGAAGGTGAGGAAGCGGGGCGATTAGGCGCGATCTCGAGACGATTGCACTGTGGCGTATCGTGTGGCTTACCATTATTATTTTGCTTCCGCTAATGTTTTATTTAGCCTCGAGGCCCCGATTGTAATAAACTCTATGATTATTAATTTACACATTTGGATATGTTTGTGATAACATTTTGTATTTATGTACCTGGAAATCTGGACTAGTGTATGAACACAGAGAATTCGGGATCCTTCGTTCCCGGGTTCGACAACCAGACCATGCTACCCCGCCCGCACACGACCCATCCAACTCCCGCTTTCGCCGCCCGCCTCCTCCTCCTCTTTTGCCGCGGCCACCCGCCTCCTCCTCTCCCGCCAACACTGTTGTCCACCTCCAGCTCCCTCGCCCACCCTTCTTCCTCGTCTCCGGCAGCTACCGCTGCCCCCTGCCCCCTGCCGCCTCCTAACGCTCATTAATTTCGTCGCCCCGCCGCCTCCACCGCCCTCCTCCGACCTGCGGCTGGCAGTGCCACCGCTGCCTCGCTGCTGTTAGAGATATATATATGTTAGAGTAGGACTCTAGATATTATTTGATTTCCTTATCTGTAACATGTACTTGTCTATATATACTGGCCTTTTGGCCCCCTAATAATACAACTACTATTCATAATATGGTATCAGAGCAAAACTAGGGTTAGGGTTTCTCACGTGTCTCACGTGACAGCCTCTGCTCCTTTGCTTCATCTTCGTGGTCGCCTCGTCAGCCTCTCCGCCCGATCTTGCTTCGTCTTCGTGGTCGCCACGTAAGCCTCTCCGCCCAATCTACCGATCCGACGCTCCATCGTCGGTCGCCTTGGCTTCTTCTTGGGACCCCGTCCTGCGCTCGGCCAAGGCCACCGCTTTGGCGCGGTCTCCTTCGACCTTCAGCAGAGACGGCGCGAAGATCACACCGTCGCCACTGCTGTCGCCGCCTAGAAGCCGAAGGCGAGCAGTCTGCTCGCCTACCTTCGCCTCCTCTTCCGCGAGGGCCGAGCCGAGGGCCACCGCTGCGCCGGACGAGATCCGCCGGGGAGGAGCTTCGTCGCTAGGTGAGGTGCCGCCGCCGAGATCCAACCGGGGGGAGATCCGCCGTTGTCGCCGCTTCCTCCGGTCTTCGTCTCCCCGGTCGACGCCTCCTCTTCCGTGCGCTTGCCGACCCACTTCGTCGTCGCCGCTTCCTCCGCCGACGCTGCCGACGCTGTTGCCTCTACCGCAAAGAGCTGAGCTCGGGGAGAGGACGCCGAGACGAGCTGCGGTCGGGAGAAGAGGCCGAGCGCCGAGGGAGGCGAGGAGGCCGAGGGAGCCGAGAGAGGCGAGGAGGCTGAGGGGGAAGAAGCCGAGGTGCGGTCGGGATCGGGGGGAGATCTGCCGCCGCCATCAGAGGAAAAAACAGTTGGCATGGGAAGACCTAGTTTCCCCCCGCGTGGCTGCTGCTGCTTTGGGCGACGTGGGCCGAAGTTAAAACTGGCCCGTGAAGAGCCGACCGGGTATTAAAAAAACCGTTGTTCTAACCGCCGCGTTGTCCAGCGCCGCCTGTTAGACCTCGTTGCCCTGGTCGCCGCGCCGTCCAGCGCCACCTACCAATGGGCACCATTTCCCTCCCTCGCTGCCCGGTGATCTTCGACGGTGTTAATTACACCGACTTCGTGTATCACATGCGTGGTCTTCGTCTCTGGGGCGTCTTTTCTGGCGATGTCACCTGCCCGCCTTGCCCTACTCCTCCGACGGAACCTCGTTCTTCGCGCTATCCTCGACGGTAACAAGACTACTGTTGAAATTGCTGGCCTTGCTGATGAGAAGGCTGCCTCTGCCTACCAAGAGGCTCTGGATTTCTATATGGATCGATTAACTGCCTACACTCAGTGGTGCGATAACGACGCTCAGGTTGTTGCTGTCTTCATCGTCAGTGTCAAGCCTCAGTTCTCTTATGAGGTTGTGGGATTTTCTTCGGCTGTCCAGATGTGGACTCACCTTCGTCAGCTCTACGAACCCTCTGGAGATGCCCTCTACTTGTCAGTGGTTCGCCAGGAGCACTCTCTTCAGCAGGGTGATGCTACTATGGACGCCTTCTACGCTCGAGTTACGCATGCGGCGTCCGTTGGACTCTCTTCGCCGCCGGGTTGCCGCTCCTGTTCGTCTTTGCTGGTTATGCGTCTTGACGACGAGTTTCGGCGTGTCACGAGTTCCTTACTCGTCTTCGTCTGAGTTCGGCGAGGCGTGCCCAGCTTCTTGCACGCCACCCTCGTGTCACTCTTCTGGAGGCCCTTACCGAGATACGTGCAGAGGAGACTCGTCTGAGTGTTGCTGGTCTGATGCCACTCCCCTCCATACTCGCAGCTCGTCCACTTGTTACACCGACTGCTCCACGCTTGACATCGCCTTCTCGGGGTTGCGCCACAGGTGGTGGTGGCCGCCCTCCATCTGGTGGTGGCCGTCCTCGCTGCTCCTACTGCGACAAGGTCGGCCACATTGAGTCCCAGTGCTATAAGAAGCAGCGGCATCTTTCACGCCGTTCTTCTCCTAGCACCGGCACCGGTACTTCTACATCGACGTCTGCATCGACTATTTCAGATTTCTCTCTTTGGCGGGAGATAGCGGACCGACGCGTGCTGCCGCTTGAGTTCTTCCTCGGCGGAGTTCTGCGAGTTCTGCGACTCACTCTTGAAAGCGAGAAACCACCTCCTACACAGTCAGGTACCTCCCCGTGGATCCTTGATTCCGGAGTATCCTTTCACATGACTTCTGATTCTTCCACTCTGTCTTTTGTTACACCTCTTGATTCCCCTGTCAGTGTGCTTACTGCTGATGGTACTTCTCTTTCTGTCTCTGGTCGAGGACCTCTTAGCAACTCATCTTTTCATGTTCCTTCTGCTGCTCATGTTCCTCGCCTAACCATGCAGCTTCTTTCTGCTGGACAGATTACTGACCTTGGTTGTCGGGTCATTCTTGACTCTGACTCTTGTTGTGTTCAAGACCGCCACACGGGGGGCTCTGGTTGGTTCTGACCCTCAGCGCCTTGACTCACATCGTCTCTGGGAGCTTAACTGGCTCCATGTTCCTTCCACTGCCACCGTCTCCACCAGTCTCTCCGCTTCCACCACTTCGTCTACCAGCTCTTTCCAGCAGTGGCACCACCGTCTTGGTCATATGTGTGGATCTCGTCTGTCATCTTTAGTCCGTCGTGGTCTTCTGGGGTCTGTCTCAGGAGACGTATCTTTAGATTGTCAGGGCTGTAAGTTAGGAAAACAGATTCAGCTTCCCTATACTCATAGTGAGTCTGTGTCTCAGCGACCATTTCATCTTATTCATTCAGATGTTTGGGGTCCGACTCCCTTCCTTTCGAAAGGGGGCCATCGATATTATATCATTTTTATAGATGACTTCTCTCGTCACACTTGGATATACTTTATGTCTTCCCGTAGTGAGGCTTTGTCTATCTATAAACAATTTTCCACTATGGTTCGCACACAGTTCTCCACTCATATTCGAGTCTTTCGTGCTGACTCTGCTGTTGAGTACCTCTCTCATTACAGTAGACTTCCTTTTTGGCGAGGGCACTCTCGCTCGATTCTCTTGTCACGGTGCTCATGCTCGAATGGTGTCATTGGCGCAAGCATTGTCACCTCCTTGAGACGGCTCGTACACTGATGATTGCCGCCTCTATTCCACCTCACTTTTGGGCTAAGGCTGTTTCCACTGCCACCTATCTCGTCAACATCCAGCCCTCTTCTGCTCTTCAGGGTGAGATCCCGGTTAAGCATCTTTGTGATCTTTCTCCAGACTACTTTGCCCTTCATCTATTTGGCTGCGTTTGCTACGTTCTCCTTGCACCTCGAGAACGCACTAAACTGACCGCTCAGTCTGTTGAGTGTGTTTTTATGGGATACAGTGCCGAGCACAAGGGCTATCGGTGTTGAGATCCTGTTGATCGACGGATGCGGATTTCTCGGGATGTGACTTTTGACAAGTCTCGTCCCTTCTACCCACGTCCTGCCTCTCCTTCGGTTTCCTCTGTGGAGTCCCTGTCTTTTTTGACCTTTCCAGATACACCCATCTCTATCTTGCCCTCGTCTACCCGCCCCACTGAGTCTCCACATATACCTCCTGAGGCCTCTCCACCGTTGTCGCTGCCTACTTCGTCGCTCTGTGGCTCCTCCCACTCTCTTTTACAGTCATCAACCTCGTATTGAGGCTCTTCCAGATGAACCATCTTCCCCTGATATTTCAGCTTCTCCTGATGCTCCATCTTCCCCTGATGAGCCATCATCTCCTCGCTACGGTCTCCGCGATCGTCGGTCGATTCGGCCTCCTGCCCGTTTTGGTATTGCTGGTGCAGCTACCCATGAGTCCGTCTCCTACCGGGATGCTGTTACTCATCCCGAGTGGCAGCATGCCATGGCCGAGGAGATTGCTGCTCTCGAGCGTACTGGTACTTGGGATCTTGTTCCTTTTTCATCTCACTCTCGTCCCATCACGTGTCAGTGGGTCTATAAGATTAGGACTCGCTCTGATAGCTCTCTTGAGCGCTATAAGGCACGTCTTGTTGCTCGTGGCTTCCAGTAGGAGCATGGTCGTGACTACGACGAGACTTTTACTCCTGTGGCCCACATGACCACTGTCCGCACTCTTCTTTCGATGGCGTTTGTTCGCCATTGGTCCATTTCTCAGCTTGATGTCAAGAATGCCTTTCTTAATGGCGAGTTGCGTGAGGAGGTCTGCATGCATCCGCCACTTGGGTATTCTTTTCCTGAGGGTATGGTCTGTCGTCTTCGTCGCTCTCTCTATGGCCTTAAACAAGCCCCTTGTGCTTGGTTTGAGTGCTTCTCCTCTGTGGTCACTACTGCTGGTTTCTCAGCTAGTGATCATGATTCTGCTCTTTTTTTCCACACTTCGTCTCGTGGTCGGACTCTTCTTCTTCTATATGTTGATGATATGATCATCATCGGAGATTATTCTGAGTACATTGCCTTTGTCAAGGCTCGTATGAGTGAGCAGTTTCTTATGTCGGATCTTGGTCCTCTTCGTTACTTCCTTGGGATTGAGGTTACTTCCACTCCAGATGGTTTCTTTATGTCCTAAGAGAAGTATATTCAGGATCTTCTTGATCGTGCTTCTCTTACTGATCAGCGTCTTGTTGAGACTCCCATGGAGCTCAACGTTCATCTCCGGCCCTCTGATGGCGAGCCTCTTTCTGATCCGACTCGCTATCGTCATCTTGTTGGGCGCCTTGTCTACCTTGCTGTTACTCGCCCGGATATCACTTATCCAGTCCATATTCTAAGTCAGTTCGTTTATGCTCCCACTCAGGTCCACTACAGCCACCTTCGATACCTTCGTGGGACTATCTCTCGCCGTCTCTTCTTCCCACACTCCAGCTCGTTACAGCTTCAGGCCTATTCGGATGCTACTTGGGCCAGCGATCCCTCTGATCGCCGGTCTATCTCGGCTTACTGTGTTTTTCTTGGTGGTTCTCTCATTGCCTGGAAGACGAAGAAACATACTGCAGTATCCCATTCGAGTGCAGAGACTGAGTTACGAGCTATGGCTCTCTTGATAGCAGAAATTACTTGGCTACGGTGGTTACCTGAGGATTTTGGTGTTTCTGTCACTACACCGACTCCTCTCTTTTCGAACGATCTGAGTGCTATCAGTATTGCCCGTGATCCTGTGAAGCATGAGCTCACCAAGCATATTGGTGTTGATGCTTCCTTCATGAGGTCTTATGTACATGATCAGGTGATTGCTCTTCAGTATGTGCCTTCAGAGCTTCAGATAGCGGATTTCTTCACAAAGGCCCAGACTCGAGCACAGCATGACTTCTACCTTTCCAAACTCAGTGTTGTTGATCATGAATTTGAGGGGGGTGTTAGAGATATATATGTGTTAGAGTAGAACTCTAGATATTATTTGATTTCTTTATCTGTAACTTGTACTTGTCTATATATACTGGCCTTTTGACCCCCTGATAATACAAATACTATTCATAACAGCTGCCACCCCACTACCGGTCTTCCAGCCACCCCAACTTCCCTCTAAGTTCGGGGGCCCTGATGAACCCTAACCCTAACCCAGCGGCTGCAGGAGACAATGACGCAGGAGAGGAGGAGGAGGACGACAAGCTCGCTAGAGAAGATGAACTCGCCGGCTAGAGCAGGAATCTCCAAGTCATAAGTTCGAATAATTTGCACAAAAATTATCATTCGAATGATGTACAACAATTATGAAGAAATAACTAGTCTAGTGTCATGACCAAAACGCCAAACATCATGGATGCTTCTCAGTTGAAATACTGTACTTTCGACAGGAATTCTTCCACAGTTCCAGTGCCGGTACTGTCTGGTTGGATCAGACTACTTGTCAGCCAAATACCACAACCACTACAGTCATAAAACCATGCCTGCTCACCATGTAATGTATCAATGCATTTGATTACTACAGAAACATACATTTCCTATCACTGTTGCAATGCTGCTCACCATGTTCACCTCATCACTTCTGGTGTTATTCCCACTAACATACGCTCAACACTCCAGAGCACTGCCCTTATGCGCAGTTAGACAAGCTTCCACTGCTTCACCTACTGTTAGGAAGATCCAATCTTCTCCTATTCTGTCAACCAACCGCGCCAATTTCATCTTCTGAATCGCCTGCCACCCTGGACTGGCTATAGCCATCTGCAGATAGTTGTTTGAGCACAAGAATGAGACAATGTTACCAAGCAATTTCGCGAATGTCTGTCATCTTTTTTTCCCTAAAATATGTTCATCACTTCACCTGTATGCCAAGAGACACCAGCTCCTTGTGTATTTCTTCCAGTGACGCAAGTCCTGAAGTGTCGATGCTTACCGCATCTGCAGACCAGGAGCATGGATCAGAGATGTCTGAATCTTTTAGCATCAGTTTACATTAGCAAAGGTAAACATGTTTGTAGTTACTTGACGCGTCAAGGACAACCGAGTGCAGGCTCTCCCTGGCCTTCTTACCCGACATCTCCAGTTCTTCCCTGACCCATTCTATGATCCTGAATGAAGAAGACCTATTTGAGCATTCGTATTGACATTTCAGATTTACGTTCCGAGATTATTAGTACCTTTCTTTGATGAAAGTGCAATTGGTGAAGCATAGGAAGGATGTATCAATGCGTATGGTCAGTACAGTCGGCGTTCGGCAAGCCACAGGGTACTGCCTGATGCTGCAGAAGATGTTTGTCCCTGGTAGCCTGCCAAGAATCTCTACTTGAGGTCGGATTGACTGTATGATGATCTTTGCAAAGGAGATGACAAGCTGCAACGATCAGTCCCTGTCAAGTCAGAAAACTGAAAGCCAATGGGCAACTGTGATTCATAGCGAGGTACATCGAGCGTCTTACTGCAACTGCAAGGCCAATCTCCACTGACCAAAAGATCACTCCAAGGAATGCGCCGAGGCATGTGAGGAAGTCCGTCTTGTCAACTTTCCATATGTTGCGAGCTTCTTTGATGTCAATTAGTCCAGGAAGCGCCGACAGAATGATGGAGGCAAGCACCGCCATGGGTGTGTAGTACAGTAACTTCATGAACAACTCCAGGGCGGCAAACACCGTGACGACCATGACGATGTTGGACACCGTTGACCTGGCGCCTGCGCTGTAGTTCACAGCGGTTCGAGAGAATGAACCTGCAAACAGAGGCGGAGCCAGCAGGGGTGCCGGGTATGCACCGGCACCCCCAAAATTTCTAGAAAACATCAAAGATCATATCTTCAGTCATTCATGTTTCAACCCAGCCCAATAGTTAAATCAACAGGCCCAGTCGGTCCAAATACTCTCTAGCTCTCCTAGTCTCCTGATCTCCCCAATCCCCAACCCTAATTTGAAATCTCTCCTCCCCACTAGCACTCCCCAGATTCAATATTTTAGTGATTCAACTCACCCAGATTTGAGAACCGGAAGGGAAGCAGGCCGCCGCCCCTGCGCAAGACGGCAAGGGCCGGAGGTCGGTCGCCAGAGCACCGCCGGGCAGCGTCGCCTTGCCCACTTGCCGGTCGGTCGTCGTGGCGCCGCTTGCCCGCTGCCGCCCTATTTGGTGGCCATTGGCGCCGCGGTGCTGGCGCTCGCCGCTCGGTGCCTCGGCTGTGTTGGACATTGGAGGCTGGAGCTCGGTCGGTTGGAGTGGTGGAGGCTGGAGTGGTTCGGCAACCAGCGTCCGCCTGCCGCTTGCGCCCTGCGCCCCTACGCGGCTACGCCCCTCCGCTGGTCGCCTAGAGCCGACGCTGAGACTTGGATAGTAGAGACTGGTCGACTGGAGTTTGGAGTATTTGGAGGGCCTGGAGGGAGGCAGCAAAGGCGTGGAGACTTAAGCCTTTAGGCTTTAGTTGCTTTTGCTTCATTGCTTATTTGCTTGACACCTTGACTCAGTCTGTCAGTCACTCAACTGAATATGTTATGTGTGATGTACTAATGTCTCATGTCTGCTTGACTGCTTGTGTCTGTGTGCATGACATCATGAGTACGGAGTCACTCATGACTATTTAAGTACAGAAGTGCTGACTTGAGTACTTGACTGGTAGAGTGGGTGGGATAGCTGGACACTTGGACTGTTTGATCTTTTATTGGTATATTTGTCTTGTCTAGTTGTCTTGATAGTTGATTAGTAACATTAGTTGATACTTGATAGACCATTAGACCGTATAGTATGCCATATGCTAATATAGTAAATTAATAATGTACTAATTTGAAAATCTTGTTATGATATATCAATGCAGATTGTAAAGACATGAAGAGGAATAGAGACATCCTTTCTTTTTTTCGAGATCACGAAGTGAAGGCAAAGAATATTTCATCTTCTTCATCACCGGTTGAAGGGGTCCAGGGGGTAGAGGAGACTCAAGAAGGTAGAGGGGGAACTCAAGCAAGTGGGAATCAATTGACTTCTTCTCAAACGGAGAATATTGATGCTGTGATTGATGTTGTGGTTGCTGTCAATGACCAACCCCAACCCCAGCCGAGAAGCGCGGGAGCTTCAAATACACTTATTGGCAGTGAGGAAAGCATTTATGATGTTGAGCTTCTTCCACATGCATGATCCAGGGAAAAGGAAACCCATCACGAGCTATGATGTCAATGATCAAGATGCAGTTCAGAGAGGATATATTATGAAAGGGCCATGCCAACCTTATACACATGATTTTTCTGTCAGAGAAATATCAGGTAAAAGACGTCACTTCAGTCTTAATTGGTTTGATAAGTACCATTGGATTGAGTATAGTGTCGAAAAGGATGCTGCATTTTGCTTTGTCTGTTATTTGTTTAAGGAGAAAACTGTAGGGGGTGATAGCTTTGTTAAAGGTGGTTGGAGAAATTGGAATAAATATGATGCACTTGACAAATATGTGGGTGGTATAAGAAGTGTCCATAATCAAGCTCAAGAGAAATTTAACTTCTTTGTAAAACCAAAAACTTCAGTTGCTCATGTTATTGTGAAGCGAACTAAAGAAGACAAGCGTCTTTACAAGGTAAGGTTCAGTTATTCACTTAGATGCTTGAGGTTTATTTTGCGTCAAGGATTGGCATTTCGTGGACATGATGAAAGTGAACAATCTAGTAACAAGGGAAACTTCCTTGAGCTTTTGAAATGGCTTGCAGAAAGTAATGAAGAAGTTAGTATGGTTGTTTTGAAAAATGCTCCTGGAAATTGCATCTTGACTTCTCATTCCATACAAAAGGAAATTATTAACTGTTGTGCTAAGGAAACTACTAGACAAATAATTAAAGATATTGGTGATGGCCACTTTGCAATTCTAGCTGATGAGTCAAGTGATGTATCCCAAAAAGAACAACTAGCCCTTTGCTTGCGTTATGTTGATAAACTAGGAAGGGTATGTGAGCGGTTCCTTGGAGTAGTTCATGTAGCTGATACCACTTCTTTGTCCCTTAAGGATGCAATTGAATCTTTACTTATTGATCACTCTTTGAGTCTTACTCAAATCCGTGGGCAAGGATATGATGGGGCTAGTAACATGAAAGGCGAGATTAAAGGGCTGAAAACTTTAATTATGAACGAGTCTCCTTCTGCTTATTACATCCATTGTTTTGCACATCAACTCTAATTAGTTCTTGTGGCTGTTGCTAAGGGCAATGCAGATTGTGTTTGGTTTTTTGATCAACTATCAAATTTACTAAATGTTATTGGAGTTTCTTGTAAGCGCCATGAAATGCTTCGAAACACTAGAGCTCAGGAAGTTTTGGAAGCACTAGAATCTGGTGAAATTGAAAGTGGATGAGGGTTGAATCAAGAGATGGGGTTGGCTAGGCCCGGTGACACACGTTGGGGTTCTCATTACAAAACTGTTTTGCACATTATCGGTTTGTATTCTACAATCCGCAAAGTACTCATAAAGATTGGAAAAGATACCTCCTTAAAGAATGAATGGGGAAAAGTCCATGCTATGGTGGCAGCCTTTGAGTCATTTGATTTTGTTTTCATGGCAAACTTGATGCTACTCATACTTGGGTACACAGATGATTTGTGTCAGTCTTTACAAAAGAGGGATCAAGATATTATTAATGCTATGACACTTGTTAATTTGGCTAAGGACAGATTGCAACACATGAGAAGTTATGGCTGGGAAGATTTTCTTCAGGAAAAAGTTACATCATTTTGTATAAAACATCGCATTAAAGTTCCTGAGCCAAATAAGAAATATGTGCCTTTTGGAAGATCAAAGCGTTTTTTTTCCTAAACAAACAAATGATGATCATTTCAGAAGGGAAGTATATCTTGGCATCATTGATAGTGTTCTTCAAGAGCTTGATAATCGGTTTGACAAAGTTAACATGGAGTTGCTTGTGTGCATGTTTGCCTTGAATCCTCGCAACTCATTTGAAGCCTTTGAAAAGGACAAAGTACTTAGCCTTGCAAATTTTTATCCCAATGAGTTTTCAAGTACAGATTTGATGAGACTCTCTTTCCAACTTGATAACTTCATTGATGACATGCGAAGTGATGATAGGTTTAAGGACCTCAACAATCTTGGTGGCCTTTCTATTAAGCTTGTTGAAACAAAAAAATACGAAGTTTACAAATTGGTATACTTGCTTCTCAAATTGGTATTGCTCCTACTGGTGGCGACGGCAAGCGTTGAAAGAGTATTTTCTGCTATGAGTCTTGTAAAGAACAAGTTGAGAAATAGTATGGGCGATCAATTCTTGAATGATTGTTTGGTCACATTTATTGAGAGAGAAATTTTTTTGAAGGTTAATGAAGATGATGTAATGAAACGTTTTCAAGGCATGAAAACGCGTAAAGTGGTATTATAATTTTCTTTGTATAGTTGCATATTTTATCATTTTCTATTTATGTAAGACTTTATTTGAACTATTTGTATTGTGCTTTTGACAAATTTAGAATCTATGTGTTGGAATTGTGATATTACGAAATCATTGTATAAACTATAAAATTATAAGTACGAAGTGTGCACCTCCATTATCTAATTTCTAGTTCCGCCACTACCTGCAAACGTTTCAGACAAATCTCCAACATACTTTGCCTTCTTTTCAGAAGATAACAGGCATTAATTATAAATTTATAATGGTCACCTGTTGCGACATAGCATGAGGATAGAGATCCAGCAACATTTGAAAATCCCATTGCGATCATTTCCTTATTTCCGTCAAGTTTGTAACCTCTTATTGAGGCGAAGGATCGTCCAATAGCAATGGCTTCCTGAATCAGGCAATGCAAGCTTGTTCTTTCAGTACATCTCCATTTTTACCATACAACAACACCTGCTGGTTGGTTTATGGCAATTACCGTAAGTGCAATGACTGCACAGATGATGGCGACCTTGGCGCATTGCATAGTGTACGGTCCTTTCAAATGTATTTGCTTGGCTGAGCTTGGGTTCAGGCCTGCATTCACTTTGCGTATGATCTTCACGCCGTGCTTGTCAGCTCTTGTCGCATAGACCGCAGCAGTGGACAAGATAACAGAGAGCAAAGGCGAGATTGCAGACAGCCAGAAGAGCTTCTTGTACCTCCTCCCCTGTAATTACATTGTGCTACTCGTGTTAGTATGACTATTTTTGTGATCCATTGACCAGTGTGGAAAGAGAGCAAAGTCTGATGATTGTTCTTACGATGAACCGTGCGGTGAGAATGAAAATAAGAAACGAGCATCCGATGAAGAAGTTGCCCGGATGCCACTGACATTGGATAAGTGAGGCAACAGTAGTCAGATTAGATACAGACAATAGTAAAGACAGTTTTTTTTTTTGTGAAAGATCGTATTAAAGTTGCGTTAAAAAAATATCATAGTAAAGACAGATATAAGCTCACCGGATCATGAAATGCAGAGCAGACAGCCTTGATGACAGAAACAACGTCAGTGCTGTCCGTAAAGTGGCTCAGTCCAAGCAGCCCCTTGAGCTGCTGCAGCCCAATCACAATGGCCGCTCCTCCCATGAATCCGACGATAGCCGCGTGCGACAGAAATTCCACAAGAAATCCCAGCCTGGGACGTAGAAAACAGAATAAAGTTCCACGTGAATTACGTAAAGATGCACCACTAAGCAGGCACGTACCTGAACAACCCGAAGGAGACCTGGAAGACGCCAGCGAGGAACGTCACGGTGAAGACCAGCTTCCGGTAGGTCGACGGGTCGGCGGCCGGGTCGACGATCTTCTGGATCATCGACGACAGCAGCAACGAGACGACGGCGACGGGGCCGAGGGCTATCTCCCTCGACGTCCCCATTACAGCGTAGATCAGAGGTGGCACAACACTAGTGTCTTTGACCACATAGCAACAAGAATTCCGTCCGAACAGTGAGAAACAGAAGGAAAAAAAATGCTGTTGTGTGTGTGCAGTACTAGTTTGGACATGGAAGCGTGCGATGCTTACAAAGACCATACTGAGGGTCCAGTTTCGCTAGATTGGCGTATCCAATGCTCTGCAAGATTATATCCGAGGGGTAACATGGCAGATATGAATAGCTCTGAAGCATCTCAAGATGTCAAGGAAAAATATGTCCTAGTACATGCTTTTGTCAGACACAATGAACATATACAGATATACTCCCTCTCGGTTACAAAAGTGTGATGCATTTAACTTTTCAAAGCAAAAAAGATGTCACTTTGACCACTGAATTATCATATATGAGAAATAAAGTTATAAAAGAGAATTACTATGAAATTATTTTTTGTGAAAAATTATCTTATGTCGTTTTCATATACTCAAATCATACTTTCGTTGGCCAAAATTAATTCGTTTTAACTGCATGTGTTCTAGGTGTCACTTTTGTGACCAGAGGGAGTATCACTAAGATTTTCTGAATTGAAGTATTCGTTGTTGATGTGAAAACGAATATGTTTCCAGGAGGTATGCTGGTGAGTTTTTTCTTCTCATATGACACTGTTGACGATCGTAATAGCAATTTTAGCCTTCTCCTGATGTTAATATCAAAAATAGCACTATAGAGCTATCGATGTTCGACACCTAGCTAAGTCCGGTCCCTAAGAAGATGAACTTCTCTCCACCGTGCCCTAGAGAAACGGAGTCCTCCCTTGTGCGCTACGTGGCAAATTCGTACCCCTAAAGGCCGGAGCTAGCTAGTTGTACCCTTGGGCACGGTTGCTGCCGAGGTTAGTGCCCCTGGGCACGGTATTACCATGCCATGCGGATGTCAATGCTGTCCGCGAAGTGCTTGTTGTGCTCGCCTCGGGTTTTCATTCCTTCTTCTGCTCAACCGATGCGGCTCTTCTCTCGGCAGCTTAGCTATAGCGTTACAGACTCTACCTATAGTTTATGGACTCTAGCGTTAAACTATAGCCTAATCATGACATGTCCTGTGTACTGTAGCTAACGCTATAGCTAAGCTATTTGCACAAAAAGAAGGAATGAATACCCTAGGCGACATGACAATACTAGCGCCGACCTTGGCATGGTATAGCAACACCGTACCCCAGAGTAGAGACATTCTTTCCACATGTATATTGTGCAGTTATGGTAGTTTAGATTCTATGTGATTTTGTAAATCTTCGGTAACCATATTGGTTGTAATCGGCTATTGTAATCTTTCGTTGCTGGTTACTATTCATGATCCGGCAACCATGTAATGGAAAGGTGCATCTTCCTTCTAGACTTTCTATTCTCGTTTACATGGTATCAGCTTTCTCCCGATCTCGGTCGTGCTCCTCCCTGCCCGACATGCCGCCAACCTTAGCTTCCGCAACCTCTGTCACTGACGCCGGCGCCTCGGCCGCTCCACCCGCCATGGCGCCTGTCGTCAACGTCGCAAGCGTGAAGACCCACATCTTGATCATCCTTGATCTCAAGGCATCGAACTACACCAAGTGGCGTACGTTCTTCACCGCCATGCTCGGGAAATTTGTGCTTCTTCAACATATTGATGGCACTCCTCCACGCCCCGACGACGCCACTTGGTCGCAACAGGACTTCACCGTCCTCATCTGGCTCTATGGCTCTATCTTCGACGACATCCTCGACATTTTCATGGAGCCTGAACAATCTGCTCTGCCCTTTGGACTAGCGCCAAAGACATCTTCCGGGACAACATGGAGAGCAGAGCGATCTACCTTGACACTAACTTTCACAATTTGGTTCAAGGCAACCTCTCCATCACCACCTATTGCTAGAAGATCAAGACCTTGGCCGAAGCACTTTGTGACGTCGGACAACCCGTGTCCGATCGCACCCTTGTGCACAACACCCTCCGAGGTCTCAGCCCTCGCTTCTCCAACATTGTGTCTATCATCTCCTTAAAGACGTCGTTACCCACCTTCATTCGCGCTCGGTCCATGCTGCTCCTCGAGGAGCTACGTTTCGACAACGCCGTCGAGATCACCGCCGCCACTGCTCTTCTCTCCGATGCCACCACACCTCCATCCTCTTGCGGTGATGGTTCGTGCCGAGGAGAACGCAGCGATAACTTGTCTGGCGACCGCTACAACCGCAAGAACAAAGGAAAGAAGAATGGATAGTTCGGGAACAAGCAATACACTGGTGCACTATCTCGCTGTCCCCTCGCCAGCCCTTCCCTGGGCGTTGTCGTGTCCCCTGCCGTGGCTCCTTTTCCTGCCGCGACAACTTCCCCTGTTGCGATTGCTTCAGCGTCTCCTACGGTAGGCACCTTCCCAACCGCGCCAACCATTTCCCCTGTCGCGACATCATCCTCCTACCGTGGCAGTCCCCATTGCACCCATTGCTCGGCTCGCGGCTGGTCCTCATCACATGACCACCAGAGCCAAGGCCGGCCTTATTTTTCTAGTAGATCACTTGAATCTCTCGGCTATTGTTTCTTCAATCTCTCCAATTCCAAAAACATACCATGCTGCACTTCAGGATCCAACTAGCGTCAAGACATGGCCGACGAGCATCATGCCCTCCTTGAAAATCACACATGGTCACTTGTTTTGCATCCTCCCAGCACAAAATGTTGTCACTGGTAAGTGGATTTTCAAACACAAATTCCACTCCAACGGTTCCCTTGCACGATACAAGGCTCTGTGGGTCGTTTGCGACTATTCTCAACAGCCCGACATTGATTACGACGAGACCTTCAGTCCCATTGTCAAACCCACCACCATACGTATCGTTCTCAGACTCTTGGTTTCCTGCGGTTGCCCGATACATCAGTTAGATGTCAATAATATCTTCCTTCATGACACGCTTGATGAAACTGTGTACTGTCAACAGTCGTTGGCTTTCTTGATCCTACCCACCCTCATCATATATGTCATCTCCTCAAGGCTCTTTATGGTCTTAAACAGGCTCCCCATGCGTGGTACCAGTGGTTCGCCACCTACATTCGCACGATCGACTTCATTGCCTCCACGTCGAACACCTCTCATCTTGTGTTCAAGGATGGTCGCGATCTTGCCTACCTCCTGTTATACGTTGATGATATCATTCTCACCGCCTCGACCACCGCTCTCCTTAGTCGTCTCATTCATTGTCTTCACACTGAGTTTGCTATGGCTGATCTTGGTGATTTGCACCATTTCCTTGGGATTGCCGTCGTTCGCCCACCTTCCAGTCTTTTTCTTTCTCAACGTTAGTACACCATTGACCTTTTGCAGCGTGCCGGCATGTCTGAGTGCCACGCCACCTCCACACCCGTGGACACAAATGCTAAGCTATCTACCATAGACGGTTCGCCTGTTGCCGATCCCATGGAATACTGGAGTCTAGCTGGCGCTCTTCAGTACCTCACCTTGACTAGACTAGATGCACACCCCTCGGGAGCCGCACCTTGCACTCATCAAGCACATCCTGCGCCATGTTAAGAGCTCGCTTGACCATGGACTCAAGATTTTCAACTCCTCCGTCGACTCTCTCACATCTTACTTTGATACTGACTGGGTGGGCTGCCCTGACTCTCATCGGTCCACCTCCGATTACTACGTGTACCTTGGCGACAACATCATCTCCTGGTCGTCCAGGTGCTAGACTACTGTGTCTCGGTCTAATGCCGAAGCCGAGTACTACACCGTGGCCGAGTGCTGTTGGATACATCAACTTTTGTCTGAGCTGCATCATCCTATCCCTTCGATAACATCAGTGTCATTTACATGTCGTCCAACCCCGGTTCAACATCGACGTACCAAGCACATCGAGATCGACATTCATTTTGTACAAGAAAATGTGTCTCTTGATCATGTTCGTGTTCTACACGTGTCGTCTTCTCTTCAGTTTGCCGACATCACGACGAAAGAACTTCCCATACAATTGTTTCAAGACTTTTGCTCCAGTATTTGCGTTCGTTCACCAAACGATTCGATTGCGGGGGATGTTAGAGATATTATTTCCATATGTATACTGTGCGATTATGGTAGTTTAGATTCTATGTGATCTTGTAAATCTCTTGTAACCATATTGGTTGTAATCAACTCGATTGTAATATTCCGTTGCCAATCACTATTCATGATCCGACAACCATATAATGGAAAGCCCCGATAGCCTACGGCGTGCAGTGCATCTTCTTGCTAGAGTTTCTATTCTTGTTTACGCACAGGCACTGACCTCAACACAACCGTGCCCGCCCCAGGGGCACAGACTAGCTAGATCTGGCCCCCAGGGGCCCAAATCTACCACGTGGCGAGCAAGCGAGGAGTCCGGCCCTCTAGGTACGGTGGAGGGGAGTCCACCCCTTGGGACCGGACTTGGCGAGCTGTTGATCGTCAGCAACTCTGTAGTGCTATTTTTGACATTAATGTCGGGAAGAGGCTAAAATTGCTATTATAGCCGTGAACAGCTTCATATCAACAATGTCATATGAGCCAAAAACTCGTACGCAAATTACTACTACTATGCGAAGTAACTGAAGTGAAAATTAAGCATTTAAGCGTGTGACATCAGTGTTACCTGTGGGATCCCAAGGCTGGCAAGAGTAAGACCAGCCATGATGTCACTCCTGAAGGACTTGAGATTGTAGCTCCTCCCCCACTGCAGAACCGGGAAGACGCACTGCAGTGCCGTCAAGGCCCACGCCCACCGCGTCGGCCGGCCGGCCCCGCCGTTCGCCCGCGGGCGCCGGAACGCCTTCCCAAGTACGCCAGCGATCTCGTCGCGCAGGCCGGGCGGCCTGGGGCTGTTCAGGACAAGGCCGGCCGTGTCCGGCCTCTTGGAAACATCAAATGCAGACACCGTGACAGATGGTTCAACGGCTGCCATGGACGCTGCTCTAACTGGAGTGTACGGGTGAACTCGGCCTCCTCCCTGGTTTTTATAGGCGTTTTGGTCTTGGTCTCTTGGTGTTTGGGCTCTGACCTCTGAATAGAGAAGAATCTCGAGGCGAAGCGAAACGATCACAAATAGGGCTAAATTTTCTCTTCGTGTTTACGTCACATGCATTGGATGGATGATGGATTGCGATGGGAGGGAGTACTAGATGACATCCGTGGATGACCCCCAGGAGAGAAGCTGATCTCCCTTGGAGTCGAGGCGTGGAGGAGCAAATTGACGTTGATTTATAGGCTTGACCATTCACCTTGAATTTGGCTAGAAAAGTAATGCAAACACTGTACCAGCGTGCATCTAGTGAAATAATGCAGAGGTTTAGGATCCGGCCAAATGCAACGGTGCCCAACAGTTTTGTGAAGTTTTTTTTTTTTAATTCCTAGGTGTCTGGATGTGAATCATGAGTCCCAGCAAAGAATTCCTCGTATGTGATATGAGTTGGACAGTGCAATAAATAGTAAGAAAGATACAATTATAAATGACAATGTAGACTTATGCACAAGGTGAAACTTCAAGGCGCAAGAGGACACCAGGACTATCTTAGAGATTAATAGACGTTAATCATCCCGTAGCCTCTATACTTCGCACTTAAATGTTCACATCCTCCTCCATTCTCCCACCTATTTATTTAAAAAATAACACTACAAGTTGTTATTTGTTTAGGCGGGGATCCGCTCTCAACCCTTTGTGTGGGCTCCACTACCAGTCTTTCCTACCTTTCTATACGAAACTTTCCTGAAATGTTTTATAAATCCATTAGATTTCGGTACGCCGAAAACAAACGTTGGCTCAGTACCAGTCGGTATATGCTTTTCCTGAAATGTTTTATAATTTATTAGATTTTCGTTGGAATCCGATTTTGTCTCCTCCATACGAGGAAAATAAGAGTTCTTTACTCTTTTATCCATTTCCTATCCTACATTGTAGATGTGCTAAAATGTTTTGTGGTGCCAAGCATCACCTAACTTTTCCACTTCTACCCCAAGTTACTGTAAAGATTCACAGCATATCTATTTGGGTAGGGGGGCGTCTGCTATTTTCGCTACTAGCGGAAACCTGGGCCCACACACCGCCGCTCCGCTAGAACACCACCCTCTCTCTCCCTTGACACAGCCCGCTAGCCCACCGCTGCCAAAAGTTTGATATTTTTAGGTTTCTACTGAAAATATAGAACTTTCAATTAGACCAATTCAACTTTTAAATCCAATATTACAAATTTATACTCCGAGATTTGAACTTTCAACTCAAAATTTCTGTGAAATTCAACTCAAAAATCAAAACTTCCAGCCAGGCTCGAAACTTTCACCTAGTAAAATCAAACTCCAATTGTGATGTATGACAATGGCTGTTTTTTTTTCTTTCGCCGGAACCAATAGTGAATGGCGTTGCTTCGTAGAGGTACGTACGCGTCGGCAGCAAGGGGGCTCACCACGCATCCCGCGGTGGTGGTGTGCCGGTGAGATGGCCGGGTGTGGTGCGTTGGCGTCTTGGCGAAGGCGAGCGACCCAGGAGCTAACGAACAACTAGTGCACACGTAGGGTACGAATCTGATGGCTTAGAAAAGAGGTGTAAATCTTGCCTTGGTGATAAGCATATAAGTTAATATCCTATGTACTATCTATATTTACACACGATGTGTTAACTGTTATTGTATCGATGATTTTTTGAGTTTACTTTCAGTCTCTCTGAAAGAATATTGGAGGAGAGAAGAAAAGTCTCACAAGTGAGATGGTAGAAATAATTCTATCTATGAAGGACTGGAAACAAACTGATTCACGAACATAACACTCTGTGAAAAATCCAGAGTTGTCAGAGGTGTTTGCAAATCTGTACTTAAACAGTGGCACCGACATATAGAACAATGATGTATCATGTATATAGAATTCTAGAACTAGCCGTATTCTTTTTCCTTTGCCAATATTTTCTCAATTTAAGTTTTTACTTGGCGAAAGTTTTAATGAGGCGGTTAGTTGGATATTAATAAATCTCTTTATTATATTTTCAATATGATTATCTCAATTTTTTAATTTTCATGTCTACTTCTGAATTCTGCAAATTTTTCTTTTTCTTTTTCGAATTTTTCGAATTTTTTTTTGTTCTGGCGGGCCAAACAGGTCAGACCTGCCCAATGGGCCAAACGTGTTCGTGCCGGTCCGGCCCGGTACAAAGCTCCAACGGGCCATGCCTGGGCCGACCCAGCACGACACATCTAATAGTCGGGTCGGAACGGGTCGTGCCTAGATAGGTCATGCACATGCTGGGCTGGGTCGCCCATTTGGCAAGGTATGTTCTCCTCCCCGTTGGTTTCGCACGCAGCACGCGAAGGCAATGCGCACATCGACGGCACGAGGCGGGCGCCGGAAATGAGAAGAAAGGGCATGCGTCGACGGCGGAGAACATGTTACATGCGATGCGAGCATGTAGGGGCGGGTCGGTCGAGAGGTCTGGCACGAAAGAAATAAAAAAGGAAATCAATAGTAAAAATATGTATGGAGGCAAATAAAAATATCTGCAGCTTTTAAATCCAATATTGCAACTTTATACTCCGAGATTTGAACTTTCAACTCAAAATTTCTGCGAAATTCAACTCAAAAATCAAAACTTCCAGCTAACAAATTCCTACCTGCAGCTCGGGGCTCGAAACTTTCACCTAGTAAAATCAAACTCCAATTGTGATGTATGACAATAGCTGTTTTTTTTTTCTTTCGCCGGAACCAACAGCGAATGGCGTTGCTTGGTAGAGGTACGCGTCGGCGGCATGGGGGCTCACCACGCATCCCGCGGTGGTGGTGTGCCGGTAAGATGGCCGTGTGTGGTGCGTTGGCGTCTTGGCGAAGGCGGGGTCAGGCGAAGGTGAGTGACCCAGGAGATAACAACAACTAGTGCACATGTAGGGGACGAATCTGATGGCTTAGAAAAGAGGTGTGGGGAATCTGGTAGTCTCGTACTCGAATTCTTGTAATGGTAGTAAGCACATAAATTAATATATCATATGCTATTTATACTTGTATAAGATGTGTTAATTGTTCTTGTATCAACGTTTCCTTCGAGTTTGCTTTAAGTCTCTATGAAAGAATAGAACAAGCTGATTCACGAACACAACACTCTGCGAAAAATTCAGAGTTGTCAGAGGTATTCGCAAATCTGTATTTAGACAATGGCACTGACATATAGAATAATGATGTATCATGTATGTAGAATTGTAAAGCTAACCATACTATTTTTTCTTTATCAATGTTTTCTCAATTTGAGTTTTACTTGGCGAATGTTTTAACGAGACAGTCAGTTGGACATTAATAAAGCTCTTTATTACATTTTCAATATGATCATCTCATTTTTTTAATTTTTCATGTCTACTTCTGAATTCTACATATTTTTCTATTTTTTTGGATTTTTTTTGTTCTGACGGGCCAAACGGGTCAGACCTGGCCCGATGAGCCAAACATGCTCGTGTCGGCCCGGCCCGGTATGAAACTGCAACGGGCCATACCTGGGCCGACTCCTCGGCACGTGGGCCAACCTAGCACGACACATATAATAGCCGGGTCGGAACGGATCGTGCCTAGATAGGCCTTGCTTATGCCGGGTCAGGCCGGTCGAGAGGCCTGGCACGAAAGAAATAAAAAAGGAAAACAATAGTACAAATACGTACGGATGCAAATAAAAATATCAAACGTCGTTTACCCATTTACTTCACTTTTCTTTCCATGTGCTCCTTCTCCCAGTCAGCTGTTCCTTCTTTTTCCCAACTCCTCCTAGCCACTCATTCCTACCCTCCCATTCCTCATCAAACCAGGTCCCGCTTTTCTTCCTTTGCAAAACCACTAAAGGCAAAGCTCGTAGCTTTCCCCACCTCTCCCATTCTTTCTCTGTTCCGCCAAAGAAGCTAGCTCCTCCTCCGCATGGTGCTGTCCCACGCGGCCTCCGCGATCCGGCGGCGTGGGCCCTGCCTTTGCTTCTGGGCGCGCCGACGAGAGCGATGGTGCCGCTGTTCGGGCATGTCGAACCGGAGCACATCTCGCAGACCTCTCTCTCTCTTTCCACATACCAAACCGGAGAAGAAGAGCCTTCGCGCCTGGCCGACGGCCGCCTCGCCTCTATGCCCTGGCCTCCTCCATCGCCATACCTATGTTGTGCCCCGGCTGAGCCACCGCCTCTCCACAGTCGGGCTGCCGCTGCAGCGCTGCCCCAGGCCAGCCGCTCCACGCCGCGCCTCGGCCTCATTGCCAAGTTGCCACAAGGTGTCGGCCTCCATGCGCTGCTGCCCACGCTCGACCTCCCGTGGCCGTGCTCCCACCAGCCAAATTTGTTGCATCCCATATAAGCTGGAGCTTTTGTTTGCTTATGTTGCGACCCTGGTAAAAAAATTATTGCAACCGTGAAAAAAGTATTACGACACGATGAAAAAATGTTGCATATAATTTCTGAGATGTTGCATCTTTTTTTTGATATGTTGGCGTCCTTCAGATGTTTGTGTGTCTGATTGTGAGAATATTTGTGTTTTGTTTTGATTATGATAATGTTTTTTTGTTTGATTCCAAGATTTTGGTATAATATTGCATATAATTGTTTGATATGTAGCATCGAGTGAAAAAATATTACAACATTCTTTCCCACGTGTTGCACCGGACTGTACGGTGGAATACTTTCCACTCCAAGCCGTAGTTGCATCCAATAAAAAGGGTGCGACTAGCGCTCGGACGTACGGTCCGAACGCTAGCACCGTACACTGTTGCACTTGACATCTCATTACAACATCTCAGTACAAAAAGGGCTCGAAGATGGCCGAAGGGGCCATGGTCGCCGACGCCGCGAGGTGGAGAGATGGAGCCACGGGGTGCCCGAGATGGAGTTCGAAGGTGGATGAGGGGACTCGAGGGGGCGGGGCCGACGGCGTCGTGAACATCTAGAATCAAAACAAAAGCATCTGAAAAAATGCGCTGAAAAAAATTACAACATCACCGTGAACAATATGTAATATTTTTCCCTACAGACACAACATTTCTTTCTACGGAGCGCAACATCTCAAAGAACAGTATGCAACGTTCTTTTCAACATGACGCAACAATTTTTTTCAACATACCGCAACATCAACATTAGATCAGAAACCGATGGCAACCCAAGAGCACCAACATGTATAGTGTATGAGGTGTCGAACCTTCTTCGTCCATCCAGAGGGCACCGCGAGCATGGCGGCAGCGGCGTAGGGCTCCCCACGACCACCTTCCTCTCCAGCCTTTTCCGTCCATCCGGAGGGCGTCGCGAACTCAACGGCGGCACTAGGCTCCCCCCGCGGCCGCCTTCCTCTCCGGAGACAAGAGGAGAGGAGAGGAGATGGAGTGGATTTGAAAGGTGATACTGGGAGTTGTGCTAGTGAAGGTTCTAGGCTCCGTCTCAGCCTGTCACAAGTAGAATGAAACAAGGACAAACAAATAAAAAAAGTTCTAATGAAATGGGTGGGTAAAAGAGGATGTGAAAAAAAATAGCAGTAGTGGGTGGCGCTAATAAATATGCGTACAGACGGAACGGACATAAGGCCCGAAGCATTTCCCATTAAAAAACGGTAGTGTGATGCACCCTATCTGGCCTGACCGGTCAGTGGCCTACCGGCCCGTGCAGCCGTTCCTGATCCACTAACTTGAATAGCCCCAAGGCCTGCACGGGCGTGTAAGGACGAAAGCGACTGAGGGCTGGCTCCGCACCGCACGGACCGCACCGTGGGGTCGAGCCGCACGGCACGACGTCTGCCTCCACTCGACGTGGCGGCGGCGAAGAACCCGTCGTCACCTAGGGCGCTCGCCGCACAGAGGGAGGCAGCGCCGGCTTTCCTGTACGCACCGCTCGTCTGCTATTTTCTTGTGATTTGCGCTTCTACTACTCTTTCTTGGTTTAGAGACGCTACTGTGTGCGTCTGCTTGTAGTTGCTCCTTCGTGCTCAAGAAACAACAGGGAGATTCCAATTTCTAATATCCCAAGTCCTGGATGGGGCATGGTGTTGAAGGGCCTCAGTTTCCATTATCTGATCTCTTCTCTGTTATATTGTTAGTTATGCATTGGATCCGCAGCAAACAATAACCAATTAAATAGACAGAAAGCGAGACTCATGCAGTGTTAATAGCTGCTACTCCCTCCAGTTACAAATTCGTGTTACCATGGGATTTGAGAAATTTGATTTGATAATATCGTTTTGAATATTTAAATTGGTAAAATGAAGATTTTATGAGTAGATTTGTTATAAAAAAATACTTTCAAAATTATATATTTTTAAAGCTTTTATAAATTTATATTGAAAACCGTAAAAAAACCTTAAGAATTTTCAGTTGGAGGGGGTAGTTCTATGCCTGAACCGATAACTATAATTTGAGAGTTACTTAGGGCCATGGCTTCAAATTTGATGTGTACCACAGTCCACAGTCGGATAAATGATTAGTTAATAAGTTAAATAACTTAACTAGAACACCGCACATGAATTCTCTTAGCTGAAAAATCTACTTTCCCCTACTTGAATTCTTCCATTGCTTTCTACTGTCTTGTTAGATCTGTCGAGTTCTGAGTCGATATACTGCAGCAGCCAAGTGTATTTAACTACAGTCACCAAAAGATGACTGCATACACACTTAAGTTAATGCATTTGATTACTATGGAAACATGCATTTCCTATCACTGTTACAATGGCTACGGGTTGTAAGCATTTGCTATAAACCATGTTCATTGGATGGGTCATAAGGTAGAGACTTCTCTACATTTTATGTAAAAAAAAGCCACATCACTTGATTTTATTTGTACTAGCATACACTCAACACTCCAGAGCAGTGCTCTTATGTGCACTTAGACAAGCTTCCACTGCTTCACCTACTGTCAGGAAAATCCAATCTTCTCCTATTCTGTCAACCAGCCGTGCCAATTTCATCTTCTGAACTGCCTGCCATCCTGGACTTGCCATAACCATCTGCAGATAGGTGTTTGAGCACAAGAGTGAGACCATTTTACCAAGCAATTTGGAAATATCTGTCAGTTTTAACCAAACTGAAAGTATGTTCATCAATTCATCACTTGACCTGTATGCCCAGAGACACCAGCTCCTTGTGTATTTCTTTCAGTGCCGCAAGTCCTGAAGTGTCTATGTTTACCACATCTGCAGACCAGGAGCATGAATCAGATATGTTTGACTTTTTCAGTACCAGTTTAGCTAGTTCACAAAAACAAGTCATTTTGGATATCGACACGGTCTCCAAAATACAACTTTTACAACTAATTACTATTATACTTTATTTGTAAAACCCAATAAAATTATAGTATTATGAAAGTACTTTTCGAGACGAATGTACACATATGATTTTTATGTATCTAATCTAAATATTTTAAAAGATATCAATAGCTAAAGTTTTCAAAGTTTGACTACACGTATTCCAAAACAACTTATTTTTTGTGAATTGGAGGGGGTAGTTACTTACTTGACATGTCAAGGACAACCGATTGCACCCTTTCCCTGGCCTTTTCATCCGATGTCTCGAGTTCATCCCTTATCCATTCAATGATCCTGAATGTGGAATACTTGTTAGACCATTCATATTGAAATTTGATAAAGTCAACTTTACATTCTGAGGTCATTAATACCTTTCTTTGATGAAAGTGGCGTTGATGAAGCACAGGAAGGATGTGTCAATGCGTATTGTCTGTACAGTTGGTGTTCGGCAAGCCACAGGGTACTGCCTGACGTTGCAATAGATGTTAGTCCCTTGTAGCCTGCCAAGAACCTCTACTTGAGGCCGGAGTGACTGTATGATGATCTTTGCAAAGGAGATGCCAAGCTGCAACGATCAGTCATAATCAAGTCAGAAAACTGAAAGACAATGTGCATATGTGATTCAGAATGAGACCTAGCGAACATCTTACTGCAACTGAAAGTCCAATCTCCACTGACCCAAAGAGCACGCCAAGGAATGCACCGATGCATGTGATGAAATCCATCTTATCAACTTTCCATATGTTGCACGCTTCTTTAATGTCAATCAGTCCAGGAAGCGCTGATAGAATGATGGAGGCTAGCACTGCCAAGGGTGTGTAGTAGAGTAACTTCATGAACAACTCCAAGGCAACAAACACCGTGATGGCCATGACGATGTTGGAAACCGTTGACCTGGCGCCTGCGCTGAAGTTCACAGCTGTTCGAGAGAATGAACCTGCAAACGTCTGTCAGACACACTTGCCAGCATATTTTACTTCTTTTCAGAAGATTACAGGCATTAATCATAATGATCACCTGTTGCGACATAGCATGAGGATAAAGATCCTGCAACATTTGAAAATCCCATTGCTATCATCTCCTTATTTCCATCAAGTTTATACCCTCTTATCGAGGCGAAGGATCGTCCAACGGCGATGGCTTCCTGAAACAGGCAATTCAAACTTGTTATTTCAGTTTATCTGCATTTCACCAAACAGCGCCTGCTGGATTGTGTATGACAGTTACCGTAAGAGCAATGACCGCACAGATGATGGCAGTCTTGGCGCATTCCACAGTGTACGGTCCATTCAAATATATCTGCTTGGCTGAGCTTGGGTTCAGGCCTGCATGCACCTTCTGTATGATCTTCACGCCGTGCTTGTCAGCTCTTGTCGCGTAGACTGCGGCAGTGGACAGAATAACTGAGAGCAAAGGCGAAATTGCAGACAGCCAGAAGAGTTTCTTGTACCTCCTCCCCTGTGATTCCATTGTATCATTCATGTCAGTAAGAACGGTATTATGATCCACTAAATCAGTGTGTCAAGATTCAAGGTATCAGAGTTTGATCCTTCTTACGATGAACCGTGTGGTGAGAATGAATATGAGAAACGAGCATCCGATTAAGAAGTTGCCCGGGTGCCACTGCCATTGGATAAGAGATGTAGCAGTGGTCAGATTAGATACGGACAATAGTAAAAGCCAGGCGTAAGCTGGATGAGTTGGCATAAAGGTGCGTGCTATCTTTGTCCAAATAGTAGTTTCCAAACACTAAACAGTGTGCAGACATGTGGTCATGTTCTTCATCCACGATAAAGCTTGATATCGTACTGTCAAGTTGCATATTCATTCCTAGGACTCGTCTGACTAATTGTCTTTAGCTCTAGGCTTCTATCCATGCTCGTCAAATCTCTTTACTCAACCTTGTATTGGGATCAAACTAGAACTATTTTGCAACAACTAGAGGTCTTTGTTCGTATGATCACACAACTGAGCTGGGATCTGCTGCTATTTTTATTATTTGAATATTTTTCAGTCGACCTAAGCACTGAATTCTCAATCAGATGTGCTACGAGAAACTTTTCTCTTGGCAATAACTCCAAAAGTGGTTTCAGATTACGACACAAAAAATCCAATCGAGAAAGGGTTGCTTGTTTATGATACTTGTGCTCTTCTGCATCACGGGGAGACTGGAAAATTAGGGAATCTGGATGTATACTGCAGAATAAACAACTAATACGGCCCCAATCTTTAGTCCAAGCAGGTAGTCTCCAAGTAATGAAAGGGACGTGCATTTCTTTTTTACATCTTCTATACAAATTTGGTAGTACGTGAAGCATTTTCTAGGGGCCTTTGAAATGTTAGTGAGAAAAACGAGCCATGGTATAATAAACAAACAAGAAAGCGATATATGTGCTGTTTTTAACAGATAAACTCTATCAGTTCGTTATCCATTAACCTTATTACTTTATCGATTTTCTCTTGCTGGACCAGTAATTTACAGGTCGTTCCAAGTAGCACACTCACCGGATCATGGAATAGTGCAGAGCAGACTGCGTTGATGACGGAGACAATATCAGTGTTGTTTGTGAAATGGCTCAGTCCAAACAGCCCCTTGAGCTGCTGCAGCCCAATCACGATGGCCGCCCCTCCCATGAACCCGACGATGGCGGCGTGCGACAGAAAATCCACGAGAAATCCCAGCCTGGGACGTGACGAAACGACCAGGTATATATAACCAAACAGTGCGACGTAGAAAACAGAGTACGTAAATTACGTAACGAATTACTCAGCAGGAACGTACCTGAACAGCCCAAAGGAGACCTGGAAGACGCCAGCGAGGAACGTCACTGTGAAGACGAGGGTCCGGTATGTCGCCGGGTCGACAGCCGGGTCGACGATCTTCTGGACCATCGACGACAGCAGCAGCGAGACGACAGCGACGGGGCCGATGGCTATCTCCCTCGACGTTCCCATCACAGCGTAGATCAGAGGTGGAACAACGCTCGTGTCTGTGACCACATAGCAGCAAGAATTAATTCAGAACAGTGAAGAGAAAAGCTAAATTATTTTGGATATGGAAGCTTGTTGTGAGTTGTGATACTTACAAAGACCATACTGAGGGTCCAGTTTGGCTAGATTGGCGTATCCAATGCTCTGCAAGATCATATCCACGGGATAACATGGCAGATATGGATGGGATAACTCTTTTTTTTTTGAATTAATGGATGAGAAAATTCTAAACATCTCATTATGCTTGCAGGAGCTAGTCCGGTTACTACTTGTACTATATATGTGAGAAAGAACCAAGCGTGTAGCATCAGTGTTACCTGTGGGATCCCAAGGCTGGCAAGAGTAAGCCCAGCCATGATGTCACTCCTGAAGGACTTGAGACTGTAGCTCCTACCCCACTGCAGCACGGGGAACACGCACTGCAGCCCCGTCAAGGCCCACCCCCACCGCGGCGGCCGTCCGTCGCGGCCTCCGCCGTTCGGCCGTGGGCGGAACGCCTTGCCGACCACGCCGACGAGCTCCTCGCGCAAGCCCGGCGGCTTGGGGCAGTTCAGGACAAGGCCGGCCGTGTCCGGCCTCTTGGAAACATCGAATGCAGACACCGTGACAGACGTCTCGACAGCTGCCGTGGCCTCCATGGACGCTAGCTAGCTCCTCTAGCTGAAGTGTTTGGGCGAACTCGTCCTCGCTGGTTTTAAAAGAGGTTTTGGTGTTAGCGTTTGGGCTCTGCTTGATGGAGAATCTTGACGTGAAGTGTGTGATCACAAGAGGGCTAGATTTACTCCCGTGTAAACATCACATGAGAAGGATCGTGGATTGCGATACGATTCTTGGGAAGGAGTAGAGGACATCCATGCATGGATGAGCCCCTGGAGAAATTCCCTTTGGGGGTCTGTTTAGGGGCAAATTGACATGTTGCTATTTATGGGCTTGGGTGTGCTAGTGGTGCGCCATGGACAGGGCACAAGGCACACAAACCCGGCCACATGCATTGGTGGTCGGCACTATTTTTATTCCTCCATGATTGGTTGTGCTGCCATTGCATCTGACTAACCAGAACAATCCTGTAAATCTTTTGAGACCCTCGTATCTTTTTTACTTATGTCTCTTGAGTTTTGACTCTTAGACTCATACACGACTTGAACTCTTATATAAATTCTAATATCTCCAACACCCCCCTCAAGATGGCCATGAAATAACAATCATGTCCATCTTGTTACATATTACAATACTATTATTAAAATCTACCAAAACCTACCATCTATCTATTCCATAACAAATACCATCACAAAAATAAAAAAGTTGCTCACCACCAATGCTACCAGGGACATCACCAAATCTATCTATAGCATCTACCATCTACCAGCTGCCCGACCTCAACCTCATCTTCCTCTACCCTCATGCCCCCAGCCACCCCCAACCTCCACCACTATACCCACACACCCCAGCCTCGGCCTCCATCACCTTTCATGCCTTCCGTCGTAACCTCCGATACTATCACAACCAAGCAACACAATAGCTAGAACTCTCAGCAAACACACCATCATATCTCTCCTTTCCCTAACACAGCACACGCAGCCACACCAAATCTGATGAGGACATCAAACCTAAGGATGCAAATACTGCTTCGACCCGCTGCACTGCATCTTCTACTTCAACCACATCTTCTCCAATAAGACTTTCGGCTACTACAATGCTGTATTATCCAGTTGGACCAAGCTACTTTTACATGCCATGGTGCTACGTCTACATGCCATGGTGCTACATCTACATGACATGCTGTTACGTCTACATACCATGGTGCTACACCACGTGCGAAGCAAGAGTTCAAGCTGGATACGTTTTTGGAATCCAATTCGGCCCCAGAGGCAGCACTGACTTCAAACGTGCATAACTTTCACATACAGAGTTCGTTTGAGGTCCACGAGTACTTGATGCAAAGCTTATCTCGTCCTCTTTCCAACGAATCTAGCCTTACCTCCAAATTCTTTGTGTGCACATCACAATCATCAAAAGAAGGTGCTGTGCCACCTATTTAGGCCAACTTGGGCCTTGTAATCGTTGGGCTCATCTTCCTAGCCGCCTCCCCTCCTTGGGCCGCACTATTCCTTGGGCCGCACTTGTAATCGTTGTTCATGTGAACAGTACTATATGAATAGTACCACCCCCTTAGTTGTTTGTTATGTGAGGCTTCCCCTCCCCTATTTAAGGAGGTCGCATCCCTTTAGTTTTCGGTGGATTTTTCTTAAGAGATTATTCTACTTAGCAATCTCATCGCACGTTCGGTTGAGGAACCCCAACTTGTGAAATTAATCTTTATTCGCAATACAATTTTAGATTGCATCTTCTACTCTCTTGCTTGTGTTCTCGATTCGTTTGCAGGAGATAGCCTTCTTGACGAGATCAACCGCGTTCGGCACGGTTGATAACCATCGGAGCAGTGGTGTAGTGATTGCGAGGAGTTCGATCTGTTTTGGTCGAAGCCTTTGGATCATCAACGTCGTGTTCTCCACAATCGACTTATCAATACCTTTCGGAAGATCGGGCCACCGTCACATCAGGTGGTATCAGAGCAATGGTTGCCCGTTAGGTAATCATAATTTCCCCTTTTAGATTAATTTATTTTCATCGTCCTAAAAACCCTAGAAAATTAGCCCCATAAAAATAATTGTTCGTGGTGTTCTTCCGTTGTCCCATTACCTTTTAAGCCATTGCAATTTTTCTTTTCAGTTTTGCTTGTTGAATTTTTGATTGCATCGTCGTGTCTAGTTGCTGATTTCTAGTTTTAGTTAGAGTCTAGTTCGTCATCGTCTAGTTTGATCTTCGTGTTCCTTTGCATAGCTACATCATTGTGTCAAAACTTCTGCCACGTTAACCCCATCAGCTGCCATCCCCTACCGCCGCTGTGTACCTAGGTCGCGGCCTCTGCTAGTTTCAGTTTGCAAGAGAAGGAGAGAGTTTGTTTTGGTTTGTCAAGAAGAAGGAAAAGAAAGAATTGGTTTCGGTTGTTCAGAGAAAAAAAAAGAGAGGAAAAATAGAAAAAAAGAAGAAAAGAAGGCAAAAGAGAGTCCATCTTTTCCGAAATTTAGAAAGTGTACCAAACCTTCGCCAAAAATAGTGAAAAGTCACATTGAGTAGATTGGTTAGCGTCTCTCCTAGCACTTGTTGTGAGGTTTTTCATTGCTTACATCAAGTCATATTGATCATTGCGTGTGCATACATACACATCTCTTAGTAGGGCTTCGATTAGCTAGCTTTGATTAAGATAGGATCAGCAATTTTGACTAGTACTTTGAATAATTTTTTAACTTGCATTAACTGATCTGATTATTACTGATCCTTGCTACCATATTGAAGCCTTCCAAGCTTCACCAACTCTTGATCAGAACAGGTCCCCTCTTACAATCGAACCCACGCTCGACACGGTATCACGAACCAGCCACCGGTTGTACCACCTGCTGCATTGGTAAGAACACTTGTAAGAGTGTGGTAAGACGCTTGAGAGTGTGTGATTCCACCTTCCACCACCTAGTAGTTGATAGGTATAATACCTTTGTGTTGTCTCTTGTTTTCTACTAACCATGACAGGTGAGACGTCTGATGAGAAAGAGTGTGTTGTAAAGGGAGAGCTCATGACACTCTTGGATGAACAACACACTACCATTAATGAGGACATCGATAGGAAGCTTCAAGCTACGACGGTTACATTGCAGCGCTCCATCAATGATAGTATTGCAGCACTCACTACACGTCTTGAAAGAATGGTGAATCGGCCACCAAACAATGGACGCGAGTATGATCACGATGCAGGCCAAGATATTGAGGAGGGAGATGATAATGAGAGACAAAACCGCGACGCCGACGTAGCTCTTGCTGCCCAAGACACACGTCAACGACACCGCCTACATCACAACCGTCACGGTATGGGAGGTAATAATTTTCAGCACCACAATGCTCGTGCTAATGATGACCTATTTGCTAAAGTTAATTTTACCATACCATCTTTTGTGGGTGTTTATGATGCTGAAATTTATCTAGATTGAGAGATGATAGTTGAACAAAAATTTAATGCCCATCTAGTTCCTGAAGTGCATAGAGTCAGACAAGCTACTAGTGAATTTAAAGATTTTGCTATCATTTGGTGGAATCAAGTAGTTAATTCTGGTTTAACACCTGATACATGGGATAGATTGAAGGTAGCTATGCGTGCTAGATTTGTTCCTCCTGCTTTTAAACGTGATATGCGTAAGAAATTGCAGCTCTTAGACCAAGGTAATAGATCTGTCGAGGAATATTATCAAGAACTACAAATAGGCATGCTGTGTTGTAATGTTGTAGAGAATGAGGAGGATAAGATGACTCGTTTTTATGGGGGCTTAAGGTGTGAAATTCAGGACATAGTTGATTACAAAGAGTATAACTATGTTAATAGGTTGTTCCAGCTTGCTTATTTGGCAGAAAAGGAATTGCAGGGTAGGCAATAAAGGACTAGGAGCAACTTTGAAAGTACGTGTACATCGAGATCGACGCCGGGGCAAGCTAAGACAGCCCCACCTCCTGTTTTTTGATCTGCTGGCCCCTCTGTGAGTAGGGCGCGTTCAGCAGCACCGCCACCACCATCACGTACATCCGAGACGAGCAAATCTACTAGTGTGCAGGCACCAGCACAGAGCTCTTCATCGGTTGCTTCCACAGGCCGTACGACGGGCATTGTGTACCACCATTGTAAAGGGATGGGCCACTTCATGAGAGATTGCCCAAGTCAGCGGGCGTACATTGCGACAGAAGACAGTGGTTATGTAAGTGCTAGTGATGTTGAGGATGAATATGCTCTTGCAGCTAACCTTGCAGGCAATGATGATGACCATGAGGCAGATAGCGATGGTGAGAAAATTTTAGGTGCCGCTGCTACGGCGAATTATAAGACTACAATTGTGCAGCGAGTATTGAGCACTCAAAGAGAGCAAGAGGAGAAGCTACAGCGTCATAATTTATTTCAGATGTTCCTCATCGTCATGGATTACCGTGTTCGTGTCATAATTGATGGCGGGAGCTGCAATAACTTGGTGAATTCAGGATTGGTCAAGAAGCTTGGCTTGACCACACGTGTGCATCCTCACCCATACCACATTCAGTGGTTCAACAACAATGGTAAGGTGAAGGTAACACAATCTGCAAAAGTGCATTTTTCCATTAGTTCCTATCATGATGTTGCTGATTTCGACGTAGTGTCTATGCAAGCTTGCTCACTTTTATTAGGACGTCCATGAGAATTTATAGCGATGGAAATCATCATTGAAGAAGTAATAAGTACTCTCTTATGCACAAAGGGAAGAAAATAACTTTGCTACCATTGACACCTGCTGAAATTGTGAAATATGAAAAAGAGATAGCTGAAAATGAGAAGAAAGAACTTGAACAAAAAACTGAAAATCAGCAAGTAGTGAAGAACGTTTCCCCACCTAAGAAAGAGAAGTTAGAACCTAGTTCTAAGACCGAGGGAACTAAATTAAAGGGTTGTGTCATACTTGCAACTAAATATGATCTTGCTGAAATACCCCCGGGACTGCCACATATTAGAGGGATTGATGATCAAATTAACATAATTCCAGCAGCGACTTTGCTAAACCATGCGCCATACAAAGATACATTAGAAGATATGCATGTTTCTTTTACCTCCTGTTGCTACTACAATTTCATCGCAATACAATTTCAGGATTGAAGACCAAATTAACTTAATTCTGGGATTGAAGACAAAATTAACTTAATTCCGGGAGTGAACTTAATCTTTATTCGTAATACAATTTCAGATTGCATCTTCTACTCTCTTGGTTGTGTTCTCTATTCGCTTGCAGGAGATAGCCTTCTTGGCGAGGTCAACCGCGTTCGGCATGGTTGATAACCATCGGAGCAGTGGTGTAGTGATTGCGAGGGGTTCGATCTATTTTGGTCAGAGCCTTTGTGTTGGACCGAAAAGGCGACTAGAGGGGGTTGAATAGGAGCACACGCTCACTTTTTCACAAATAATGGATTCAACACGAATTTCACTCCAGTAGCTATGGAAGCTATTAAGATCAGTATATCAGTACAGCGGAAGACTAATATTGAATCCAATAAAAACCCCTAAGCAATACTACACAAGATCAAACACAATATAACAAATCTCGCAGATCACGGCCGGATCATGGCTCAAGGGCGGTCGGACCGATTGCTCACGATCGACCGGTGATGTCGGGCCGTCGATCGATCACCGCCTCCGTAATGCATCAATGTACCGATGACGGTTGCAAATAGATGAAAATTTTGATCTACAACTCCAAACTTGACAAAACATGGAACACACCTTCTCTATGATATTAGGAAGCTATTCCAATCGAAGATTGTGATAATTCTTGGAGTAATAAAGATCTTTTTCCGTTTGATTGAAGAAGGGTTCAAAATCGGGTCAAAACGAAAACTTGATTCAAGATCTTGCTCGTGGGTGATTGATGATCAAGATGATTCTAGATAGGTTCCCACACGTCACATCAAGCTAGATCACGTGAAGAATTCAATCAAAAACTCGCTGATCAAAGAAAGACTCAAAATAATCAAATATAGAGAAAGAACGCAATGAGACAAAACATTGATCAAACTTTCCTTTGATTGATTGATATACTATGGGCTTACAGCCTCTCCATTAATGGAGGACAATGCTCAATCCAAGAGCACGAAAATCACATCAAACAATCAAGAACTCTAGCCTCCACAAAAGCTCTCCCTAAGAAAATTAGGGTTTACAAAAAATAGCAAAATAGACGAAGAAGAGGTGCAACCACCTCCCTCTACTATTTATAGTGGAGGCTTAGACCTTCTAGAAGTTTGACTCTATTGGGCTCCCGTTAAGGCCCAAAATAAACGGGACACTTACGCATGTATTTTAATGCGCCATCTTTATCTCTCCTTGACCTAATTAGCTAGACCTTGCGCCATCTTGCGCCTTGGATTAGCCAATAGTTCACCCTTGCTCATCTTGCACCACGCTTGAGTACATTGACCTCACCCGGTATCGTCGATCGTTCTGGACCTCAGCTCTCCAAGCATAGTCCCGGTCATCCTCGTCGTTGACCACCAAGCAACCTGCACAACAATAGACAAGTAAACCGAATTTGGGAACAAGTTCTTCACAACTTGACCCATGTTAGTCAAAACATGCATAATGCAACATATATGTCCTAAAACTCATGACTTTGACCTAACAACCGAATATCGCCGCCACGACGGGCGACGAACCAAGTGAAAACCGGTCAGACCGCCCCTAGGGCCGGTCTGACTCCCACCCTGGCCGGTCTGACCGCCACCTATGGGCCGATCAGACCGCCAGCTGGGACTTAGCCATTTTTCCTCTCTGGAAAACCGAAACCTACTGGAATTTTCAAACCAATAGAACTTTTGACTGGAGACTCCAAAAATTATGGGACCAAGTGCAATAGAATCTCCTCTCTTGCCTACACCCTCTATTTTTGGTCCAGCTCAATCCACCACTTTCTGACATTGCCGGTTCGACCGCTGCTAGGGCCGGTCAGACCGATCTTGGACCGGTCTGACCGCCGCCCTGGCCGGTCAGACCGATTCTGGTCTGACAGTTCTGAAACTGTGCCGAAAATACGTGAAACGGCAAACCGTTAGTGCCATTGCCAATTGTCACATCATCCTAAGATCTGGAGTATATCCCCATGATATCCACAATCTCACCCTTGATGAACACATTGGCAATAATCCAGAAAAATGTAATTTAGAGGTTTGAAAAGTAAAATACTTTCATTTTCGCACAAAGGCACAACTTGGTCCATAAGCAAGAGAAAGCAATGGAAATGACCAAGCTGGCATCAGAATAGCATAGACAAGTGAGAGAAGGCAAAAGAAAGCATAAAAACTTTGATTTCCAGAAAATAGTTAAAAATCTCACAAAAGGTCCATATGAAAGAACAATTGTTCAATTGACCTATGATCATTGTGGGGATAAGTAAATGCAATTCAAGTTCAGAAAAGTCAATAAGACAATAAGAATGCAATTCAAAAACCCCCTCACTGTGATCTTCAGATTTCAGAAAATTATAAATTTTCCAATTGCTCCCCCATTTTATCATTTTTATATATCCTCCCCCTTTGTACAATAATGATATATTTTCTCCCCCAATATTGAAATATCTTCTCCCCTTTTGACAATGGAGTCATCAAGGAATCACGCCTTCCTCTCATCCAGAGATAACAAATGCAGAATGAAGAAAGAAGCATAAGAAGAAGTATGCATGAAGTGCAATGCAGTAGCTTCATTTTTTTTTATTTCTCAATTTTTTGATTACAAGAAGCTTTAGAGATTACCCAAAAGAATAAGCTAGCATCTCTAATATTGCACAAACAACATATCAAGCCTAACAACTCTAGCAGGAGCATGATAAGACATATATATCAAAGCTAAGCACGAAGGTTCAAAAGTAAAGCAATAGATTTGATCAATTTAAGCAAAGCTTCAAATTCAGCAAGTTCATCAACAGGGATCCTAAAGTGAAACTGGCCATGTCAAAATGTCAATGTGAGATCAAAAATCTAACAAAGACCACATTAAGAGTTAATCAGATCCTGTATTGAATCATTTTGCTCAAATTTCTCAAAAGCTCATTTTTCAACAGTTTTCTCATTTGCATTGAATATTGAAGTTGACCAATGGTCTAACTTAGTGACAAGATCCTGGACTAGGAGCCATCCACAAACTCATCCTAAGCTTCGATCAGAAGTTGATTAAAGGTATATCTTAGTGAAGAACATCCTGGACTAGGAGCCATCCACAAACTCTTCCTAAGCTTCTACCAGGGCGACAAATCTTGAGGTTCATGTTATTTCTGACAAGCAGTCCCCATGAGATCGTCTGGATCATCAAACTATCTCCAAGTTCATATCTTTGACAAACAGTCTCGTAAGAGTAGTTTGGCACAATTTAAGCATAAGCCAATCTTGATTTTTCATGTTTCACAAGAGCAGTTTTAGAATCTCAAGAACACAAGAAGCTCAAGTAATGGTCAATTTTAGATTCAAGAGCTAACAAAGCAATTCCGACAGGGCCAATGTCACAAAAGAAGCACTAATTGTGCAACATCCACAAATTGTAATTTTTAGTTCGAGTTGTTTTAGAGTGCTAGCTCATACATCAAAGACTTATCTGTATATGTGAAAGCATGATAATTCTAGCAAGTCAAAGAACTAGACATGACATTGAGCAAGAGTTGAAATACTAAAGCTCCAAAGGGTAATAGGCAAAGCTTCATCAATTTTAAAAGATAAGCAGAAAAACTTGTATTACAATGAATCTTTTTGGATACCACTTGTTGGATTTTTCATATCATTTGTTGGATTTTTCATATGAATGCAATATGATACAATGAGATGCAATAAAAGCCTAAAAACCTAAAAAGTTCAAAAAGATTAATAAATTCAGAAAAGAACAAGAAAAGATCAAAAAGAACAAGGTAAGATCAGAAAAGATCGAACTCCACCTCAAACCAACCCATAGGGATAAATTACCCCTAACTCGCTTCTCAAGGTGGCAAACCTAGTTGGGTCTAAAGGCTTGGTGAGGATATCAGCCAGTTGAGCCTCGGACTCCACAAAGTGTAGCACAATATCACCTTTCTCGACATGGTCTCTAAGGAAGTGATAGCGAATGTCTATGTGTTTGGTCCTAGAGTGTTACACAGGGTTCTTAGCAATATTAATGGCAGAGGTGTAATCACAGAAAAGAGGAACATTAGCAAAATTTAACCCATAATTCTTAAGAGTGGTTACCATCCACAAAATCTGATTACAGCAACTAGCAGCAGCTACATATTCAGCTTCAACAGTGGATTGTGCAATAGAAGACTGCTTCCTAGAAGACCAAGAAACAAGAGAAGTGCCTAGAAAGTGACAAGTGCCTGAGGTACTCCTCCTATCAAGCCGACAGCCCGCAAAATCAGAATCAGAAAACCCCTGAATGGACAAGGATGAAGAACATGAATACCAAATGTCATACAGAAGGGTAGAGTGTAAATACCTGAATATGCGCTTAACGGCTTGGCGATGTGATGAGTCACGCCGGCCCGATCTTCCGATAGGTTCGATTTGGTTCGTCGTGAGGACGTTGACGCTTTGAGGCTTCCGACCAACAGATCGTCACCTCGCAATTCGCTACACCGACGCTATGTCGTTATCGACCACGCTTGCACGCGATCGACCTTACCACGAAGGTTAATGTTCCCGCAAGCAATCAAGAAACTCACAAGAACAAGGTAGATGCAATCAATTGTATTGCGGATATAGATGAAGTTTACAAGTGGGGTTCTCAAACCGATAATCGCTAAACCGCAGCTGGCGTAATAATCTAAGAAAACCCGCCTAAACTATGGCGGCCATTGTATATATATAGGGACGGAGGAGGTCGACCTAGGGTTGTGCGGCCAGTGGGGTGAGGCGTACACAACTCGGACTCCGACTCGCCACGCTTACAAAGTCCTATTAGTTTCCAAACGGTGACGCAACACCTAGTGTCGTGTATCTCCGATAGAAGACTTGGTCGAGGATGGCCCTATGGGGTCTTGAGGAATACGTGCTATGTTTGGTCGTGAATTGTGTCCAACGAGTCCAACTCGGTCGAGGTCTTCTTGAACTGGTCAGAATTGTGTCCAACGAGTCCAACCGGTCGTAGGCCTTCTTGAAGTGGTCGAAACAGTGCGAGCTGGTCGAGACCTTCTTGAATTGGTCGTAGTCCTAGATTCCTAAGTACAAGTAAATCATCTCCATTAGGCAAAGATCATAGAGTTCTCAAATAATACACTCATTTCTAGAAACGAATTTACTCGATAAGTAAGTTGACAAACACGCTCCAGAGTAATTGGACAGACTCTTGTAATTGGAATAGCAAGCATAGCAATTGTGGTTGTATCCATAGGGTCATGCCCTTATCATCCTCCCTTCTTGAAAACAAAGCCGCCCTCGGCTCTTGATAAGTCAAAATAGGATAACAAAGAAAACAAGGTGTATGCATGGTATATGTATACGCCATCCGCTTTAACGGTTCTTCGTTGTTGCACAATTAATGTTTTAAAATAGTAGTATTCATAAAAGCTCATTGTATTATTAGGCAGGAACTAAATTAAAGGGTTGTGTCATACTTGCAACCAAATATGATCTTGCTGAAATACCCCCGGGACTGCCACATATTAGAGGGATTGATGATCAAATTAACATAATTCCAGCAGCGACTTTGCTAAACCATGCGCCATACAAAGATACATTAGAAGATATGCATGTTTCTTTTACCTCCTGTTGCTACTACAATTTCATCGCAATACAATTTCAGGATTGAAGACCAAATTAACTTAATTCTGGGATTGAAGACAAAATTAACTTAATTCCGGGAGTGAACTTAATCTTTATTCGTAATACAATTTCAGATTGCATCTTCTACTCTCTTGCTTGTGTTCTCTATTCGCTTGCAGGAGATAGCCTTCTTGGCGAGGTCAACCGCGTTCGGCATGGTTGATAACCATCGGAGCAGTGGTGTAGTGATTGCGAGGGGTTCGATCTATTTTGGTCAGAGCCTTTGTGTTGGACCGAAAAGGCGACTAGAGGGGGGGGGTTTGAATAGGAGCACACGCTCACTTTTTCACAAATAATGGATTCAACACGAATTTCACTCCAGTAGCTATGGAAGCTATTAAGATCAGTATATCAGTACAGCGGAAGACTAATATTGAATCCAATAAAAACCCCTAAGCAATACTACACAAGATCAAACACAATATAACAAATCTCAGATATCTTGCGGTCGGACCTGCTCAAGGGCGGTCGGACCGATTCTCGATCGGCCCGGTGATGCTTGGCTCGATCACCGCGCCTCGAAGCATCAACGACCGATGACGAAGTTGCAAATAGATGAAAATTTTGATCTACAACTCCAAACTTGACAAAACATGGAACACACCTTCTCTATGATATTAGGAAGCTATTCCAATCGAAGATTGTGATAATTCTTGGAGTAATAAAGATCTTTTTCCGTTTGATTGAAGAAGGGTTCAAAATCGGGTCAAAACGAAAACTTGATTCAAGATCTTGTTCGTGGGTGATTGATGATCAAGATGATTCTAGATAGGTTCCCACACGTCACATCAAGCTAGATCACGTGAAGAATTCAATCAAAAACTCGCTGATCAAAGAAAGACTCAAAATAATCAAATATAGAGAAAGAACGCAATGAGACAAAACATTGATCAAACTTTCGTTTGATTGATTGATATACTATGGGCTTACAACCTCTCCATTAATGGAGGACAATGCTCAATCCAAGAGCACGAAAATCACATCAAACAATCAAGAACTCTAGCCTCCACAAAAGCTCTCCCTAAGAAAATTAGGGTTTCCAAAAATAGCAAAAGAGACGAAGAAGAGGTGCAACCACCTCCCTCTACTATTTATAGTGGAGGCTTAGACCTTCTAGAAGTTTGACTCTATTGGGCTCCCGTTAAGGCCCAAAATAAACGGGACACTTACGCATGTATTTTAATGCGCCATCTTTATCTCCCCTTGACCTAATTAGCTAGACCTTGCGCCATCTTGCGCCTTGGATTAGCCAATAGTTCACCCTTGCTCATCTTGCACCACGCTTGAGTACATTGACCTCACCCGGTATCGTCGATCGTTCTGGACCTCAGCTCTCCAAGCATAGTCCCGGTCATCCTCGCCGTTGACCACCAAGCAACCTGCACAACAATAGACAAGTAAACCGAATTTGGGAACAAGTTCTTCACAACTTGACCCATGTTAGTTAAAACATGCATAATGCAACATATATGCCCTAAAACTCATGACTTTGACCTAACAACCGAATATCGCCGCCACGACGGGTGGTAACCAGTGAAAATCGGCCGCCCTAGGGCGGTCGACTTCCCACTGCCGGCCGACCGCCACCTATGGGCCGTCGGACGCCATGGACTTACGATTTTCCTCTCGGAAAACCGAAACCTCTCGGAATTTTCAAACCAATAGAACTTTTGACTGGAGACTCCAAAAATTATGGGACCAAGTGCAATAGAATCTCCTCTCTTGCCTACACCCTCTATTTTTGGTCCAGCTCAATCCACCACTTTCTGACATTGCCGGTTCGACTCATGCTAGGCGTCGGCCGATCTTGGACCGGTCCCGCTCGCCGGCCGATCGACTCGTCTCGACAGCTCAAATCGGTTTGAAAATACGTGAACGGCAAACCGTTAGTGCCATTGCCAATTGTCACATCATCCTAAGATCTGGAGTATATCCCCATGATATCCACAATCTCACCCTTGATGAACACATTGGCAATAATCCAGAAAAATGTAATTTAGAGGTTTGAAAAGTAAAATACTTTCATTTTCGCACAAAGGCACAACTTGGTCCATAAGCAAGAGAAAGCAATGGAAATGACCAAGCTGGCATCAGAATAGCATAGACAAGTGAGAGAAGGCAAAAGAAAGCATAAAAACTTTGATTTCCAGAAAATAGTTAAAAATCTCACAAAAGGTCTATATGAAAGAACAATTGTTCAATTGACCTATGATCATTGTGGGGATAAGTAAATGCAATTCAAGTTCAGAAAAGTCAATAAGACAATAAGAATGCAATTCAAAAACCCCCCTCACTGTGATCTTCAGATTTCAGAAAATTATAAATTTTCCAATTGCTCCCCCATTTTATCATTTTTATATATCCTCCCCCTTTGTACAATAATGATATATTTTCTCCCCCAATATTGAAATATCTTCTCCCCCTTTGACAATGGAGTCATTAAGGAATCACACCTTCCTCTCATCCAGAGATAACAAATGCAGAATGAAGAAAGAAGCATAAGAAGAAGTATGCATGAAGTGCAATGCAGTAGCTTCATTTTTTTTATTTCTCAATTTTTTTATTACAAGAAGCTTTGGAGATTACCCAAAAGAATAAGCTAGCATCTCTAATATTGCACAAACAACATATCAAGCCTAACAACTCTAGCAGGAGCATGATAAGACATATATATCAAAACTAAGCACGAAGGTTCAAAAGTAAAGCAATAGATTTGATCAATTTAAGCAAAGCTTAAAATTCAGCAAGTTCATCAACAGGGATCCTAAAGTGAAACTGACCATGTCAAAATATCAATGTGAGATCAAAAATCTAACAAAGACCACATTAAGAGTTAATCAGATCCTGTATTGAATCATTTTGCTCAAATTTCTCAAAAGCTCATTTTTCAACAGTTTTCTCATTTGCATTGAATATTGAAGTTGACCAATGGTCTAACTTAGTGACAAGATCCTGGACTAGGAGCCATCCACAAACTCATCCTAAGCTTCGATCAGAAGTTGATTAAAGGTATATCTTAGTGAAGAACATCCTGGACTAGGAGCCATCCACAAACTCTTCCTAAGCTTCTACCAGGGCGACAAATCTTGAGGTTCATGTTATTTCTGACAAGCAGTCCCCATGAGATCGTCTGGATCATCAAACTATCTCCAAGTTCATATCTTTGACAAACAGTCTCGTAAGAGTAGTTTGGCACAATTTAACATAAGCCAATCTTGATTTTCATGTTTCACAAGAGCGGTTTAGAATCTCAAGAACACAAGAAGCTCAAGTAATGGTCAATTTTAGATTCAAGAGCTAACAAAGCAATTCCGACAGGGCCAATGTCACAAAAGAAGCACTAATTGTGCAACATCCACAAATTGTAATTTTTAGTTCGAGTTGTTTTAGAGTGCTAGCTCATACATCAAAGACTTATCTGTATATGTGAAAGCATGATAATTCTAGCAAGTCAAAGAACTAGACATGACATTGAGCAAGAGTTGAAATACTAAAGCTCCAAAGGGTAATAGGCAAAGCTTCATCAATTTTAAAAGATAAGCAGGAAAAACTTGTATTACAATGAATCTTTTTGGATACCACTTGTTGGATTTTTCATATCATTTGTTGGATTTTTCATATGAATGCAATATGATACAATGAGATGCAATAAAAGCCTAAAAACCTAAAAAGTTCAAAAAGATTAATAAATTCAGAAAAGAACAAGAAAAGATAAAAAAGAACAAGGTAAGATCAGAAAAGATCGAACTCCCCCTCAAACCAACCTATAGGGATAAATTACCCCTAACTCGCTTCTCAAGGTGGCAAACCTAGTTGGGTCTAAAGGCTTGGTGAGGATATCAGCCAGTTGAGCCTCGGACTCCACAAAGTGTAGCACAATATCACCTTTCTCGACATGGTCTCTAAGGAAGTGATAGCGAATGTCTATGTGTTTGGTCCTAGAGTGTTGCACAGGGTTCTTAGCAATATTAATGGCAGAGGTGTTATCACAGAAAAGAGGAACATTAGCAAAATTTAACCCATAATTCTTAAGAGTGGTTACCATCCACAAAATCGATTCTGACAACTAGCGGACTACATATTGACTTCAACAGATGGATTGTGCAATAGAAGACGCCTCTAGAAGACCAAGAAACAAGAGAAGTGCCTAGAAAGTGACAAGTGCCCGAGGCTTCCTCCTATCGTCGATGTACCGAAAATCGTAATCTAAAACCTCGAATGGACAAGGATGAAGAACATGAATACCAAATGTCATACGTAGGGTAGAGTGTAAATACCGAATATGCGCTTACGCGATGGATGGAAGTCATTCGAGACGCTCTGAAACCTCGCAGACCGGAAGTGGATGTCCGGCCTTGAGGTCGCCAGTATAGAAGGGAACCGATCATGCTGCGGTACTCGCGTTGATCCACGGCTTCTCCTTCCTCATCTGGATCCAAAACAATCGAAGTCGCCATGGGAGTGGAGATTGGCTTGCAGTCACCCATGTCGAAACGTTTGAGCAAGTCCTTAGTGTACTTCGTCTGATGGATGAAGATCCCTTCCTTGCATTGCTTGATTTGAAGCCCCAAAAGTAATTGAGCTCTCCCATCATACTCATCTCAAGTTCCCTGGACATAGTCTCAGAAAAGCTGGAGACAAGAGCATTAGAAGAACCACCAAAGATAATATCATCAACATAAATCTGAGCAAGCAGGAAGTCATTACCATGCCTAAGAATGAACAAAGTCTTGTCTACCTTACCAATCTCAAAGTCATTCTTAAGCAAGAAGCTCTTAAGTCTATCATACCAGGCTCTAGGGGCTTGTTTAAGACCATATAATGCTTTGGATAGCTTGAATACATGATGTGGGTACTTGGAATTCTCAAAGCCTGGGGGTTGCTTAACATAAACTTCCTCCTCTATGAAACCATTTAAAAAAGCACTTTTAACATCCATCTGATATAATCTAAAGCCCTTAGATGCAGCAAATGCAAGAAGAATGCGAATGGCTTCTAGTCTAGCAACAGGAGCAAAGGTCTCATCAAAATCTAACCCCTCAACTTGGCTAAAACCCTGAGCTACCAACCTAACCTTGTTTCTAATTACAGAACCATCCTCATTTTGTTTGTTCTTGAAAATCCAGCGGGTTCCTATAACATTATTGCCACTAGGAGGTTCTACTAGATTCCAAACCTTATTCCTCTCAAAATTCTCCAACTCCTCGTGCATGGCATTAACCCAGCTAGAATCCGATAAAGCATGTGATATATCGTGAGGTTCAAAAGAAGCAACAAATGCAGAATGAGAGTAGAGGTTTGGATCATGATACCTGGAGCGAGTGACTCGCTCATGAAGATTACCAATTATCTGATCCAGAGGGTGTTGCCTTTGAATGTGAAGTGGTGCACCCGGAGAAAAAAAACATCTCTTCAACCTCCGCAGGTACTGCTGATGATGAAGATGTAGCAGGAGCCTCATCTGAAGGCGAAGTAGTCTAGCAACGTTCTTGTCTTTGGAATAGGAGCGTCAAGCAGGGTGGAAGAACATCAAATCCTTCATCATCTTCCTCTATGAATATGCTCTCTGTCACTTGTATCACACGAAATATCGATCTAGCTCCAGAGCTAGTCTCATCAAAAGTGACATCGCATGTCTCCTGAACAAGGTTAGTTTCAGCATTAAAAACCCGAAAACCACTCGAATGTGCAGGATAACCTAGAAATAAACCATCAAAAGTTCTTGACTCAAATTTATCTAGATTTCCTGTCTTGAGAATAAAACATTTAGATCCAAAGACTCGAAAGTGCGAGACAGAGGGTTTTCTACAAAATCGAAGCTCATAAGCAGTCTTGCCCAAAGAAGGTCTCACAAAGACACGATTAGCAATATGGCAAGCAGTTGCAACAGCTTCGGCCCAAAACCTCATCGGCGTGCTATACTCATCTAGCATCGTCCTAGCCATCTCGACTAGGGTCCTGTTCTTCCTTTCCACAATGCCATTTTGTTGAGGGACGTGTGGAGAAGAGAACTGATGCTCAATTCTACGCTCAGCACAAAAAGAAGCAAATGAGGCATTCTTGAACTCCGTTCCATTCTCACTGCGGATTGCTCTCAAGGCACCCAGAAGTTCAGAAGCCAAACACAGAACAAGATCATGATAATAATCAAAAGCTTCATCCTTCGAAGCAAGAAAGAACACCTAAGTGTATCTAGAAAAATCATCGACTATGACAAGAATGTACAATTTTTCACCAACTGACTGAACCCTAGCAGGACCAACAGTATCCATATGAAGCAACTGTCCCGTTCCGTCAGTCATGACCATAGTCACTGAAGGGTGTGAGGCGGCTTTAAGAAGATAGACCCCTAGCGGTCACCGTAGACTCCAATCCAAGACACAGAAATGAATTCATGGTTTATATATATATATATAGCACTGCGCAGGCTTTCTACCACTTTACCCGTAGCTATTCTGAGTTCTCTTTACGCTAGGTCTCCCGTATTTTCTTTGATGCGGTTTCTTGTTCAGAATACAGAACGTTTTCCAGGTTACGTTATTAAATCTCCACCCATTATTTTTCGTCGGTGTCCTAGGGCTCACCTAGTCCTCCACTGAGTTCCCATTAGGATGGTCATCCCGCTTAACACTCCACCTTGTGCTACTATAGCGCCTTGGATCCCCACTTCTAGACTTTTTCTACAGTCCTGGTTCCTCCATCACAATCACACTATATTACTTACCTAATGTGGAGAGTATAATAATGTAACAAGGTAACATTTTTTGCCTGTCAAATAGGAAAAATGGTTGGCACTAAAATACGGCCTCTTGTCCGAGTGGGAGGTTTGTTAGTCCTTATATATTATCCATATGTGAGCGGTCCCACCTCTTCCTCTCTTTCTGCCAAGGGCCCTCTTTACCATCCTAATATTTCTTTTGCAAAGACAATTTGCTCATCTTAGCTGTACTACTATTCTCATTTCTCATCTCTTTTCTCTTTTATTTTATCTCTGTTATCCGATTTGATTTGGAGAGATAGTTTTAATGCACATACATATAAAGATACAGAAGGATAACTTTTACATTTAATATATCTAGGTTGATGTTCAAGACGATAGGCTTGCCTTCATATTCGAAGTAAAGCTTGGTGTCAAAGGATCTGGATCAGCTATTCCTGCCTGAGCCAGTTCGTCTTCTGCAATTATCCAACAGACGCGAATAATAAATAAATACTTAGTCGTTTGGGCTGCTAATATGCTTAAGCTAACTTATTGTTCCCTTCTTTAGCAGAATTTAATTTAATTTTTTTGGTTCCCCACTAGGTTAACATTTCCCAATGGCTATTTTTCATACGACCAGTTAGCTCTTAGATCCCAAGGTCGTGAAAAACTCACACGTGCTTGCCCCTAATTTGGGTTGGTTCTTAAATAGAAAGGTTTAGGCTGCTTTTATCCAGAACCCCTGGATTCTTGTAAACTAAATTATCCTAAACCTAACGATAAACGCTCGTACCCTAATTATAAAACACTACACGCACTCTAGTACACTCCCACGTGTATAGCACCGCACAATTCATACACACACAAAACACTCTCTAGTATACTCCCACGTGTACAGCACCGCACAACTCATACACACACAAAACACTAGACATACTAACACTATATCCAAACCGTACATACACATCTACGACACTAAACACACTGCTCCACACACGCACCTAACCCTAAACACCAATCATGCACACACACCACACAACAACATAGCACACACCACATGCACACTCAACTCACTCCACATACACCACGGCACCACACACAACACACTCACACTTGCCTCTATCTCTCGGTTCTTCACCTCCCCTCCCTTCTTCTTGTCCCCCGCGAATCCCTCCCGCTCCTGTCCAGATCTGGTGCCTTGAGTTTTTCCCACTGGATCTACACCATGGAGCTCTCCCGTCATTGGATCTCGCCATCGGTGGGTTTTTGGTCACTCCTTCGCCTTCCTTCAGGTCTATACCACTGGAGGTTTTTCGGCCGTTTCTTATTGTTTTCCCTCTCGGACCTATGCATTGCTACCTCCTTCGCTACACCAGTGTTCCTCTCTACCCCTTACCCTTATTTATTTTCCCCTTATGCTGATTTAGCCCTAGCTTCAGTTGTGGCCTTTGGTGGTATTTTTGGTGGGTGTTCGGCGGATGTTGGTGGTGGCCATGAGAAGAGGGTTCTATTCATTAGTGTTAGGAGTGACCGGGTGGGCTTTGGTGATGATGACGGTTGGGGCTTGGTTTGGTTTCCGGCTTGGTTTTGTGAGCATGGTATTTATGGTGATAGTGTTTTGGGCTTTGGCCTTGGTGGACATGGTGGGCGTTGGTGGCTTGAGCATGGTGGTGGAGCTGGTAGCTTGCTTCCTTGGCTTCGGTTCTATGGTGCTACTTCTGGTGGATTTTTGGGGGAGATTGTCCGGTGGTGGGATGCTCGGTAGGGCTTGGTCCTTGAACATGGTTGTGGCTTGGCTTGATGGGTTTTGGTAAGGTGAGATTTTGGTGGTTTTGGTGGTGGTCGAGGCTTGGACATGGTGGGGATGGCGGTTGCGTCATTCTTGGGCTTATGTGGTAGCTTGGTGGGCTTGGGGCAAGGTTATGGTGAGGGTGATGACTCGGTTCTTGGGCATGGAGGATGATGGTTGTTTCTTTGTTTCTTGGGCCTTGTGGGTGAGGATGGTTTCAATTCTTGGGTATCGACTCCAAACCCAAATCTAGACATTCCTCTTTCCCTTCTATCATATTACGCAATATCTAGTTACCTTTTGCTTTGTCTTTGTATTTTCACCATGGATGCTTTGGGGTTAGGCCTATTTAGGGCGTCGTGGCGGACTTAGGGTGTGGGTGTTGCCTGGGAGCTCATCCCCACTCTGAGGCGCACGGTGACTCTTACGATCTTCTGCAGGCATTGTGGACAAAGTCTTGTCTACCTTACCAATCTCAAAGTCATTCTTAAGCAAGAACCTCTTAAGTCTATCATACCAGGCTCTAGGGGCTTGTTTAAGACCATATAAGGCTTTGGATAGCTTGAATACATGATGTGGGTACTTGGAATTCTCAAAGCCTGGGGGTTGCTTAACATAAACTTCCTCCTCTATGAAACCATTTAAAAAAAGCACTTTTAACATCCATCTGATATAATCTAAAGCCCTTAGATGCAGCAAATGCAAGAAGAATGCGAATGGCTTCTAGTCTAGCAACAGGAGCAAAGGTCTCATCAAAATCTAACCCCTCAACTTGGCTAAAACCCTGAGCTACCAACCTAACCTTGTTTCTAATTACAGAACCATCCTCATTTTGTTTGTTCTTGAAAACCCAGCGGGTTCCTATAACATTATTGCCACTAGGAGGTTCTACTAGATTCCAAACCTTATTCCTCTCAAAATTCTCCAACTCCTCATGCATGGCATTAACCCAGCTAGAATCCGATAAAGCATGTGATATATCGTGAAGTTCAAAAGAAGCAACAAATGCAGAATGAGAGTATAGGTTTGGATCATGATACCTAGAGCGAGTGACTCGCTCATGAAGATTACCAATTATCTGATCCAGAGGGTGTTGCCTTTGAATGTGAAGTGGTGCACCCGGAGAAGAAAACATCTCTTCAACCTCCGCAGGTACTGCTGATGATGAAGATGTAGCAGGAGCCTCATCTGAAGGCGAAGTAGTCACAACCGGTTCTTGTGCTGGAATAGGAGCGTCAACAGCAGCAGGTGGAAGAACATCAAATCCTTCATCATCTTCCTCTATGAATATGCTCTCTGTCACCTGTGTATCACCTGAAATATCTGATCTAGCTCCAGAGCTAGTCTCATCAAAAGTGACATCGCATGTCTCCTGAACAAGGTTAGTTTCAGCATTAAAAACCCGAAAACCACTCGAATGTGCAGGATAACCTAGAAATAAACCATCAAAAGTTCTTGACTCAAATTTATCTAGATTTCCTGTCTTGAGAATAAAACATTTAGATCCAAAGACTCGAAAGTGCGAGACAGAGGGTTTTCTACAAAATCGAAGCTCATAAGCAGTCTTGCCCAAAGAAGGTCTCACAAAGACACGATTAGCAATATGGCAAGCAGTTGCAACAGCTTTGGCCCAAAACCTCCTCGGCGTGCTATACTCATCTAGCATCGTCCTAGCCATCTCGACTAGGGTCATGTTCTTCCTTTCCACAATGCCATTTTGTTGAGGGACGTGTGGAGAAGAGAACTGATGCTCAATTCTACGCTCAGCACAAAAAGAAGCAAATGAGGCATTCTTGAACTCCGTTCCATTCTCACTGCGGATTGCTCTCAAGGCACCCAGAAGTTCAGAAGCCAAACACAGAACAAGATCATGATAATAATCAAAAGCTTCATCCTTCGAAGCAAGAAAGAACACCCAAGTGTATCTAGAAAAATCATCGACTATGATAAGAATGTACAATTTTCCACCAACTGACTGAACCCTAGCAGGACCAACAGTATCCATATGAAGCAACTGTCCCGTTCCGTCAGTCATGACCATAGTCACTGAAGGGTGTGAGGCGGCTTTAAGAAGATAGACCCCTAGCGGTCACCGTAGACTCCAATCCAAGACACAGAAATGAATTCATGGTTTTTATATATATATATATATATATATAGCACTGCGCAGACTTTCTACCACTTTACCCGTAGCTATTCTGAGTTCTCTTTACGCTAGGTCTCCCGTATTTTCTTTGATGCGGTTTCTTGTTCAGAATACATAACGTTTTCCAGGTTACGTTATTAAATCTCCACCCATTATTTTTCGTCGGTGTCCTAGGGCTCACCTAGTCCTCCACTGAGTTCCCATTAGGATGGTCATCCCCGCACCCAACACTCCACTTTGTGCTACTATAGCGCCTTGGATCCCCCACTTCTAGACTTTTTCTACCAGTCCTGGGTTCCTCCATCACAATCACACTATATTACTTACCTAATGTGGAGAGTATAATAATGTAACAAGGTAACATTTTTTGCCTGTCAAAATGGAAAAATGGTTGGCACTAAAATACGGCCTCTTGTCCGAGTGGGAGGTTTGTTAGTCCTTATATATTATCCATATGTGAACGGTCCCACCTCTTCCCTCTCTTTCCTGCCAAGGGCCCTCTTTACCATCCTAATATTTCTTTTGCAGCACAGCTGCTCATCTTAGCTGTACTACTATTCTCATTTCTCATCTCTTTTCTCTTTTATTTTATCTCTGTTATCCGATTTGATTTGGAGAGATAGTTTTAATGCACATACATATAAAGATACAGAAGGATAACTTTTACATTTAATATATCTAGGTTGATGTTCAAGACGATAGGCTTGCCTTCATATTCGAAGTAAAGCTTGGTGTCAAAGGATCCTGGATCAGCTATTCCTGCCTGAGCCAGTTCGTCTTCTGCAATTATCCAACAGACGCGAATAATAAATAAATACTTAGTCGTTTGGGCTGCTAATATGCTTAAGCTAACTTATTGTTCCCTTCTTTAGCAGAATTTAATTTAATTTTTTTGGTTCCCCACTAGGTTAACATTTCCCAATGGCTATTTTTCATACGACCAGTTAGCTCTTAGATCCCAAGGTCGTGAAAAACTCACACGTGCTTGCCCCTAATTTGGGTTGGTTCTTAAATAGAAAGGTTTAGGCTGCTTTTATCCAGAACCCCTGGATTCTTCTAAACTAAATTATCCTAAACCTAACGATAAACGCTCGTACCCTAATTATAAAACACTACACGCACTCTAGTACACTCCCACGTGTATAGCACCGCACAACTCATACACACACAAAACACTCTCTAGTATACTCCCACGTGTACAGCACCGCACAACTCATACACACACAAAACACTAGACATACTAACACTATATCCAAACCGTACATACACATCTACGACACTAAACACACTGCTCCACACACGCACCTAACCCTAAACACCAATCATGCACACACACCACACAACAACATAGCACACACCACATGCACACTCAACTCACTCACACACACCACGGCACCCACACACAACACACTCACACTTGCCTCTATCTCTCGGTTCTTCACCTCCCCTCCCTTCTTCTTGTCCCCCGCGAATCCCTCCCGCTCCCGTCCAGATCTGGTGCCTTCGAGTTTTTTCCCCGCTGGATCTACACCATGGAGCTCTCCCCGTTGCTGGATCTACGCCATCTGGTGGGTTTTTTTGGTCACTCCTTCGCCGCCTTCCTTCTGGGTCTATACCACCTGGAGGTTTTTCGGCCGTTTCTTCGCTGTTTTCCCTCTCGGACCTATGCAATTGCTACCTCCTTCGCTACACCAGCGGTTCCTCTCTACCCCCTTACCCTTATTTATTTTCCCCTTATGCTGATTTAGCCCTAGCTTCAGTTGTGGCCTTTGGTGGTATTTTTGGTGGGTGTTCGGCGGATGTTGGTGGTGGCCATGAGAAGAGGGTTCTATTCATTAGTGTTAGGAGTGACCGGGTGGGCATTGGTGATGATGACGGTTGGGGCTTGGTTTGGTTTCCCTGGCTTAGGTTTTTGTGAGCATGGTATTTATGGTGATAGTGTTTTGGGCTTTGGCCTTGGTGGACATGGTGGGCGTTGGTGGCTTGAGCATGGTGGTGGAGCTGGTAGCTTGCTTCCTTGGCTTCGGTTCTATGGTGCTACTTCTGGTGGATTTTTGGGGGAGATTGTCCGGTGGTGGGATGCTCGGTAGGGCTTGGTCCTTGAACATGGTTGTGGCTTGGCTTCGATGGGTTTTGGTAAGGTGAGATTTTGGTGGTTTTGGTGGTGGTCTGAGGCTTCGGACATGGTGGGGATGGCGGTTGCGTCTGTTCTTGGGCTTATGTGGTAGCTTGGTGGGCTTGGGGCAAGGTTATGGTGAGGGTGATGACTCCGGTTCTTGGGCATGGAGGATGATGGTTGTTTCTTTGTTTCTTGGGCACTGTGGGTGAGGATGGTTTCAATTCTTGGGTATCGACTCCAAACCCAAATCTAGACATTCCTCTTTCCCTTCTATCATATTCTGCAATATCTAGTTACCTTTTGCTTTGTCTGTTTGTATTTTCACCATGGATGGTTTGGGGGTTAGGCCTATTTAGGGCGTCGTGACGGGACTAGGGTGTGGGTGTTGCACTGGGGAGCTCATCCCCACTCTGAGGGCGCACGGTGACTCTTATGATCTTACCGCCGGCATTGTGGTACATGCCTGACTAAGGAATAATGTGTCTTTCTTCTTGGCCACTATGCCTTATGTACAGTGTTGTGTGTTGTTGATAAGAGGGATGAAATGGGGTTGGCTGCAAGGTGGGCTCACCTGAAGGGAGATGGTTGGGGAAGGGTTTGCTGGTTGGTAGTTTGGTCGGTCCTGGAGGCCCTAGTTGTCGTCTAGCGTCTTCCTCTATATGAGTAAGCCTAGTTCTGACGTGAGGTGGATCTTGTATGCGTCCCTTGGATAGAACCTGAGACCATGGAACATAATTAATGGTTGCATTAGTGCTCCATATATTGGCACCCTTAATTTGCTTTGCTTCCTCTATTATTCCGCCGGGGCCTGGGAGAATGAAGGGACCCTGTTCCTTCGTTCAAAAGAAGCAGGAAGGCATGGCGTTAACCATCAAGAAAAGCACTCCTCAGAATCATGTAGCTAGATATATATAACCTACTCCCAAATTTTGACATAACCCGAGGGTAAAGTTACTTGGACCTCAATGGGGAATGTTCAAACTTCAAAGCGGTCATTGTTTTTTACTGAAAAATGCTGGTGCCCATTACCCACTAGAATAAAAAACTTTGTTCTTAGCACATGGTTCTTCTTTTCATTGATTTGATACTACTTTTCAAGAACCCCACACGGTATAATTCAAAGCGTTTACTAGCTTAATTATTGCCAATTGGCATCAGCAGCTGATCATGATTGCCTCACCATTGTTGAATAATCCTTGATGACTGGTTATTGCATTTGCTAGTTATTGTTTCAGTTTCTTGTAGCAGTAAGTAGCAATCGTTTCAGTTTTTTATTTTTTGCATGGCAACCTTGTGCAGTCATGCGGCAATGAAGTAACGGTAGTTATTAGTGGGTTCATCAGCCAAAAATGTACAAGGCCGTAGTGGCATAGTTAGTATTGTATTGTAATGACATAGTCAGTATTGCATTGTAACAGCATAGTTATTAGTTGCATCTTTGCACGTCTTTCTCACGTTGAATAAAAGGAGGTGAAAACAACTAGAAAAGAGCTGTGAAGTTTGGACAGCACCAAAACGTTTTGTGTGTTCATCTTCTCCTTGGAGTTGTCCAGGTGTTTTCGCGTGCGTAGACACCAGCGGTGCCAACAATTGGTATCAAAGCTTCGTACTCTCCTACCTGTGAAGATGTCACACTCGGAGTCTCCATCACGTACTAGGATCCGTATCTAGGATGGCGCGAGCAGCGGAGGCGCTGGCCGCACACTGGTGATACTGCCAGTAAGGGAGGGGAGTTGTGATCCTCCAATACCCCATGCTCACAGAGAGCAATTAGTAGGTATGGGCGGTGAAGATGAAGATCATCATGCGTACGTAAGGAGTGTGGGCGGCAGTGAAGGACGAAGAATTGGTCAATGATCAGAAAGACTAGATGGCTCTCGTTGCCACAGTCCAAGCTGTGCCAAAGGCTATTGTAATGGCCATATCCGAGAAGAAGATGGCAAAGGAGGCTTGGCACACGCTTAAGGAGATGCATGTCGGCGAAGAACGTGTCAAGAAGGCGCGTGTTCAAACTCTCAAGAGGGAGTTAGAACGCATCTACATGGGGCACTAGGATAAAATCACCAAGTTCACCTTGAAACTCACCACCATGGTCAACGAAATACATGCTCTCAATACCAAGGTGGAGGAGAGTGTTGTCGTGGAGAAGCTCCTACACTCCGTCCCCGACAAATTCCTACTGATTGTCAGCACCATTGAGCAATGAGGCAATGTATCGGTGATGTCGGTGATAGAGATCATCGGACGCTTGAGGGCGTACAAGGAGAGCTTGAAGGGGCAGCGACACAACAAGTAAGAAGGGGAGCACCTGTTGCTCACACGCGCCGAGTGGGAGGCCAAAGCCGCCGAAAAAAAGAGGAGCGGCGAGGACTCCAACAACGGCACAAGGAAGAATGGCGGGCGCGACGATGGTCGTAGTCGTGGCCAAGACGGCGACAAGAAGAAGCATTGCGGAAAGTTCGACAAGTCGAAGATCCAGTGCTTCAATTGTCGGGAGTTTTACCATTTCGCGTTCGAGTGTGATGAGCCGAAGAAAGGATGGGTGTATCTCACCAATGTTCAAGGGGATGACGAACCGGCTCTCCTAATAACTGTGGCATGTGAGCATGCCGCGGACGTCGTCATGCTGAAGGAGGAGGAGGAGGAGTGGCTTGCACGCGCCAATAAGAGGGAGCAAGGCGGCTACTCTTTCCGCGGTGACAAGGGCAGCGGTAGCGGTGGTGACAACCGCTGTAAACCGAAGCATACCGAGCAGACCCACCTGACGCAAGCCGACGACGATGAGCCTGCGCTGCTCATGGCGCAGGTGTGTGTGCTCGCCGAGGCATCCGTGGGCGCGGGTACTAACGTGGTGCTCAACGAGGTGCACGCTCAGGTGCATCTAGAGCGCGAGGAGTATGCCTATGACGACGCTTGGTATTTGGACACCGGCGCCAGCAATCACATGTCTGGGTGCCAGGCAAGCTTCGTGGAGGTGGACGAGGATGTCACCGGAAATACGTGGGTGTGGTACCGTCCTGCTCACTTGCCGGAATGGGGAGCACCTTGCACTGAGGGGGGTGTACTACATCCCACGACTGCGTAGCAACATAGTGAGCCTCGGACAGCTCAACGAGAATAGCTGCCAGACGCTCATCCAGGACGGTGTGCTCACGATCCGTAATCGGCAGCGTCGCACACTTACTCGGGTAAACCACACTCGCAACCGGCTCTATGTGCTCACCCTCAGCATTACACAGCGTGCGGCAGCGCATGACGATGCAGTGGAGTGCGAGCGGCTAGGGGCGTGCGCAGCGGGCGCCAGGCGCACGTGGCATGGCGGGCAACCGCGGTGCATGGGCGAACGCGTGGCACGACGTCTGGTCGGCGGCCAGCGGCGCAATGAGCGGCGCAGGCGTGGCGTGGAGGGCACGATGAGCCGCGCACAAGGATCATCATCGTCAAGAAAACACATCAAGGATTATGGGGTGTTTGTTGAATAATCCTTAATGACTGGTTATTGCATTTGCTAGTTATTGTTTCAGTTTTTTGTAGCAGTAAGTAGCAATCATTTCAGTTTTTGTTTTTTGCATGGCAACCTTGTGCAGTCATACGGAAATGAAGTAACGACAGTTATTAGTGGGTGCATCAGCTGGAAACGTACAAGGCCATAGTGGCATAGTTAGTATTACATTGTAACAGCATAGTTAGTATTGCATTGTAACGGCATAGTTACTACTTGCATCTTTGCATGTCTCTCCACGTTGAATAAAAGGAGGTGAAAACAACCAAAAAAGTGTTGTGAAGTTTGGGCAATACCAAAATATTTTATGTGTTCATCTTCTCTTTGAAGTTGTTCAGATGTTTTCGCGTGCGTACACACTGGCGGTGCCAACAACCATGACTGTCTAACAAGGATCCGTGAGTGATTGGATAAGAGATGTATAGACGACTGAGGAATATGCATGAGACCCAGCATTACACGTTCTCTTCAGCCTTCAGCCTTCAGCCTTCAGCCGGTGCCGTCTAGAATACGATATTAGTGTGTTTCCAATCGACAAGTAGTAGTTGCATGAGAGTAATATTCGTTTCTGTTGTGATGTCGCATCCGAAATATTTATCATAAGGAGATACGTGCAATAACCGCCTTATCTGAGCCTGAAACAAAAAAAAGTCTGCCTTATTTTCCCATCAAGTGGTATTTAGAGTAATACATTACATGAATCACCTCATACAAGCACAATTATACCACTATTTTTTAGCTCTTTCTGTTGTCAACTGAAGGGTCTCTATTTTTTTTTTAAGGTACAACTGAAAGCCTGAAATGGTAGCAGCATTTCGACATGTTCATTCTTTCTTCCAATCCGTCCAAAAAAAGAACATCAAGATTCAATCCCGGAACGAAACTAATGTATGACACTATGACTAATTAAAGCGACTCAAGAAAACCTATGCACAGTTTCATTGGAGGAGCACGATGACCTATCACCAAATGAAGATTCAGCTTGGACGCTTATGTCTCCAATCCATGCTGACAGCTAATCCAATGTGTCACTTGTTAGTACCAACAAAAACCAATCTTGATGGCGTAGATTAGGCCAATAATTTCATCAGAATACGCGCAACATGATAATAGAATTATGTCTCCACATCAGAGAGCTACCTAAACACGTTGATTAATACTTGTTTCAGTTTATACCTACACACATTGATAATTGATTGCCTCTGAAATATGGAAAAGTCCAATCTTGTGTTCTTATCGATAGGAGATAAGGGTATCTACGTCCATCGTCATATTTTTTTCTCACTCCATACACCAAGTCCCAATCATGTGCATGCTTACGTGGAAAGCGAGCTAAGGGACTGCGTAATCCCACTTGTCGATGATCGGAACACCGGAAACGGATCCCCTGTTGAGCTTATCCAAAAAAATTTGATATTAGTGTACAATCTAAACAAAGAATTTTATTGCCGTGGACACAATAAATGTATAAAAATACAACAAGAATGCTACATAATGGATTGATCGAATGATAGTAGTATTCTCGATATGTTGAGTGATGCTTTTTACATAATACGTAGGCTGCCCTTTATAGCTATTGAAGGGGTGACAATTAATATTGCTAAAGACATCCCTTATCTTTACACACGTTCCTCTGTATGAATCGTCATGTCTCTTAACCAACTATCATAAATTGCTAAATGCGCTAATAACCGCTCTCACGTGAGTCACGTGGGAAACTACCAAGTCTCTCGACCAGTTTACTGGTTGGGAATAGCCCAAAACTGTATAACTGGTCGTATAGTGTCCATGATTGATCGTCTCATACCACAAACTGGCCTGCGATCAGTCTGATCGTAGTAAAGGAGATTATACTTCCTTTAAACAATGGTCGTAGGTTCATAACCATTATAAAATATGTGTCTGATATGTGAGTTTGTTTTGACAGAGACTTTAACTTTAACTGAAAAGTTTGACCTAGTCAAGAATCCCTACGTCACCACTGACCTCACAATAGGGTCTTCATGCTTCTGATGTGCATAGATGAATGCATATCACTTTCAATCACTTTTGAAAGATTGTGCAGACTAATTCGGTCAGACGACGCGCGCTATTCACGTTATAATCATATAGCACATGGCAGATGGACTCGTTTATGCGGTCAACTAGTGGTGGATCCAGAATAAAAATGATCGGGATTCTTGAGACAAGATAGGTCACGTTCGGCCGAGCTGTGGCTTAGAGTGTCATCTCATGTTGGGTTAGGGGTGTTCACATTACATATACATCGTTATATCAAAAAAAAAAAAAATTAAACCCGATGTTATGTGCACCCTGATATGCTACATTAGATCCACCATTCAGCCAACCAAACACACCATACACATTGCTTACGCGGAGACATTTCCGCCCTTGATAGATACTCCCTTCGTTCCTGAGTTGATGACGGTTTATCGGCTTTTGTGCGACGGCACGCGCAATGCGTGACCAGCGGTGGCCGCGACGGATCAGCATGCGGTGGTGGTCTGTGTCGAGGAAAAGGATTAAGCGAGAGATATTGTTCTGTCCTGGATGACGAGGAAAAGTTGCCTGCAGCACGTCCGTCGCGCGTAGTTCCCCACTGCCTCGCTGAATGGCCTAGTACTGCCCACAGATCAAACCTGGTGTTAATTTTAGAATGTGTGCTATCAACCTTTATTAATAATTTTGACTAAAAATGCTGTTTTAAATATATGGCTTGGATATAGAAAATGATACGGGTGGATTTGCAATAATTTTTTCTTCCATAAATTGCATTTTGTATTTTTTTTAAAAAAAATATATAACAAGATAATTTAATGATCAAAAGAGCATCTTGCTACCTTTAAAAAGTAAAAAAATCACTTTTTTATGACTGGAATGAGTAACATGTATGCATATATGTACTAGCCTGGCAGACACGTGGCTGTTAACTTTGGTCCATGAAAAAGAAAGGACCAAGTACAGTTGGGCATGTAAGCGAATGTTCACTGGTATACTGTCATATAGCACATGACAGATCGACTCATATACGCGGCCAACCACTAAACACGCCCTACACGTCTTTCGCGCGGGGACCTATGTACTCCTTGGCTCATGAATAAATGACGTTTTAGGATTTTTGAACTTACACCGAGGCACGTGTAGAAAATGATGAAATAGGCCTCCTGCATTTATTAGCTCCCTTGTTACTCTTGGAGGGTGTATGTTACTATAATTTACAATAATAGATAACTCTAAGAATATTGAACGGTAGAGGTATAAAAAGAAGAAGAGTTAAAAGTTGCCGTGAAAATTATGTATGGAAGAGAGGGACTAGAGAGGGAGTACCCCTTTTGCGCCAAGTGACCGATCCGCATTTGTGCCACGGCACGCGCAACAGTGGGGAGGGACCAGCGGTGGCCGCCACGGATCAACCTCCAGTGGAGGGCCGTGTCGAGGGACAGGAATAAGCGTCCTGCATGACGAGGAAAAGTTGCCTGCGGCACGTCCGTCGCGCGTAGTTGGCCACTGCATTGCTGAATGGCCTGGTACTGTCCACAGATCAAACCTGGAATTAATACTTGTTCTTGGTTAAGGCGCTTGCATGCATTTAAAATGAATGAAACCTGACAATATAATCGAAAATATGTGGCTCCGAACTACTTCCTTCAGTCACAATATAACGATCGCCTAGAATGTGTGCCGTCAAATTCTATTAATTTTGATTTAATATATTATTTTAAATATATAAAAATGACACATGTGAATTTGTGATAAGAAATTCTTTCATAAATTGCACTTTTACAACTTTTTTAAATATATAATAAGAGCATTTAGTGATCAAAGCGACATCTTATTGACTTTTAACAAGTAAAAAATATCACTCTTTTACAACTCGATGGAGTAATATGTACACATATGTTTACTAGAGAGGCAACTAAGAGATGTGATGCAAGCAATGTCCACTAGTGTACCGCAACATCTAAGATAGCGGGTACCTGAGCATCTAGGGACTACAAGGAGGCTACCTAAAGTTGAATGGGTGCTTGGAGAAGCTTGGAGTTGCTCGACGTCGACAATGGCCACGACGGTGGTACGGTTCAACGAGGAGGGAAGACCCTGAGCAAAACAAAGAGAAGTGGGTGGTCGGAGCGGCTTAAGGATCATATGAAGATGCTATAGGAGCAAGGAATCGACAAATGCATTACCAGGCCAAGGTGGGAGAAGAAGGGTCGGTTCTTCGGTCGAAATGGGCAAAACTTCGAATTTACGAAATCCTATCATACATTGTCAAAATTTGTTGAGGGGGACTCTTAATTATGCTCAAAGACACAAAGTGACGTGCAAGATTGACCAAGAACCTCACCAGAGATGAAGAAAGCATGGTGATGTCACTCGGGTGCGCGCTCTAGAAACAGTCAAGAGCACGAGGATGGATTGGAATCTACAAACCAATTCAACCCTGCGCATTAGAAAAAATGGACATGGTAATGATCATAGAGCAGGGAGGAACCATCGGATTGAAGCTTACCCGAGAAGGTTAAACAGGAGAACCTCTTCTTCCTCAGCCACCGAGAGGAAGAATGGCGAAAAGAGACGGCAAGGAGGGGGTATTGCGCCCGGGGAGATGACGGAGTGGAGGCGACGTGAAGTGGAGAAGCTCCAGGAGTGGTCAACGGTCGCGGTGGATTGATGTCATCACTGGCATGCGAAAGGAATCGTCGGCTGCGTGGAGCTCACCTTCTGGGCATCTGAGCAGGAGGTGGGAGACGAAGCTCACGCGTGGGCCCGGTTGGCAGTGACGGAAGGCAGCAGGGTCGGGCACGAGCAGCAGTTGGGTTCGGACCAGGCGCGCCGGTGCAGTTAGGGGGTTCTGCCGAGTCAACTCGTTCAAGCTGGAGTACTGTGCGGGTGGTTCGACCCGATGAATAGTGAACTATTTGACTAAAATTGAATTTCATTGATTCAAGTTTGACCAAGCTACAAAATATAGCACAAAAAATCCAAAAAAATCTGAACTAAATTAGAGGGGTTCCTGGGGTGATCTAGTACCCAAATAAAATTTGAAACATCACTGTTCAAGTACAAATTGCATATTTTAATTCAAACCCAAAGTAGGTCATTGAATTGAGTTTGAATTATTTGTGGGTTGAAACTAGTCCCAAAAATTTGGAAAAATTATATTAATTCCCAATAATTAATATAGTATTTGAATAAATTATTTATAGAAGATGTTCATATGTTTTTATTACTGATTTCTTTCAGGATTTCAATTTGAAGTGTGTGTTTAATAATTATTTGAGATTTCCCAAGTGCAATACTTTATGCAAATGTTTCAAAACATGATGCATATTGATGAGATGCATACTAATTATCATTAATTAATTAGGGGATGTGACACTTCCCAGTCCATAACTCATATGGTGTCTTCTCTACAGTTTTTGATGGAATACTAATCAAAGTGATAGCCGCTGTTTCTAGTGCGTATCCCAGAATTGCAATGGAATATCAGATTAGCTCATCATTGACTGAACCATGTCTAACAGCATTCGATTCTATCGTTCAGACACCCTATTCCAATGAGGCGTACCCAACAGAGTGAGTTGTGGAACAATTCTATATTTCTTTATATGATCACCAAACTCATGGTTCAAATATTCACCTCCGCAATCAGATCGTAGATATTTGATTGTCTTGCCAAGTTGATTCAGCACTTTATTCTAAAATTCTTTGAACTTTTCAAAGGATCCCGACTTATGCTTCATCAAATAGACATGCCATATCTACTGAAATCATCAGTAAAAGTTATGAAGTACTGAAACCACCTTTGGTCGGAGTGCTCATTGGTTCGTATACATCCGAATGTATTATGACCCTTAGATCACTCGCCCTCTCACCTCTAGTCATGAAGGGCGCCTTTGTCATCTTGCCAAGTAAACAAGATTCACATATTTCAAATGATTCGAAATCAAATGAGTTTAGAAGACCATTTTTATGGAGCTTCATCATGCGTTTCTCATTTATATGACCTAGACGATAATGCCAAATAAAAGTAGGATTCAAATTATTAGGTCGAAGTCTCTTGGCATTTATGTTATAGATAGGTATATCCTCGACATTTAAAATATACAATCCATTCATCAATGAAGCATGGCCATAAATCATATATTCAAAATAAGTTGAACAACAATTGTTCCTTATTCTGAACTCATAACCTTCTGCTCCTAAACAAGAAGCAGAAATAATATTTTTGCTTAAGGCTGGAATAAAATAACAATTATTTAATTCCATAACTAATACTGAGGGTAAAGCTAATGGTAAAGTGTCAATAGCTAATGCAGCAACTCTTGCTCCATTGCCCACACGAAGATTAACATCTCCTCCTGCCAAACTTCTACTCCTTATCAGTCTCTACATCGAATTACAAATATGAGCAACCAACCTTGTATCAAATACCCAAGAACTGGTTGGAGAAGTGGCAAGATTAATTTCTATAACATTTATACCTGAACTGGAAGTCTTACTACCTTTGTTCTTTTTAATTTATGCCAAGTACTTCTTGTAATTTCTCTTCCAATGCCCAGTCTATGATAATGGTAACATTCTAATTCAGACTTAGGACCCAGCTTGAGCTTCTTAAGCTTAGTTTTGAGACTCTCGATCTCATCTTGAGTCTTTCCTTTGCCTTTTCCCTTTCCAGACTCACCCTTCTTCTTGAAGCTAATAGTCTTTTGAACCATCATCACATGATTAGAACTTTTCTTGATGCTCTCCCCAGTACCTTTAAGAATATCATGCAACTCGGTCATTGACTTCTCCATGTTATTCATATGAAAATTCAATATGACAGGCTCAAAGCTCGCAGGGGGCGATTGGAGAATCACATCAGTATCCAACTCTTGGCTAGGGGAAAAATAATTTTTCCAAGCTCTCAATATGGCCAATCATCTTGATCACATGAGGACTGACTAGGTTACCTTATGACAGCCTACAAGAAAATAATGCCATAGAGGTATTGTACCTCTCTGCCCTTGCTTGATCGTGAAACATACCTTTATACCCACAATCATATTGTAAGCCTATGTGGTCTCATATTGCTTCTGAAGTTCAGAGTTCATGGTAGCAAGCATAAGACAGTGCACATCAACTGCATCATTGCAATGCTTCTCATAAACGTTCTTTTCAGTACAAGTAGCATCAGCATTGGTTCCTCGGGAAAGGGACCATCTAGAACATATTTCTTCTTTTCTTGTTTGAGAACAATTCTCAAATTTTGAAACTAGTTAATGAAATTTATTCTATTCAACTTTTCTTTCTCAAGAATAGATCGTAAATTAAAGGTAGGTGCAGAAGAAGTAGTAGGTGCCATGATCTACAACAGAAATATATGCAAAAATTTAGTACTATATTTAAGAAAGATCTTCTATTAGACACTCATGTTGGTGGTCATGTTAGACTAGTCTATGATCGACTGTATCTCCATACAACTAGTCTAGACCTGGTCGTACCACCATATGACCAGTCCATACCTGGTCGAACTTAATCATCAACAGTCAATAAAAGATACTTCCACTATATATTCTAAACCATCTTTCCCTCTAACATCATATAGTGAGTTCAAGATCCATATATTATTAAGTCCTAGTGAGCTTTGGCATCACTGCTAGAAACTTAGTGATTTAGGTAGGCAACCTTCTTTTCTTGTTTGAGAATAATTCTCAAATTTCAAAACCAGTCAATGAAATTTATTCCATTCAACTTTTCTTTCTCAAGAATAGATCGCAAATTAAAGCTAGGTGCAGAAGAAGAAGTAGGTGCCATGATCTACAACAAAAATATATACAAAAATTTAGTACTACGTTTAAGAAAAATCTTCTATTAGACACTCATGTTGGTGGTCATGTTAGACTAGTCTATGACCGGCTCGTATCTCCATATGACTAGTCTGGACCCGGTCGTATCACCATATGACCAGTCCATACTTGGTCGAACTTAATCATCAACAGTCAACAAAAGATACTCCTACTATATGTTCTAAACCATGTTTCCCTCTAACATCATATAGTGAGTTCAAGATCCATATATAATTAAGTCCTACTGAGCTTTGGCATCACTGCTAGAAACTTAGTGATTTAGGTAGGCAACCTCTTGTCAATCATATCACATATGACTCTTGTTTGTTGGGTGGCATCTCCATGCCCCGGCTACCAACATTATGCCCCAAGGCCCAAAACTGTTTTGATAGCCTTGTCAAATTAAAATCAATACTATGCATGTGGGTGTCTGACACCCACCCCATCTTATTAAGATAGCTAATGGCACCCTACTTTGGTAGACCTACCAATTAACGATCAAAATCGTGATGATCACGGTAATTGAAAAGGTATCAAATTTACTTAATTTTTCTTGAGGGATACTATTCTACCATGTTAACACATCTTATGATAAACCTGATCAATAGCAAGACAGGAATAAACATTCATAGATAATCATATTAAACTATGAAATAGTATGGCCCTTGATATGAACATCTCCATCACCATGTGTCCTATCCTTCTAGCCAACGTGCTTGAAATCTCCGACCACAATCATCTACTAAGCAATTACTCCTAAAATCTAGTAATGAATTACATATGACAATATCAAGTACACATGTCGGCATGAAGACAGTTATACAATAATATGTAGCTCAATGGCTATCACACAACATGACTTGCAGGCCATGTGAAATCCATACATGCATAACATGCACAATGGGATATACTATTCACATCAATCCCAGCAAAACTGAGTTTGCATAGAATACAATTCCATCGGGTGATGTAACATCCCAACTTTTTAGCCTTTGAAAATATTTTAATTAGTTGCTAGTTGAAAATCTCACCATTTGTATTTTATTTGAATTTAAATTAAAAGCTTAATATAGACTTTCATGATAAAATAATTTACTAGGGTTAATCCCAACTTCAACAATTGCCAAAATTATTTTATTTGGATTCTATGAGCTTGGATATATTTTCTAGAATTTTCTGGAATTTTTCCAAGTTCATTTGCTATTTGTATTTTCTGAATTTTCTAAAAAGAGAAATCAATTTAAAATCCCCGAGAACAGTGTTGGGCCACACACTGTGCAGCCCAACACCGCGCCTCAGCCCAGCCCGCGCACTCGCTTCCTACCCCCATTGGATGTGCGACGCGTGCCGCTTCCTTCGATCGGCGCCTTCCTCCGTTCGATTGCTGCTGCGTGGCCTCTTCTGCCGATCCTGCCGCTCGCTCGCCCGCGCCTCACTGCCGCTGCCACGTGGGGTCGGCACCGAGTCGTCGTCTCCGCGGACTCTTCTTCCTCCTCGCACCCACGCCCTCATCCGCCATTGTCGCTCACGGAAGCTTCGTCCGACAAAACGGATTACGTTGAGATTTCTTCACGTCGATCCCCACCAAATAGTATCGTTGTTTATTCCGCATCTACCCCCAACCGAATCAAACTCCGAATCGGCTTCAATCTCCTAAAATCGGGAAAATCCAATCGTGGCCGTTTCGAACGTGATTTGGGGATTTCCAATCCCGACGTTCCCCGGTCCTATAAATACCCCCTAGGATCGCTAGGTCCCCCGCAACCCAGAACCACCGCCCTCTTCTCCCCGATCGCTCTAGCGCCGTCGCAATTCAAGCTCTAGGGTTTTCGGTCGAGCTCTTTCTCCAGTGAATTGTGCTGCCGTTGTCGTCGCCCTTGCCCCGCCATCTACACCATTTTGATCAGCAAGGCCCGAACTACCTCGTGCGCCCCTCCTCGTCACCGGAGCATCACCGGAGCACACTTCCGACAAAACACAAGCCTTCACCGCCGCTTCTTCCTCGTCGCCGGTCGCCGTCGTCGTTGCCAGCCACTGGTAAGGGCACCTACAGGTGCGCAATAACCTAGGGAAGCTCCTGGTACCCTCCACCGCCGGCGAGTCGCCGCCAATCGCCGGCGACCATCGGGTCTCGAAGCGCCACCATCGCCAGAGTTCACAAGACCACCTCAGCCGCCGCGTCAGCCTCTGTGCTTGTGTGGCATCCGCGTGGCGCCTGATCAGCGCCAGCACACGCAACGTGGTCCAGTCCACCGCGCCAGATCTCCCTTTGCTCGATGAACCCAGTTCACCGAGAGCCCAGTCGCTGACATGTGGGGCCCACATGTTAGACTTCTTTTTAATTCATTTCTTTTTTCCAAAATTCTCGGCTGACGCAAGCATTGCGCAATAATCTAATTTTCCATTATAAAAATAATTCAGGAAATTTAATTAGAATCCAAATTAGGGTTTTAATTGATTTTCAAACTTCCAAAGCCCATATCTTTTGCATCCGAACTCCGATTGAGCCCATTCAAATTTTTAAATTCATATAAAATCAAGATCTATTTAATGGTGAATTTTATTTGATTTTTGGAGTTTGTTTTACCTCTGTTATTTATTTATTTTTGTTTCTTTTACTTCGTTTGCGCGTAGACGTCGATACTTCGGGAAATTTTTGCAGAAGAAGGAGCACCCCGAGACCAAGACCAGTACTTTGAGCTACTTCAAGGCAAGTTATACCTTTGACCATATTGCACCCAGTTTTCAAATTACTTTGATTCAAATTATTGCATCTTAATTCAAGTATGTATTTAAATGATTTTGGGTGTAGTTAATAACCAAATTGTTATGACCACCTTGTCAATTGTATGCTATAATCTTTTGTCACCCTAGATTGGTTCATTACTAGTTGGTATTATCGTAGCACCAACGTGGGTTGGTTAGATACGAGCAGATTGCTTAGCCATGCCACTTGTCATCATTTCATGTGAGTTGCAAATATAAAATTGACTAAGTGATTATGGAACTGTGTGAGGAAACTGTGTGTGCTATGTGCTATTACTCGTTGATGGCATGTGTTGCACCCAATCAACAGGGTGGGAAATGATTTAGACCGAGGCAAGTGGTGGATTCTGTGTGAATGGTGGAGCTGTGTGCTATAAACTATGTGATTTGGGAAAAACAGAAAACCTTACCTTTGTCAATTAAGGACTTAACTTTGTGCGCCATTGAACTGGGTTTTACTGTACAACCACATGCCTAGTATGGGTTGAGCCTAACTTAGTAAGTTATGGAGTCTTGATATTGACAACTCAGGTTGTATTTTAAGTTGTGTGATGGACTGGAGGTGTGATATGTCACATCGCGGGATGGATCGCTGCATCCCTGTCCAACGATGTGTGTCGTAACCAAACACTGTGTGTATCGGTTGGCCGGCAGGAAAGCACATCGGGAGTGTCATTGCTTGAGATGAAGTCTTTGAAAGGTTTTGTTATCACCAGTGCTAGCTACACTGATTGTATCGTGTGGGTAAAGTGTACAACCTCTGCAGAGTGTTAAACCAATCTATTCGAATAGCCACGTCTGCGGTCATGGACATGCTCGGGGATTTCACACGAGGAGTAGATTTTCATAAAAACAATTGAGAAGGGTCAGCTGTGTGAGATAACTTGTGCAGCTGTGTGAATAATTTATTTAGGATGTGTGTCTTTGTGAAATCAAATGATAAATTATTATTCTTTATAGGTTTTCAATCTATTATTTGTATTCAATTGCAAAAGTTGCATTTCTGTAAAACAACCACAGAAGCCAACTCCTTTGGAATAAGCCATCATGTATAATTGCATTCTATGGTACGACTTGCGAGTATGGTTTTATACTCACTCTTGCTAAACAAATCAACAGAAGTGGAGAAGTCGTCACCAGCTTTTGAAGAGGAATTCTACGAAGGTTGATCGTTAAGGTCTCGATCCCAGTCAGTTGCCTGTGGTGTGTTGATGGGAATCCGCTGGAGTTTACTTTTTTCCCGCTGTAGTTTATTTCATTATTGTAAGGCTTGCATGGCTTAATAATTGTAAAACTCGACCTTAAGGTCACAACAGTTAATTGTTATTCAAATTACTCGTTTATTTAATATTTCATTGTATGGAGTTGATATTTCATCAATGTTGACACTATGTGCACTAGCATGATCCTGGACTAGTGCAGAATACACAGAGGGTCCAGATTTGCATATTTGGGTCCCGACAGGTGACATGAACACGTTGATGAACCACAGAGGTCCTGATCTAGCCCGATCTTTCGATGAGAATGTAAATTTGATAGAAGTCGCTTAACTCTCACGATCTTGGATACGAACTCGCAAGGCCCGAAACCACACAATCACTGAACTGCTCAACAAGTCGTTATCAACCGTGTGCGAACACCCGAATGACCTAATCACGAAGATCAATCCCTGCATACACCGAAGAATCACACAAGAACAAGGTGAAACGTAATATGATGTATTGCAAATATTGATGAAAGTAATGATAAGGTGAGATTCTGAATAACGATCTTGACCGGGTGGTCTAGTAGTCACACGCAGAAGATACAAGTTCCAACGAAGGCGAACTAAACATAAATAAAATCCGAGTTCTAGCAAAGGGAGATGACGGCCAGGAAAGTGGACGCACGTCCCTAGGGTTACAAGGCCCATGGGCCCAAGTGTAGGTGGCACAGCACCCTTTTGACTCAGGCTTAGAAATAGCACCAGATTGTTTTGGTGATTTTGGCATGCTCAGAAAGAATTGGTTGGAAAGAGGGTGAGATAAGCTTTCCATCAAGTACTCGCGAACCTCTAACGGACTCTGTATACAAAAGTTATGCATGTTTAAAGTCGGTATTGTCTCCGGAGGCCGAATTGGATCGCACATGCTTCCTTTCATGATCAGCTCCTAAGTTCCTGATTAAAAGAACATCACATGCATTAGGTAGCAGAATTTTCTTATTAGAAACAAAATTTACTCCTAGAAATGAAGTTACATAATAGTTCAATTGACGTGCACGAGCTTTGGTGATTGGACCTTGCAAGTGCATAGGTTCAGCTCTATTATGAGGAGTGTTGGGTGTATGCATGGAAGTGATGTACTCATCACACATATTACCCTATAATGCGGACATGATTACCTAACACATAATTCCATCAAATTAATCATATTAACCCTATTCCCAACTAATCTGATCATTGCCTTGATACGACCATGCACTGCGGCATACCCGCGAAATTCCGACCGGTATGAGTATCATGTAATGTGGTCGTGAATGTAACAGCCCAAAATTTCAATTTCAGTTGAAAATAAAACATCAATAATTTTTGTGGATTTTCTGGAAATTTTAAAAGCTTTTCCCTAAAGTATATTAAGGCTAAAAGAATTTATGTGCAAAATCTATTACCAACTAAAAGTTGGAATTATTTTATTTAAGTCCAGAATGCCTCATAGATATTATGTGAATTTTCTCAAAATTTTTGGACTTCATTTACTATTTTCTAAAGCCTATTTGAATTTCTGGAATTAAATCAATTGAAAAAGAATTTAAAATTCTTCTTTCTGAAGATCGGGCGAAGCCCAAACCTTGCATGCGCGTCTCGGCCCAACTCTCCCCGCGCGCGAGTAACGCGGACCGTCCGATCAAAATCGGACGGCCGACAATCAATCTGCCCGCGCCCTCTCTCCCTCTCTCTGTCTCGCTGTCAGGTGGGGCCCGCTGCACAGTGTCGTCTTCCTCGCCTCCTTCTTCCCCGCGCGACGCCGCCATTACCGCACCTCGGGATTTCTTCAATTCCGTGATTCCTCCCCATTACTCCCGCATTTGCGCGTTCAAGTCACCCGTTACCGCGCGTTCATCCCCGCTTTACCCCGTCATTTCGCCCGTGCGCCCCACCTCTCTCGCCACCGCCATTACTGCCGCCCACGATCTCCATCTCCCGGCCTCACCCTCGCTCTATAAAAGCAGGCACCAGCACCGCTCTCACCTCCTCACTCTTTTCCCCCAGTCCATTGCGCCTCTAAGCCCCTAGATCACTCGCATTGAAGTTTCTTCCGTGGCGAAGCTCCAAGAATCGTCGTGCCCGGCGCCGGCAAAGCCTCCTCGACGACTTCGACTGCACCATCAACTTCAGTGCATCGCCGCGATCCTCGTGCGCCCCTCCACGTTGCCTGAAGATTCCCGGAGCCCCTTCGCCGCCGTCGACCGAAGCACGCCGCCGCTTCTTCACATCGCCGACAACCTTCCGACCTCGCCTCGCCGTCGCCAGGTAGCGCCCTAGAACCAGCGTCCTCCCCTCTATCTGTTGCGCACCTCACCGGAGCTCGCCGCGCCGCCAATCGCCGGTACCCTCGGTTCGAAGCGCCTCCTCTCGGGCCGACGTGGTCACCACCTCGGCGCCACCTCACCGTTTTGCGTGCGTGGCGCCTAAGTCGGCGCCAGCGTGGTGCCAATAAGAATGCCAAGGCCAAAGACTGTTGCCCTTCAGATCGCATTGCGTGCACCGAGTCCACCGTGGACTTGCGCCTCATTGTGGACTCGATCCATACTGTTTGGGCCCACATGTCGCCTCAGTGAGCAGTCTGTCACGACGCATGCTTATAATAATTGGAATTTCCTTTAGAAATTTAATTGGAAAATTCGGAAATTTGATTTTAGGATTTAATTTAGGTTTTAAACTTCCAGAGCTCGTATTTCTTCATACAAACTCCGATTTAGGTGATTCAAATTTTAAATTTGTATAAAATCAAGATCTAGCTAACTAAACCAAAATTATTTAATTTGGAGTTAATTTGAATTTTCATTTGAATTTATTTGTGTTCATTTGAATTCTGTTTGAATTTGGAATATTTTCACAGATAGATTTTGACGACTCAGGAGAGCTTGACCCTATTGAAGAAGTAGAATACTGTGAATTTGAGCAAGGCAAGTTACACCATTGACCATTTTGCCCCAATATTTAAAATTATTTAATTTCTTTTAAATTATTATTGCATGCATAATTGTATTTAATTATTTTAAATTCTGTTTTAAATATTTAATTATTCCAATTCCTTTGTATAGCCAAATTTGATTGTTGTATTATCAATTCCTTGTAACCTTAGTCAAATGAATTTAAAAATAAATATATGCATAGCAAATGCTTAGACCATGAAATATTTGACTTTGGGAGAATTTAGCCAAAATTTCATAAATTGATAAAAGCCTATGACATTGCTTTGTCATGGTGGACTTTTGCAAATGTCTTTGAAAATTAAAAATAAAAGAAAATGGTTTATACTTGGGCAAACATGGACCATTGGTGGGTGCAAGTTTATGCACGGGCCTGTCTGTTAGGGATCGAGACCTGTGGTTTTTATTGAAAGTTGCCCAAGTAGATTAAGGACCGCCTTGAGCCGCATCTTGCAAAAGCTCCACCGTACTACCACATGTTTCGTATGGGCGAACTGTGCTTAATAATTTGTATTACCTCAGTATTGTTTATGCCATTTTTGTTGTGTGGGTGTCGGTTAGACTTTATTCCCACTTGGCGCAAGAGGGGGTTTCCAGCAGGTGGTTAGCCTAATGGAAGTGAAACCTTAGCGGGCATATTGGTATTGAGGTAAAGCATTGGAAACGCCTTGTGATAATTGCCTAGTCACACACCTAAGGAAGTGTGTATTGGCCGACATAACGGGCAAATTATCTCGTGTGGGTAAAGTTGTACCACCTCTGCAGAGTGTAAATCTATTCGAATAGCCGTGTCCACGGTTATGGACATGCTGAGCAAAGCCACTCTAAGTTAGATTTGTTTTGGTTTTAAAATAACTTTGGACACGATTTGAGGATGGTTAATCCTTGTGGTAAATTTGGGCGGGTAGCCTTGTGATAGGAGGGTATCCTTCACCATGTTTCATATGGAGGTTATCCACTATAAAATGATAAATTTTAAATCTGATTTTAGTTATGTAATGAAAATGTGCCTTGAAACTTAGTATAACTATTTAAACCCAAAAAGGCTGATTTAGGCAAATAAACCCTACAACCTTCCTTTGAATAGCTTATGCATGCATTCTAAATTCTGTATTGGGTGTAATTTGCGAGCACAGTTGTAGTGCTCACTCTTACTGAATATTATTATTCAGGAGAAGACTGCTATCCAGAAGGTGAGGAGCGGGGCGATTAGGCGGCGACCTCCGCGATTATTGCTGTGGCGTATCGTGTGGCTTACCATTATTATTTGCTTCACTTAATGTTTTATTTGGCCTCGGCCCGGCTTGTAATAAACTCTATGCTTATTAATTATACACGCTGGATATGATTGTAATAACATTTTTGTGACTGTGTACACTGGAAATCCTGGACTAGTGTATGAACACAGAGAATTCGGGATCCTTCGTTCCCGGGTTCGACAAAAGTGGTATCAGAGCCATATCGACTGTAGGTCGTGACCTAGAAGGAAATCAAACCCTTAAGTATTTATTTTGAAAATTAAAAATAACTTGGTCTTTCGAGTCATTCCTCAACTTTTCTCTTGAAAATTATTTACTAACTCATCTCCTTTTCAAAAATTGTAGATGGTGAAGTTCAATGCCATTTCCCATGGAGTCTTTTTGGTCATTGGGCGCCATTCTCGGAAGATGATGCAGACTTGGACTTTGAAGAAAGACCGACGTATCAAGGATACAAGTATAAGGTGGGAAATCAGAACGGTGGAGAGTAGAGGTGATCCTCTACTCCAATCTATCGCCGAACATAGACTTCCACGTCTTGATGCCCCAATGCGACGAGACACCTTCGCCAAGGCATCCAGATGCGACCAGGAAGCAACCCACGACTTCGCTACATCTACGATCACCGCCTCAACGGCCTTTGGGTTCCACTATTACCCAATGCACATCCCAACCGGCATGACGGTGCTTTTCGCTCAACTAGAGATGAAGATCGTCCCGATCTCACTCATCGTGGATCGGCGAGCCATGGATTATGCCTACGGAATACACTAGATGAGTGTCTCTCCGCAAGTGAAATTACAAGATGCGAAGAAAAGTTGAAGATCGCAGAAAAGAACGGCCTCCTACAAGGAAGGCGAGGCTAGTTCTAGTGAGCAGATTATACCCCAATAACACCATAGATTTGACCTTAAATTTTTCCTTTAGTTGCGAATTATGAGCTACCAAACCTTTGTAGTAGCCATAATGAATTAATAAAATAAAAATAAATTATTTTGCCGAAATGTTCTTGCCTTGTGTTTGTTGAATTTGGGCTATTTTAGATCTATACTCTTATAATTCTGTCTCTCTTGTCTAATCTGTGAAGAGTTCATCGATGGTGACCACCCGCACCTAAGTGTCGGTGCTAGAGGGCAAGGAAATGAGAATGTCGAATATCAAGAAAACCAGTTCAACGACCACCACCTCCTCCAATGAAGCTCTGATGGCGCCAAATGATGGCCAATCGACTCATCGATTGAGTTGCTAGCCCATCCCTTCACAAAGAAGCGAGAATACCCAAGCGTCAGCACCTATCATGCTCCTCCACCTCCCGCAAGAGTAACTTTGTCAGAGTTCATGAGGATGCGTCCGCCAACGTTTTCTAGTAGCACGGAACCTATGGACGCAGATGATTGGCTCAGGGTCATTGGAAAGAAGCTGGATATTGCTCAATGCACAGATCGTGAGAGAGTTTTGTTTGCCTCTCATCAATTGATGGGTCCCGCATCAGAATGGTGGGATAATTTCAGCATGTCTCATGCTAATGCCCAAGAAATCACTTGGGATGAGTTCATGCAAGCTTTCCGTCGATCTCACATTCCATCTGGCATGATTACCTTGAAAAAGAAGGAGTTTCGCTCGCTTCGCCAAGGAAACCGTTCGGTCGGCGAGTATCTGCATAAGTTTAACCAACTTGCTCGCTATGCCCCTGAGGATGTAGCCAAAGATGAAGACAGGCAAGAGCGATTTCTGGAAGGGTTAAACGACGAACTCTCTGTTCGTTTGATTTCTCAGGATTTTACCGACTTTCAGCAGTTGGTAAATAAGGCCATACGCCAGGAAGGCAAACATCAGGAAATGGAGAATCGGAAGCGGAGGATGGCAGCTCAGAAGTTTAACTCGGGAGGACTACCCAAGCCTCGTTTCTCTCAGTCTCAGCCACCTCAGCGTGGGAGATTCCATACTACTACACCGAGAGTTCCAGCTCCAGTTCCGCACCCAAATACTTCCGGATTCCGTAGTAGTTAAATGCCGAGGTCGGTTCAGTGAGGCTACTATTTCCACAAAGAGAATCACTTGCTTTCATCGCAACGAGTTGGGTCACTATGCCAATAAGTGTCCCAAGAAGCGTGACGCCACCCCGTCAAGCCAACTCCGGAGTTTGGTCTCCGCGGTCCCTCAAGACCGGTGGTCGGATTCATGAAGGGACGTGTGAATCACGCCACCGCAGAGGAAGCCTATGCGGCACGGATGTTGTTCTTGGTACGTTCCTTGTCAACTCGATCAAAGATCGCTTTATTTGATTCCGAGCTTCGATTCTTTTGTGTCAAATAAGTTTGTGGAAAAATATGGGTTATCTACCTCCCCTTAGTTAAGCCCATGTTAATCCATTCCCGGGCTCGTAAATGAGAGCTAGTTTATTCTGTCCAAATCTTACCTTTGAAATCTCTGGAGTAACTTTCTCGGCCAACTTAATAGTCCTGCGTTCGCAAGGATTGGACGTAATTCTTGGAATGGACTGGCTTGCCAAAAATCAGGGCAGGATAGATTGTGCTAGTAGATCTATCAACCTCACCAATGAACAAGGGATTTCAGTAGAGTTCCAACCCAAGACTTCTACGGAAAGAAGTCCTATCTTGACCAGGTTTAAAGGAAGTGAAATCGAAGATATACCGTGGTACAAGAATATCCAGATGTTTTTCCGGAGGACTTACCTGGTATGCCACCGGACCGGGACATAATGTTCTTAATTGACTTAGTCCCAGGGACTGCTCCAATTTCGAAGCGACCCTACAGAATGCCGGCAAACGATCTAGCAGAGTTGAAGAAGCAGATCGAAGAACTACAGAGTAAAGGTTACATTCAACCGAGTTCATCGCCTTGGGGAGCTCCAGGACTATTTGTCAAAAGAAAGACAATAGTATGAGAATGTGTGTGGACTATAGATCACTCAACGAGGTAACAATCAAAAACAAGTACCCGTTACCTAGGATAGATGATCTGTTTGATCAACTTAAAGGAGCCAGTGTTTTCTCCAAGATTGATTTGAGGTCAGGCTACCATCAGTTAAAAATCAGACCGGAAGATATTCCGAAGACAGCCTTCACCACCAGATATGGACTATACGAGTTCACAGTGATGTCATTTGGACTAACAAATGCCCCTGCTTATTTCATGAATATGATGAACAAAGTGTTCATGGAATTCTTGGATAAGTTTGTAGTGGTATTCATAGATGATATTCTCATCTACTCAAGAGATATGGAAGAGCATGAAACACATCTCAGAATTATTTTGGGCAAACTCCGAGAACACCAACTTTATGCCAAACTTAGCAAAAGTGAATTTTGGCTCAGTCAAGTGGCTTTTCTTGGACACATTGTGTCAGCAGGAGGAGTTGCAGTAGACCCCTCAAAGGTTGAAGCTGTAATGGATTGGAAGCAACCCAAGTCATCATGTATGAGAAGTTTTCTCGGATTAGCTGGGTACTACCGCAGATTCATTGAAAGTTTCTCCAAGATCGCCAAACCCATGACTCAACTTCTGAAGAAGGAAAAGAAATTTGAATGGACAAGTGCATGTGAACATAGTTTCCAAGAGTGAAGAAAAGATTAGTCTCGCACTGCTAGTCTTACGGATATCGTAAGGATTTTGAAGTTTTCGTGACGCATCGCTTGAGGCTAGGATGTGTCTTGATGCAGAAGGAAAGGTTGTGGCTTATGCATCTCGTCGATTAAGGCCACATGAAGGAAATTATCCAACTCATGATTTAGAGTTAGCGGCAATTGTGCATGCTTTGAAAATCAGCGGCATTATCTCATTGGTAACCGCTGTGAGATTTTCACAGATCATAAGAGTCTGAAATATATCTTCACCCAGTCAGATCTTAATCTCAGGCAAAGAAGATGGTTAGAGCTGATAAAAGATTATGACCTTGGAATTCATTATCACGGGTAAAGCCAACGTGGTAGCAGATGCTCTGAGTAGGAAAGCATACTGCAACACGGTGTTAGTTCAAGAAAATCAACCAGAGTTGTATGAAGAACTAAAGCATCTGAATCTGGAAATTGTCAGTCAAGGCTGTATCAACACAGTGGAAGTCCAACCAACCATACAAGGACGGATCGAGAAAACAACTAGAAGACGAAGACATCAAAGAAATCATGAAAAACATGAGAAGAGGCAAAGCCCGAGATTTTCTCAAGGCGAGCAGGCACAGTATGGTTTGGCAACGCATCGTGTACCTAAACATCATGAAACCGCACAACCGATTACGAAAGAAGCTCATGAATCACCTTACTCTATCCATCCCGGAGTACCAAGATGTACCAGATCGAAGGAAAAGTATTGGTGGGTTAGTATGAAGCGAGAGATCATTGAGTTTGTTGCGTTGTGATGTATGTCGTGTTAAGGCGAACATCGAGACTCGCGGATTGTTACAACCATTACCAATTCCCGAGTGGAAATGGGAGGAGATTGGTATGGATTTTATCACCGGACTACCTAGGACCCAATCAGTTGTGATTCCATTTGGGCGATAATTGACCGATTAACAAAAGTGGCTCATTTTATTCGATCAAGACCACTTACGAAGCAATAAGTTAGCAGAATTGTACATGGCCAGATCGTCATCTACATGGTATACCCAAGAAAATTGTGTCGACAGAGGTTCGCAGATTCACTTCAAAATTTTGGCGAGTCTACATGAAGCTTTAGGAACTGGACTCAACTTCAAAGACAAAGATATCATCCCCAAACAGATGGCGGTGAGCGTGTAAATTAGGTCCTAGAAGACATGCTTGAGCTTGTGCTATAGATTATGGAAGAAGTGGGATAAGAATTTGCCCTATGCAGAATTTTCCTACAACAACGACTTTCAAGCTAGCCTACGATGTCGCCATTTGAAGCATTGTATGGTAGAAAGTGTAGAACCCTCTCCTTTGGGATCAAGTAGGAGAACACCAATTCTTGGACTGAATTGATAAAAGAAGTGAAAGTAAGGTAAAAGCAATAAGAGAACGTCGAAAGTAGCTCAAACCCGATAAAAGAGTTATGCCGATAATCGTCGGAGAGAACTATCCTTCGAGATGGGAGATTTTGTCTATCTCGGGTAACTCCACTCGAGGAGTGAAGAGATTTCAGACTAAAGGAAAACTCGCACCATTTGTCGGACCCTATAAGATTTTGGCAAAAGAGGTGAAGTTGCTTATCGCTTGGAACTACCGGCATCTCATCATTTGCTCACAATGTCTTCCATGTATCCCGATTAAAGAAATGTCTCGAGTACCAACGGAAGAAACACTGCTCGAGAGCATCGATCTTGTGAAGATCTCACCTATGTGGAACAACCAATCAAGATTCTCGATGTGGCGTAACGCGTCACCGAAGCAAAGTCATTCGTTCTTGTAAGGTTCGATGGAGCAATCATTCAAGAAGAAGCTACGGGAGCGAGAAGAAGTGTTGAGAGCCGAGTATCCCTACCTTTTGTCGACCAAGTCCGAATCTCTGGTCGAGATTCCCTTTAAGGGGGTAGGTTTGTAACACCCAAAATTTCAATTTCATTGAAAATAAAACATCAATAATTTTGTGGATTTTCTGGAAATTTTAAAAGCTTTTCCCTAAAGTATATTAAGGCTAAAAGAATTTATGTGCAAAATCTATTACCAACTAAAAGTTGGAATTATTTTATTTAAGTCCAGAATGCCTCATAGAATTTATGTGAATTTTCTCAAAATTTTTGGACTTCATTTACTATTTTCTAAAGCCTATTTGAATTTCTGGAATTAAATCAATTGAAAAAGAATTTAAAATTCTTCTTTCTGATCTTGGGCGAAGCCCAAAGACTGCTTTGCGTGCGTCTCGGCCCAACTCTCCCCGCGTGCGAGTAACGCGGACCGTCCGATCAAAATCGGACGGCCGACAATCAATCCGCCCGCGCCCTCTCTCCCTCTCTCTGTCTCGCTGTCAGGTGGGGCCCGCTGCACAGTGTCGTCTTCCTCGCCTCCTTCTTCCCCGTGCGACGCCGCCATTACCGCACCTCGGGATTTCTTCAATTCCTTGATTCCCTCCCCCATTACTCCCGCATTTGCGCGCGTTCAAGTCACCCGTTACCGCCGCGTTCATCCCCGGCTTTACCCCCCGTCATTTCGCCCGGTAACGCCCCCACCTCTCTCGCCACCGCCATTACTGCCGCCCACGATCTCCATCTCCCGGCCTCACCCTCGCTCTATAAAAGCAGGCACCAGCACCGCTCTCACCTCCTCACTCTTTTCCCCCAGTCCAATGCGCCTCTAAGCCCCTAGATCACTCGCATTGAAGTTTCTTCCGTGGCGAAGCTCCAAGAATCGTCGTGCCGTGGCGCAAGCAAAGCCTCCTCAACGACTTCGACCGCACCATCAACTTGATTGCATCGCGCGATCCTCGTCGCCCTCCACGTTACTGAAGATTCCCGAGCCCTTCGCCGCCGTCGGCCAAGCACGCCGCCGCTTCTTCACATCGCCGACAACCTTCCGACCTCGCCTCGCCGTCGCGGTAGCGCCCTAGAACCGCGTCCTCCCTCTATCTCATTGCGCACTCACCGGAGCTCGCCGCGCTAATCGCCGGTACCCTCGGTTCCGGCGCCTCCTCTCCGGCCGACGTGGTCGACCACCTCGGCGCCACCTCACGTTTGCAAGCGTGCGTGGCGTAAGTCGGCGCCGGCGTGGGCAATAAGAAGCAAGGCCAAAGACAACCGCCGCCGCATCAGATTGCGTGCACCGAGTCCACCGTGGACTTGCGCCACGTGTGGACTCGATCCATCTTGTTTGGGCCCACATGTGGGTCTCTGAATGAGCAGTCTGCTTGGCGCATGCTTGCGCAATAATTGGAATTTCCTTTAGAAATTTAATTGGAAAATTCGAAATTCGATTTTAGGATTTAATTTAGGTTTTAAACTTCCAGAGCTCGTATTTCTTCATACAAACTCCGATTTAGGTGATTCAAATTTTTAAATTTGTATAAAATCAAGATCTAGCTAACTAAACCAAAATTATTTAATTTGGAGTTAATTTGAATTTTCATTTGAATTTATTTGTGTTCATTTGAATTGCATTTGAATTTGGAATATTTTCACGTATAGATTTTGACGACTCAGGAGAGCTTGACCCTATTGAAGAAGTAGAATACCAGGAATTTGAGCAAGGCAAGTTACACCATTGACCATTTTGCCCCAATATTTAAAATTATTTAATTTGTTTTAAATTATTATTGCATGCATAATTGTATTTAATTATTTTAAATTCTGCTTTAAATATTTAATTATTCCAATTCCTTTGTATAGCCAAATTTGATTGTTGTATTATCAATTCCTTGTAACCTTAGTCAAATGAATTTAAAAATAAATATATGCATAGCAAATGCTTAGACCATGAAATATTTGACTTTGGGAGAATTTAGCCAAAATTTCATAAATTGATAAAAAGCCTATGACATTGCTTTGTCATGGTGGACTTTTGCAAATGTCTTTGAAAATTAAAAATAAAAGAAAATGGTTTATACTTGGGCAAACATGGACCGTTGGTGGGTGCAAGTTTATGCACGGCCTGTCAGTTAGGATCGAGACCTGTGGTTTTTATTGAAAGTTGCCCAAGTAGATTAAGGACCGACCTTGAGCCGCATCTTGCAAAAGCTCCACCGTACTACCACATGTTCTCGTATGGGCGTAACCGGGCTTAATAATTTGTATTACCTCAGTATTGTTTATGCCATTTTTGTTGTGTGGGTGTCGGTTAGACTTTATTCCCACTTGGCGCAAGAGGGGGTTTCCAGCAGGTGGTTAGCCTAATGGAAGTGAAACCTTAGCGGGCATATTGGTATTGAGGTAAAGCATTGGAAACGCCTTGTGATAATTGCCTAGTCACACACCTAAGGAAGTGTGTATTGGCCGACATAACGTGCAAATTATCTCGTGTGGGTAAAGTTGTACCACCTCTGCAGAGTGTAAATCTATTCGAATAGCCGTGTCCACGGTTATGGACATCTTGAGCAAAGCCACTCTAAGTTAGATTTGTTTTGGTTTTAAAATAACTTTGGACACGATTTGAGGATGGTTAATCCTTGTGGTAAATTTGGGGGTAGCCTTGTGATAGGAGGGTATCCTTCACCATGTTTCATATGGAGGTTATCCACTACAAAATGATAAATTTTAAATCTGATTTTAGTTATGTAATGAAAATGTGCCTTGAAACTTAGTATAACTATTTAAACCCAAAAGGTGATTTAGGCAAATAAACCCTACAACCTTCCTTTGAATAGCTTATGCATGCATTCTAAATTTCAGATTGGGTGTAATTTGCGAGCACGATTGTAGTGCTCACTCTTCTTGAATATTATTATTCGGGAGAAGACTGCTATCCGAAGGTGAGGAGCGGGGCGATTAGGCGGCGACCTCCAGACGATTGCCTGTGGCGTATCGTGTGGCTTACCATTATTATTTGCTTCCGCTTAATGTTTTATTTGGCCTCCGGCCCCAGTTGTAATAAACTCTATGCTTATTAATTATACACGCTGGATATGATTGTAATAACATTTTTGTGACTGTGTACACTGGAAATCCTGGACTAGTGTATGAACACAGAGAATTCGGGATCCTTCGTTCCCGGGTTCGACAAAAGTGGTATCAGAGCCATATCGACTGTAGGTCGTGACCTAGAAGGAAATCAAACCCTTAAGTATTTATTTTGAAAATTAAAAATAACTTGGTCTTCTGGAGTCATTCCTCAACTTTTCTCTTGAAAAATTATTTACTAACTCATCTCCTTTTCAAAAAATTGTAGATGGTCAAGTTCAATGCCATTTCCCATGGAGTCTTCTTTGGTCATTCCGCCATTCTCGGAAGATGATGCAAGACTTGGACTTTGAAGAAAGACCGACGTATCAAGGATACAAGTATAAGGTGGGAAATCAGGAACGGTGGAGAGTAGAGGTGATCCTCTACTCCAATCTATCGCCGAACACAGACTTCCACGTCTTCGATGCCCCAATGCGACGAGACACCTTCGCCAAGGCATCCAGATGCGCCAGGAAGCAACCCACGACTTCGCTACATCTCGATCACCGCCTCAGCAGACCTTTGGGTTCCACTATTACCCAATGCACATCCCAACCGGCATGACGATGCTTTTCGCTCAACTAGAGATGAAGACCGTCCGATCTCACTCATCGTGGATCTGGCGAGCCATGGATTATGCCTACGGAATACACTAGATGAGTGTCTCTCTCGCAAGTGAAATTACAAGATGCGAAGAAAAGTTGAAGATCATAGAAAAGAACGGCCTCCTACAAGGAAGGCGAGGCTAGTTCTAGTGAGCAGATTATACCCCAATAACACCATAGATTTGACCTTAAATTTTTCCTTTAGGGATAATTATGAGCTACCAAACCTTTGTAGTAGCCATAATGAATTAATAAAATAAAAATAAATTATTTTGCCGAAATGTTCTTGCCTTGTGTTTGTTGAATTTGGGCTATTTTAGATCTATACTCTTATAATTCTGTCTCTCTTGTCTAATCTGTGAAGAGTTCATCGATGGTGACCACCGCACAGGAAGTGTCGGTGCTAGAGGGCAAGGAAATGAGAATGCCGAATATCAAGAAAACCAGTTCAATGACCACCACCTCCTCCAATGAAGCTCTGATGGCGCCAAATGATGGCCAATCGACTCATCCGATTGAGTTGCTAGCCCATCCCTTCACATGAAGCAGAATACCCAAGCGTCGTGACCTATCATGCTCCTCCACCTCCCGCAAGAGTAACTTTGTCGAGTTCATGAGGATCGTCGCCAACGTTTTCTAGTAGCACGGAACCTATGGACGCAGATGATTGGCTCGGGGTCATTGGAAAGAAGTGGATATTGCTCAATGCACGGATCGTGAGAGAGTTTTGTTTGCCTCTCATCAATTGATGGGTCCCGCATCGGAATGGTGGGATAATTTCAAAGATGTCTCATGCTAATGCCCAAGAAATCACTTGGGATGAGTTCATGCAAGCTTTCCGTCGATCTCACATTCCATCGGCATGATTACCTTGAAAAGAAGGAGTTTTTCGCTTCGCCAAGGAAACCGTTCGATCGGCGAGTATCCGCATAAGTTTAACCAACTTGCTCGCTATGCCCCGAGGATGTAGCCAAAGATGAAGACAGCAAGAGCGATCGACGGAAGGTTAAACGACGAACTCTCTGCTCGTTTGATTTCTCGAGATTTTACCGACTTTCAAGCTTGGTAAATAAGGCCATACGCCAGAAGGCAAACATCGAAATGGAGAATCGAAGCGGAGGATGGCGGCTCGTAAGTTTAACTCGGAGGACTACCCAAGCCTCGTTTCTCTCTATCTCGACCACCTCGGCGTGGGAGATTCCATACTACTACAGAGTTCCGGCTCGATTCCGCACCCAAATACTTGGATTCGTAGTAGTTCAATCGGAGGTCGATTCGGTGACAACAACTATTTCCACAAGAGAATCACTTGCTTTCATCGCAACGAGTTGGGTCACTATGCCAATAAGTGTCAAAGAAGCGCAGATCGCCACCCCGTCAAGGCAACTCCGGAGTTTCAGTCTCGGCGGTCCCTCAAGACGGTGGTCGATTCATGAAGGGCGTGTGAATCACGTCACCGCAGAGGAAGCCTATGCAAGACCAGATGTTGTTCTTGGTACGTTCCTTGTCAACTCAGATAAAGATCGCTTTATTTGATTCCGAGCTTCGCATTCTTTTGTGTCAAATAAGTTTGTGGAAAAATATGGGTTATCTACCTCCCCTTAGTTAAGCCCATGTTAATCCATTCCCGGGCTCGTAAATGAGAGCTAGTTTATTCATCCAAATCTTACCTTTGAAATCTCTCGGAGTAACTTTCGCCAACTTAATAGTCCTGCGTTCGCAAGGATTGGGCGTAATTCTTGGAATGGATGGCTTGCCAAAAATCGAGGTAGGATAGATTGTGCTAGTAGATCTATCAACCTCACCAATGAACAAAGAGAGTTCCAACCCAAGACTTCTACGGAAAGAAGTCCTATCTTGACCAGTTTAAAGGAAGTGGCTGGAAGATATACCGTGGTACAAGAATATCCGGATGTTTTTCCGAGGACTTACAGTATGCCACCGGACCGGGACATCATGTTCTTAATTGACTTAGTCCCAGGGACTGCTCCAATTTCGAAGCGACCCTACAGAATGCCGGCAAACGATCTAGCAGAGTTGAAGAAGCAGATCGAAGAACTACAGAGTAAAGGTTACATTCAACCGAGTTCATCGCCTTGGGGAGCTCCAGTACTATTTGTCAAAAAGAAAGACAATAGTATGAGAATGTGTGTGGACTATAGATCACTCAACGAGGTAACAATCAAAAACAAGTACCCGTTACCTAGGATAGATGATCTGTTTGATCAACTTAAAGGAGCCAGTGTTTTCTCCAAGATTGATTTGAGGTCAGGCTACCATCAGTTAAAAAATCAGGAAGATATTCCGAAGACAGCCTTCACCACCAGATATGGACTATACGAGTTCACAGTGATGTCATTTGGACTAACAAATGCCCCTGCTTATTTCATGAATATGATGAACAAAGTGTTCATGGAATTCTTGGATAAGTTTGTAGTGGTATTCATAGATGATATTCTCATCTACTCAAGAGATCAGGGGCAGAAACTAAAGGAAAACTTGAGAATCAAAGAAAGCCCCAAAATCACAAAATAGAGAGCAAGAACGAAAAGAGACCCATCTCAAGATAACTTGCATAGATTGATTTGTGATTGTTGCTGGTTTACAGCCACTCCATCAAGGAGGATAAAACTCAATACATGAGCACACAATCAATCTCCTCTTCAAGAATCCTAACCTCTCCACTCTCTAATCTCCAAAAACAAAACTAGGGTTTCAAATAAGCAAAAGGATTAAGGAGGTGCTACAGCACCCTCCCATATTTATAGTGGAGGCTAACCATCTAGAAGAGTTTCCTATTGAGCACTCGTTAAGCCCACACACAAACGGGTTTAACTCACGCACGTATTTTAAAGCGTCGTTTTCATCTTCTCTTGACCTAAACCGCTTCTCCTTGCGTAGTCTTGCGCCACGGTTTAGCCAAAAGCAATCAAGGCGGTATTTTAGTGATATTACCAAAATACCCCTTCTCGATCCTTCTCCAAAGACCGAGTCCAATCTTCATGAAGCAGTTCCATACTTCGCCACGTGTAGGTTGATCAACGGCTCTCATCATGCCGATAAGTCTCTCCTATCCAGCTCTCACCGAAACCACCATGGCACTTGCACCGACCCCGGCGCCGCTTAATGCAACCCGTCACACCGAACTTCCCGTTTGGTCATTCTTGTCTATTTTGTGCCATGCTCGAATCCATAGACTTCACCCGGCATCATCGATCGTTCTGAACCTCAGCTCTCAAGCCTAGGCCCAATCATCCTCACCGTTGACCATCGTTGATCTCCAAGCAACCTGCACAACAATAGACCAAGAAATCGATTTCGGGAACAAGTTCTTTGCAACTTGACCCACGTTAGTCAAAACATGCATCATGTAACACATATGCACTGAAACTCATGAACTTGACTCAACAAACAAACAACGCCTCTACGAGGGCCGACGATTAAAAGTGAAAACCGGTCAGACCGCCACCCAAGGGCAGGTCTGACTGCCCAGCTAGGGACTTAGCCAATTCTCAGCCCTTGAAAACCGAAAGCTCTCTGGAAATTTCAAACGAATAGATCTTTTGACTGGAAGCTCCAAAAATTATGTGACCAAGTGTATGAGAAACCTCTCTCTTGCCTACACCCTCTATTTTTTGGCCCAGCTCCAAACTCCAACATTTACAATAGCCGGTCCGACCGCCGCCCATGACCGGTCCGACCGCCACTGGCCGGTCTGACCGCCTAAGACCTGACAGCACTGAGATTTTGCCAAAAATGCGTGATTCGATAAACCTTTAAAGCCATTGCCAATTGTAACATAATCCTAAGATCATGAGCATATCCCCATGATATCCACATTATCTCGTGTCTATTTTCCCGACAACCTCATGCATCTCCTTATATAGAGCTCATGACGGATCCTATTTGAACACGTTTGTTCCAACCCGTTATGTCTTTGACCCGTTAGGTTCATGCGTAGTCAGTTGTGACTCGAAAACCTTTTCCGATCACGAGTCGTTAGCGATTCCTAGCAGGACATAACGATTTCCAAATACACACAAATAATATCGAATGAACCTAAATGCAATGTGATCTACGACCAGATCCTTGCCACTAATGATCAGCTCGTATCTCTATATGACAAGATCATTTTTAGTCTTGATCGGTTCGTAACTCCTTACGACCAGGTTACGACCAATCAGTGATCATATTCGACCAGCCTACTAAAGGGTAACGCGGCAAGGCTACGATAGCACAAATAAAAATTTACCGCGCAACCAAGGAACCACCGCCAGAAATAGATCACGAGATTACCGCTAGACGCGCCGACTCTTAGCGGAAGTAGAGTCGTTGTAGCGAGTTGATGCAGTCGTAGTCATACTCACGACGCGGATCCTCCTTCGAGTGGTCATACTCGCCGTGCGTCTGCTTCTTCTAGTGGTCGTACTCACCACGCGACTTCTCCTCCGACTCCGGTGATCAACACAAGTCGCGGATCGTCCTAATGATGATGCTTCGCAACAACACCTCCGAGGTATCCATACGTACAGGGCAGGATCACCACGCTCTGGCGTGCTAGCACCGGCAGCGTAGTTGAGAAGGCGTGGCTATTAGGGTTTCGGGAGTTCTTCCAAAGATCATCCTCTCCTTCACCCCATGCCACCGCCCCTCTTTATATAGGCATCCATCATGGGTCTCGACTTGGAGGCTCATTAGGAACTCGTGGCCTATACGAATTCGGATCACCATCCAAAACAGATCCTTGCCCTTTAAGTGTGCGACCCCACAGGTTCATGTGTAATCGGCTATGACTCGTAAACTCTTTTCCGACCACTAGTCATCAGCGGCACCTAGCAGCACATAACGATTCCCAAAGACACATAGAATATATCGGACGAACCTTGATATAATATGATCTATGATCAGGTCCTTATCACTTACGACCATTTCGTATCTCTATACGACCAGGTTGTATTTGGTCACGACCAGTTCGTAACTCCTTACGACCAGATTCTTACCATTCTGTGATTACGTTCGACCAATCTACGACCAGTTTGTATCTCCATACAACTAGTCTGTAACTGATCGAACTAAGCAACCTACTCATGCATTCTCCCTTTGCCTCACGATGCCTGGTTGAACTTCAGGTGAGATGTTGTGTCATCCATGGACTGTTCAATACTTTCTCGATCGAGTGTCGAATAACATCATATGGTCGACACTTCGACCACTAGTGGCATGGCCATGCACTTTCTTTATCCGATCACCACGATGGGCCCAGAGACATCTCTCCTGTTATGTTAGGAGGGGCAAATCCCATCTCGACCAGTCACATCCCTCCGCATGTTTCATAGCATACCCGAAAGCTACCTTTATAACTACCTAGTTACGAGTAGCGTTTGGCAACCTCTAAGAGTGCTATTACACATGTAGGGAACCATGCTGATCTCAGGTCTAAGGATTATACATCATCATTACTTGAGACCAACTAATGACACAAAAATTCATAACAATCTCAATAGTATCTCAATGATGGGTCTATCCAACCCCATGTTCTCTAACATGTGCTCACATTACTGATTCGATATCCCCATATCCATGATCGGTGAAACATGATCATCAATCAATATATGTCTTTGATCGTAGAGTCACCGTGTTAGACCGGTGACATCCGACCAGGGATACATTTAGAATGATATCATATAAGTTAAACAGCTCCACCAATAAGTCACATACTTATTGATCTATAACTGATGATTCATTCAAGGAACAAGATAACATATTATCAAAAATCATGAACATAATGAAATATCATCATCTCTATGATTGCCTCTAGGGCATATTTTCTACACCTACGACCAGCCTGTATCTCCATACGACTAGTTCATATCTATTCGAACTGAATGACCAGCTCGTTTATTCTCCCTTTGCCTCACGATATCTGTTTGAACTCCAGATGAGATATCATGTCATTCATAGATTGTTCAATACTTTCTCAATCAAGTGTCGGCTAACTTCCCGTGGTTGAACTCTTCGACCACTAGTGGTATGGCCATGCACTTTCTTTATCTGACCACATCGATTGGCCCAAAGGTATCTCTCCTGTTATGTTAGGAGGGGCAAATCACATATCACACCAGTTATATTCCTCCGCGTGTTTCATATCATACCTAAAAGCTACCTTTATAACTATCCAGTTACGGAGTAGCGTTTGGTAACCCTAAAGTGTACTCTTACACATGTAGAAAACCATACTGATCTCAGGTCTAAGGATTATACATCATCATTGCTTGAGACCAACTGATGACACATGAAATCATAACAATCTCAGCAGTGTCTCAAGGAGAGTCAATCCAACACCATGTTCGCTAACATGTATTCACATTATTGATTTGATATCCCTATATCCATGACCAGTGAAACACGGTCATCAATCAATACATCTGTGTAAGATCGAGGTGGCCGACTAGAGGGGGGTGAATAGACGGTTTTAAAAAATCTTTCGGCTAAAACCAATTAATAATACGGAAGCTAATAACAAATTGATTTTGCATAATTAAAACTTAAATCAACTAGGCTCCACTAAGTGCACCAACAATATGAATACAATTGAATGAGAGCAATCATACAAATATATATAAGCAATTAAAGCAAGAATGTAAATTGCTCAAAGTAAAGCACACGCACAAACCAAGATGACACAATTATGTTTTACCGTGGTGTTCGGAGACTTACCGGTCTCCCTTAATTCACGTTGAGGTAAGTACAACCGCGTTGGACCGGCTCCACTAATTAAGCCAACATCTCCGAGGTAAGTCCAAACACTTGGACCAGTTCCAACACGAACCAACATCTCGCTCCACTAGGGTTGCTCTTCCTCCACTCCGGAGATGGCGAGTACCAATCCACTCAAAACCACGCCGAGCCTTCTCACAAGCTTCTTGAGAAGATCACCGGTCACGACGCCTCCACGCCATATAGGTGTCGGCAAACGCTCACTTTCACTTGAACTAATCAAGTGTCAACGCTCAAGTGGATACACAATCCACTACCTAAGGCAACACATGCACTTAGGATTTGCTCTCAAATCTCACCAAGTGCAACACATGCACAAAAGAGATGAGAGGCTTGCTCTTAGCTTAAGAGGCTCAATAGAGGTTCACAATAACACCAGCAACCATTCCCAACCGGCCAAGGCGAGTATTTATAGCCCACACGCAAAAACTAGCCGTTGGGGGAAAGATCTCCTTGAATCTGTGCAGGGCCGGTCTGACCGCCAACTAATGGCCGGTCTGACCGCCGCCAAATTGGTTAGACCGCCAAGGCTGGCCGGTCCGACCGCCCGACGAAAATCGGCACACCAACAAAAGGTGCTTCTCTGGAATAAAAGTATCGCGACAACTCCGGTACTTTCGCACCACGATAGTACCGTTTTCTCAAGGCAGAACTACCGCACACAAATTCAACTCAAGGGGAAATCGGTCGGACCGCCCAACACATGGCGGTCGACCGACCGCCATCGGTCGACGGTGACCTGGCGGTCGACCGCTTGGACTCCAAAGAGACCTCGCATTTTTCAGTTTGCTCAAATGGCAAAACACATTCGTCCATTTGAGTGCAAGTCCAACAAGGTTTAAAGATGATATTCTCAGCAAGTTGCAAAACACATTTGCTAACCTTTAGAATACTCATCACAAGGGATAAGGTACATGGACCTACACCATTTGCAAAAAACATTTGCAAACTTAAGTCACATGCTACAAGAAATCAAACATGAGCATCAACTATTTGCAAAACACATTCGCAAATAACAGCATCATGCCACAAGGCTAAGGTGCATGGACTTCAACCATTTGCAAAATATATTTGCAAATTATAGTCCCATGCTACAAGAATTAAATGCATAAGCATCAATCATTTGCAAAACACATTCGCAAATAATAGCTCCATGCATAGATGAGCCAGAGCAAACACAATGAGCTATCAACACATGACTAACTCATGCTACTAGTCAAGACCCCTCTTAATAGTACGGCAACCTATACTAGCAATCCAGTCTTCCAACCAAACACCAAGACCGGTAAAAGACTAGGAACACATCCTTAGCCCTAGCTAGTCATACCTTTGCCTTGCATCTTCTTGAAGCTTGATGACGCACATCAACACTTCAAGTCCGGGTCCTTGACTTGATAATCATCAACACAAGATGATCTCCTTCACTTCGGGATCTTGTCTTGAACATCATCAACACATGATGATTTCTTCATCCCGAGTATTGATATGCATCAACACATGATGCATTCCTTCACTTGACCTCTATTAACACATGACGAGTCTTCTCTTGACTTGATGTGCATCAACACACGATGCATCTTTTACTCCAAGTCTTGATATGCATCAACACATGATGCATCCTTTATTAGACCTCCATGAACACATGATGGGTCTTCTCTTTGAACATCATCGACACACGATGATTCACATTTCTTCAAGCTCTTCATATGCATCAACACATGATGCATCCTTTACTTGAATCTTGACTTGATGATCAACTCATGATCATCCCAAGTCTTCATCACCCTGGAACATAACCTATTCATCCAACTCATGAAAAATGTTAGTTCCACAATATGATTATCATTAATTACCACACCATACCATTAACTCATAATGGTGGGGACAAGATACTTTAATCTTTCCCTCTTTGGTAATTGAAGATAACCATTTCAATTGCACATAAATTGAATTTAGATAATGAGACAGAACATGAGTATATATTAACTACACAAGTTATATATACTCCAACATGAGTATGCAAGAACTTCACAAGTTCTACATACTCAAAACATGAGTATACGAGAACTACACAAGTTCTATATACTCAAAACATGAATATACAAAAACTACACAAGTTTTATATATTCGAAACATGAGTATACAAGAACTACACAAGTTCTATATACTCAAATCATAAGTATACAAAAACTACACAAGTTTTGTATACCCAAACGGATATATTTCAAAGTAAAGATCCCAAATATATGTGGAAAATGGAATATGGATCAATACTAATGAAACCACAAAATATAGAATGAGCTCCCCCTAAATGTGTGCATACACAAATGTGTAAAAAGAAATATATGCACATATTCAAGATATACTTATGGTGGAGTTCAACCTATATTTTGGATCCGAGGAATGCAACATTATATGAGAGTGTAAGTCGAATGCATACATAGGTGAATTTCACCTTTATATCCAAATGAGACTATACACTAGATATAGCAATAGAAATGTTAGTCTCACAATTAGATTTATCATTAATCATCAAAACACTCCATTAACTCATAATAGTGGGTCTAGATCCTTCAATGTGCTGATCGATAGAGTCACTAGTGTTCCGACCAGTGACATCCGACCTGGGATACATCTAGAACGACATCAAGTAAGTTAAAGAGCTTCACCAACATATCACATACTTGTTAATCTTTATAAATGATGATTCATTCAATGAACAAAATAATATTTATTCAATAACTCATAAACATAGATGTGATACAATCATCTCTATGACTGCTTCTAGGGCATATCATCAACAATTTTTGTCATGGAGCACCCTCTCAAGTATATGGTCTCAGACTGCGCGTGGCTTGATCTTTCTATTATAGAAAGTCGTGGTGATGCCAAGGTAACAAGGCAGGTAGTTGATCCCCTCGGTCTATGCCTCATTGACGAGGTCTAGCGAGACTACACGCTCTTCCTCTCGAGCCTCCGCCAAAACGTGGTAGGATTTTGCCTCGAGCTCTTCTGGCCTCATTGCTTTAGCTTCGAGCTGGAGCTTGAACGGGATGAAACTAGTGGGCCTTATTGCTGTCGTGCGTATGGACCACAACACCTTGGGTAACTCCTCTAGCCACTTGCCCTTCGCAGCCCCCACATGTATTTTCTTGATCCCTTTGCCAAGTGTCTCGTTAGCGCGCTCGACGGCGCCATTGGATTGCGGATGGCCAACGGAGGCAAAACATGCCTTTGTGCCAAGCTTGCATAATGAAACTAGGCCTTGTTATCGACGGTGATTTCTCACGGAATGCCAAAACGACATATGATCTTTTTCAAGAAAAAAATATGTACAGTGGCGGAGGTGATCTTCGCCAACACGAAGTGTAGGTCATTGAGTGCCCTAGGGAAGGGTCGTGTGATGTCAAGCCCCTACTTAGTGAGGGGTCATGTGCGGGATTGGTTGGAAGCGAGTGGAAGGGGAATGGGACATGCTGCCCATCCACTAGCATCCTTGGCATCGCTTGACGAGGTCTTGCACCTCGGAGGAAACTGTGGGCCAATAGAAGCCTTGGTGAAAGGCCTTTGACAACAGGGCCCTAGGGGCCAAATGCGAGCCGCACATGCCTTGATGGCTCTCCAAGAGGAGTTATCCACCTTTGCATCAGGCGATGCGCCTTAAGAGCGGTGCACACACTCCCCATTTGTATAGCAGGCTTTCGACAATGCTGAAGTTGCGAGCGCAGTGGAGGAGACTCTTAAGCTCCCCCGGGTTGTCAGGTTCTTCGCATCCCTTAAGGAATCTGACTATGGGTTCACATCAATCCTCCTCACAACCTATGCACAAGACATGAGCCACTTCTTTCCTGTTGGGCAAAATGGACACGTTTGCAAGCACTTCGAAGAACATGTCAATAGGGGGCTCCTCCCCAGACTAGTGGCCTTCGTAAGGGTGTTTGCCTTCGTGTTTTCTACTTGTGGGATGGTTTTGACTATTACGCCTAGGAAGTGGTGTTCCATGGCCCTTACCATGACGAGGAATTTAATGAGGTTAGGGTCCCTTACTTGGTAGGATTTGTTGATATGGTTGGCGATAAGACGGGGATCTCTTCTAACCACTATCCTCCGAGCCGTGAGTGCCTTTTCCTTTCATAGGCCAAAAAGAGTGCTTTGTACTCTGTGGCATTGTTTGTTGTTTGAAAGTCAATCCTCATGGAGTACTCAATCTTTTGGCCTTTGGGGGTCATGATGATGACCCCACACCTGCTCCTGAGGCTCCCCATGCGCCGTCAGAGTAGAGGACCCATGTGGGTTTGATTGGGTTGCCCGAAGCCATGTGAGGTCACAGCGTCCATTCGGCTATGAAGTTAGTGAGGACCTAGGACTGAATCGTCGTGCGGGATTATATGATGGAGAAGAGGCCTAGCTCCATGGCCCATTTGCCAATGCGTCCTGTCGCCTTTGTTCATGAGCATTTCTCATAGGTGAAAGGATGAGGACACTGTGATTTGGTGGAACATGAAGTAGTGGTGAAGCTTCGCAAGGCCATGAGGAGGGTGTACGCTACCTTTTCAAGCTCAGTATATCGCATTTTTGCTCCCTGTAAAACCTCTGAAATGTTGTACACCAGGCATTGCACATGCTCTTCTTCCTGAATGAGGACTACACTGACCGATGTTATGATTGCCGAGAGGTAGAGCAGGCACTCGTTATTCCACGCAAAGCTATTCGAGCCCCTAAGCGTCTTGAAGAAAGGGAGCCCCTTCTCAACGGACCTTGACAAGAACGGATTGAGGGCCACGAAACGACGGTGGCCTCTCGACCTTCCTCGTGGCTTTTGGAGCCTGCATGTCAATGATGGCAGAGATTCTATCATGGTTGGCTTCAATTCCCCCTCTTCGACACAAGGAATCCCAAAAGCCTCCCCGTGTGAACCCCTAAAACACATTTATCAGGATTAGGCTTGATGCCCACGCCGCAAAGTTTGTCGAAGATTTCTTACAAGTCCGCCATGTAGGACACCTCAAGGAGGCTCTTAACAACTATGTTGTCTATGTAGGCTTCGATGTTTCGGCCAATTTGTGAGGCCAACACTCGGCATACTAAGCAGGTGATGATTGGCCCCATATTTTTCAAGCCCAAGTGCATTTGGATGAAGCGGAATGTCCCCAAGGGGTGATGATGCTCGTTTTCTCCTCGTCCTCTTTTGCCATCCAGACTTGGTGGTAGCTGGAGTAGGCATCGAGGAAACTCATCATCTTGCACCCCTAGGTGGAGTTAACTAGTTGGTCAATGTATGGTAGAGGGAAGTTGTCCTTTTGCAGACCTTACTGAGGTTTGTGAAATCAATGCACATGTGTCACTTCCCATTGGCCTTCCTCATGAGGACTCATTTGGTGAGCCACTACGGGTACACCACCTCCCAGATGACCTCGGCGTTGAGGAGCTTCCTCGCCTCCGCCTTCGCCGCCTCCTGCCAGTCTATGAACATCCTTCTCAGCTTTTGCTTTAGCGGCTTGGGGTCCATGCAGACGGCCATCTGAAGCTCGATGATGGCCCTGTGCACGCCCACAAGGTCCTTCGAGTACCATGTGAACACGTTGGTGTTGCGACGGAGGACTTCTAACAACAATTGCTCTGTTTCGGAGCTTGTGCCCTATCTGATGGAGACTCGTTTACTTGGGTCCTCCTTCGCGAGGGACACCTGCTTCACCTCCACCTTCGGCTTGGGCTTCGAGATCTTTGGCATGGACAGTGGTCACAACATGTAGCTTCTGTCGGGGGTCTCGGGATCCCACCTCGATCTGCCGAGTGTTGGACTCAGGAGTAACACCCCAAGATCCTCTGTGTATTCTACACTAGTTCTTGGAACAATAGCTAGTGTACACAGTAAACAAATATGGTAACAACCACATCTCGCATGATGTTATTAATATTTATCAGAGTTTATTACAAGAATAGCTTAAAAGCCAACAATAAAGAACACATCGGAAGACTAAGAAGATGTAGCAGAGCCCAGCTAATATGTCATGTGCAATCGACTGGGGTAGCGGCCTAATCGTCGAGATCCTCAGCACTAACAAAGTCCTTCTCCTCTGAACAATATTTTATTAAGTAAGGGTGAATACAAAAAAATACTCCACAAGTTACACCCATAACAGAGTTAATGCATGCATGCATATTATCAAAGGAAGGCTTATAAGGTTATTTGTGTAAAAGCAATATTTGACATTTTAAATACAATAGTTTGTTCAAAATCTCAAGTTTACAATATCTAAAATTGAGTTTTAAATTAATTAATAAAGCTAGTGTAGACACCAACCTAACACTGACTTAAATACGGGCACCAACCCAGGGCTTCAACCCATAATTTTCTCATATACACCCATCCATGTTATAAATTGTTTTATAAAACATTTTGAAAACAAAAATAAAGTATAACTTTAAGTGGCTTTGCTTAGCAAGTCCATGACTATGGACACGGCTATTCGAATAGACTGATACTCTGCAGAGATTGTACAACTTTACCCACAAGATATAATCATCTTATAATATTCGTCTTACACACTTCTGTAGGTGTGAGACTAAGAGATTATCGCAAGGCCTTTACAATGATCCATCCCAAAGTAGTTATGCCACTAAGGTTTCGCCTCTATTGGGCCACTAGCCCATCGGAAGTCTCCGTCTTCCGCCAATTGGGAATTTCTGTCTACGCGACGCTCTCACATCCAAATGGCACAACTAGCAGAGGAATGTTGCAAATTATTTAGCCAGGTCTGTCCTATACTAGACTTGTGATAGTACGGAGGATCTTTACAAGCTGTATGTGATAGTACGGAGGAGCTTTACAAGCCGTAGCTCGTAGACCGGCTCTTAACATACTTGACAACTTCCAAAAATAACCTTTGGGCCTCATCCATTCGCTGAATTGAGCCATGCATAAAACTGCACCCACCAACTATCCATTTCACCAAAGTCTAAACAAGTTTTCATTTTATTTTGCTTTTCAAAATTATTTATAAACTTCCAAGGCACAATAGTGCTATGGATATAATTTAAATCACATTTGAGTTTTGGCTGTAAATTCCCAAATCAAATATTTCAGGTCTAAGCTTAATTTTTATTCTAAAATGTTCTAGTTCATTATATTGTACGAACTAGATTTTATCCAGGGTGACAAGGTATGGATATTCAAATGTCCAAGTTTGGCTATACAAATGTATTGGGATTAACTACAATTTCAAAATATGTATTTAAATTACAATGAATATAAATAAGCATGCAATAATAATTTAAAATAGAACTTAAATAATTTAAAATACTAAAATCAAACATGATCAAATAATGTAACTTGCCTTGCTCAAATAATTGTTATTCTGAAACGGTGTAAAAATCTGGTTCTCTGGAGTCGTCGAAATCTATACGCGAAAATGAGCCAAATTCAAACTAAATACAAATAAATTAAATTATGTTCTCGAAGAAAAATATTGAATTGAGATGAATTTATAAATTTGAATCACTTGAACCGGAGCTTGAACGAAGGAGAACGGGCTCTCGAAATTCACATGAAATTATAGAAATGGAATTTTCTGAATTTGTGGAATTATTTTTCTAAAGGAAAATCCACTTATTGATTTTTGGCCGAATTATTTTCCAAAATAAAATGGCTTTGAGCCACTAACATGTGGGCCCTGGTTTATGGACCAGGCCCACGAGATAGAGCCTTGGTCCGCGGTGGACCGGGTGCGTGGGTGACGGGGCAGTGCCACATAAGCTCGACAGGAGGCTACTGTAATACCCCGGAAACGAAAAGAGTTAAGAATCGAATCGAGTAATTTGAATGGAAGCCGGGGAAAGAAAAGACAATTAAAGGAGTAGAAATTCCTGAAAAATAGAAAGGGTTTTCCATAAACTCTCGACAACCTGGGCCTGGGCCACGGCCCAGGAGGGGCCCATGTGGTGGCCGGCCATAAGGGGGGGTTCCCACCCCCCCAAACCCTAAACTCCACATTTCTCTCCCCCTCCCCCCTTTGGAGCCGCCGCCCCCCCTTCCCCCTTGTTGTGCACCACATTGTACGTCTATTTTGGGTAAGATGCGTTCGTTTTCTATCCTATCCATCTCTTATAAAGTTGTAGGTATTGTTCTTAGCTTTCCATAGCCACCGAGATCACGTGATTCCGCCTTACGGTTTAGGAGATATGATTTTTTTAGTGCGCGCTGTTCTGTCTGTCTGACGAGAAGGATCTGTCGGCTTGATCCTAGGTTTTGATTTAGTTAGAGGCATTTCCAGAACCTCCACCCTAATAATTTATTGTAGCCCTTTAAAGTATCTTTCAAAGCTGATAAATATCATCTCCATTGGATCTGTATAATGAAAGTTATGATATTTTCTTTACCACTGTTCTGAATTCTGGGCATATAAATGTTAGTATTTTCATCTATTGTTTAGACTACTGTAGAGGCCAAATCTGGGGTTTTTTCCTTCTAGAGCTTTATTCCTGGGAACATTAGCTTTCTTTTGGCACTGAGATCAGGAAAATCCGATCTGTAGTTTGGGAGATATGAAGTTTTGATTACGAACTGTCCGGTCTGTCTGGCGAGGTCGATGAGGTTTGCCCCTCGGTTTTGTTCAAATTAGGGGCCGAATCAGAACCTTCACCCAACTAAGTTATTTTATACCTTAAAATTATCTTTCCAAGCTGATAAGAATCATTCTCATTGGATCAATAGGTTGAAAGTTACGCCGTTTTCTTTATCTCGATCGTATTCGGACAGGCGTAGATGGGTTGTGTTTAGCTGATAATTAGCCCTCTTTTTTGGCCGAATCAGGGGATTCCACCAACTAATGTTTTGTAGCCTGATCTGTTAAGATTCAGTGAGCACTGGTTTTAGGTCTTTTAGAGTTACAGATAATTAATGGTGAATTTTCTCGTACGACTGCCGGAAGATAGGTAATCTGGACTTTTAGTGTAGAAGTCAAATTGAACCTTTAGGCGTGTGGGTTGATTAGAGTATTGTAGAACACCGTAGCAGTGTTATATCGTTGTTCTTATTTTTGGGAACATGCTTGTGTAGGCGGCGAGGCATCATGTGTGGGAACACCTCAGTTGCTCGCTAACGAGTCACAACGCGAAAGGCAAATCTTGTATGTTAGCGGTATTGAATTCAAAGGAATGCATACTGATATGTTGTTTACATGAATGTTCTTGTGCTTTGTTCATGGTGTTGATATACTGCAAGTGACTAGTGTGGCCTTATTGGTACATTATGTTGAGTGTGAATACATACTTATACTTGTTTACACATGTTGTTGAATGCCATGTATCTTTTTCACTAATGTGTGATATTCATTCATACCATGAGAAATCATCATGTTCATTCATAAAATTCATTATGACCACGGAAGTGGATTATTTTTGGTAAGTCCCATCAATTCCAGTATGGGCATTTGAAAGACCCATCAATTCCAGTATGGGCATTTGAAAACCCATCAATTCCAGAATGGGTACGTGTGATCCACCATTCCAATGTGGGCCACGTTGGACTGCCGTATGAAACGTTCTTCATACGGTAACTTTAAGTGAACACCGACGGGTGATTCACTCGCTATACCGGTATATGCAGTCGATAAGTCCATACCTTCAATGCATTCTTACATTTCATCCATTCATGTATTCATTCCATACATACATGTATGTGTTCCAATAATTGTTCGTAATTCAACTGAATTGTGTTGTCCACTCCATGCTTGATTATTCTTGTTTAGTACTTGCTGAGTCTTCGACTCACCCTTGCTTTGTATGTTTTAATTAGGTAATTGAGGAAGACGACAAGATGATTTGGTGGGGTAGTTCGGCACACTACACTTCACTTTTATCCAATCAGAACAATTATTCTTGCCATTCAGTCAAGTCAAATTGTTGAAATAAGTTCCAGATTGTAATAATCATATGTTAGTATCGTTTGACTGTTCGTGGTATTATGACCGTTTATCCATTCTTTACCATGATTCTAGTGATCGTTCATTGTCTTTCCTTAGGAATTTATGTTGATTGAATCTGGATAATCTAGTTTTAATGCTATGCTTAGTAGTTTGATAGGTTTGCGTGACATTTTGGCTTCCGAATAGCCAGGGTGTTACAGCTACCACACAGATGCTTGCACTGAGGTGGTGCACACGTTGCTTGGCTAGTAGCGGTGTGCACAGGAACCCATGGTTTCGATGAACGACGGTGCGTCGGTCGGTGGTGAGATGTGGGGTAGAGAGAGGAAGGGATGGGGAGCACGATGCTCACCTCGGCGGTAGTTTGGCGTGTAGGGATGTCCAGTGGCAAGGAGAGAGGTGTCGGCGTGATTCGGTGAATGGCGGCACGGCGGTTCTGGCGAAGGCAAGGCGCGCACGGTGTAGAACGCGGCCCGACGAAGCCAATGGTGTGGGATATGGAGGCAGAGCTCCACAGACGGCGACAGAATCTGCGATGAGGACACTCGGTGGCTGGTCGTAAAGAAATGACGATAGCAGTGAGGAGAGGAGAGGGGCTGATCTTCAGGGTGAAGGATGAGGAGGAGGGGCTCGCGGTGCTCCCTTTTATAGGGCAAGGAGAGGCCGGAGGAGGGAGATCGTGTGCGGCGGTTACTCGCTGGGGCAGGCGGCGGCGCAAATGCGCATTAATGCGCCTTAAGGGGAAAGTCGTGGCCGGAATGAGATGCGATTGAGAGTGGGGTGTCAAGGGACTTGAATGCGTGAGAAAAGAGGAAGAAACATTCGAGTTTAAGAGCTCCACAGGCGCGGTCATGGCGAATGGTGCAGGGAAGAAGAAGAGGAAGGAGGAAGAGGGTGGCCTGACAGGCGGGCCCTACTAATAGTGAGAGGGGGAGAGGGCGAGGAAGGCGGGTGGGCTAGCGCGGTAGGCTGGGACGGTGTGGGATGGGCCAAGCGGAGGGAAGCGGGCCGCGCGGGAAAAAGAGAAGAACGGGCCGAGGAAAGGAGGTTTGGCCCGAGAGATAATCCAGAATTTTAAAGGTTTTACGAATTTTAGAAAATAGAAGAATTAAAATAAGCTTTTTAAAAATAGTAAATAGAGTTAAATAATTCCAGAAAAATTCACAGAAATTCTTTGAGTTATTTTGAACTTAATAAAATTATTTTCAACTTAAAGTTAGCTTTTATTTTTTGCACATAAATTAGTTTTAATTTTTGAAAAATTGGAAAACCATTTTTAAATTCCAAAAAAATTAAGAAATTAATTAAAATTTTGTTTTTAAATTTAAATCTAAGAAAATCCTAGAAAACTCAATAATTCTTTTTGACTTTAAAATCAAAGAAATTCAAGAAAACCAAGAAATCTCTTTTAAAACTCATAAAATCCAATAAAATAATAATTTTAATAATTTTATTTTTGGTAACAGAACTTTGGGATGTTACACCGAGCGAGGTTCTAATCCCCGTGGACCGTGATCACCTCGTCCAACCCAGGATGCTTCATGCACAGGTAGTTGTGATGGGGGACTGCCCTAAACGTGTTGAGCGTTTCTCGTCCCAAAATGGCATTGTACGAGTACGAGAGATCGACTATGTCAAAGGTGACAACCTCTGTGCGGGCATGCTCCCCCACTCCGAAAGTTACTTCCAATGCTATATGTCCCAAGGTCCTTACTGGCTCACCTCGAAGCCTAGCTACTAGAGAAAAGGGGGTTCGAGCTGGTTGCAGGGTATCGCCATCTAGTCGAAGGCGCTCGTAAATAGTAGGTCCAAGGAGCTCCTACCATCTATCAACACCCTTCACACGTCGCATCCCGCCTTGTTCGTGATGATAACCAATGGGTCCTGATGCGGGAAGTCAACCCCAAGGGCATCTTTTGCCCAAAAGATGATGTCCACATTCAACCACACCAGGGGTAGTTGTGTGGGGTATGCTGCGATGTGGTTCACTCGTCACGCGTGTGCCCTCCGCTAGTGATCGGATGCGAAGTGCATCAAGGATCCCTAGTGATGGGGTTGATTATTCTTTGGTGCTAGGCCCCACCGGGGGCCTTGATCTTCAGGCCACCAAGGAGCCTGGTAACTGCGGGATGGCAGGAGGGACTTGTACGTGCGTTACTTCCACTGCTGCCACAATGGCTCGATCACCCTGACCGTGGTCCCGCGTGGCGTTCTCTCGTAGGGCGATTATGGTATAGCAGGAGCAGGTCATATGCCCACAACTAGCATGGATCTCGCACCATGCTACGTCGCGACCACGCTCATGACTACGGCCTCGCCCTCTGCCCACTAAGTCATCTTCGGCGCTACTCTCTATGTTGTAGACGTGGCACCATTTTTGCCCCTTCTTGTATTTCATGTGATGAGACTCCTCAATGGCTTTGGCGGCACCCTTTATCTTCACAACAGGATTTGTGGAGTCGACGTCTCACCTCAACGGTCCAAATAGGCTTCTAGGTGTTACACTTGGTGAGGGGGCCTTTCCTGATGCCACACATAGTGATATTAACGATGTTAGTCTCATTAATGTCCTTCACCTGGCACCTCACCTGGGCGAAGCACTTGAAAAACTCTCGTAGCTTTTCATTCGGGCCTTGCTTGATCGAGAACAGTTGATGTGCATCCACTAGCTTCAAATAGTTGCCTTGGAAATTGTTTTACATGAGGTCTCAGACCTGCTCCCATGCGTATATCGATCCTGGGCTGAGTGTGAAGAACCAGGACAGGACCACCCCTGCAAAGTGAGGGGCAGTCCCTTGGCCTTCATGGAGTCGTCACCCCCATGGCCTCTATAGTGATCTCGTATACTTGGAGAAACTCGTGAGGATTTGTCTTGCCCTTATAATCTTCAAGAGTGGGCATCTCGAAGTCCTCCAGCCAAGAGCTTCTCTGCATCGATCCCTGCACTCAACGGAGACTCGTTGCCCACTCTATGAAGGACAAGCGTATTGCAAACCACGGTGGGAATGCCCTGGCTATCGGTCCCTACGTCGATGACCTCCTTGCTTGATTGCCTCCCCGGCTCCGAGGTGTCGACCTCGACGATGGCCTGGGTCGGCACCGGGGTTGGCAGAGGATGGGGCGCTAGGGCTACTGGCTGGGTTGCATGGAGGTCTTGGATCTCTCGCATCGAGCTCCGTAGGATGTTTCAACGCTCCTATCAGAGGGCTTCGTTAGGTGTTTTGACACTCCAGCCGCCCGTGACGGACGCGGGCACGAGGGTGCAGTCCGTGATCACACTAGGATTGGATGGAGGGGTCGTGTTACCGACCCATCTGGGCGCCGCACCAAAGCCTTCGGTGGCTTCTCCATCGGGTATGGAGACCTCGGGGAGTGTCGTGTTGGAGCCTTCGGGGACGGCTCCTCCATCTGCCCCCAGCGGCTGAACTTTGAGCAGACCACCGCCGGTAACGATAGCTTCAGTGGACATGTTGCCCTCCTCTTCGTGGATGGGAGCTCACTTCCTCCTCAGGGTAGCGATGGTGTGTTTTTGCCGTATCGGACGAGGTCTCTCCGCGGCAACATTTTCAGAGAGAGCGCGACCCGCCATCAGCGTCAGCTTCTCTCTTGAGGCCGCGACTGCCTTTCTCTTCAGAGCCATCAACTTCGTCGGAGCTTCACACTTTTACTCTGTTCCCCACGGATGACGAAAACTGTTGTGGGCCAAACAATAAAGTTATATAGATGGGATCCCTAAGGTGTTCACCGAAGCCTAACGAGTACGAGGAGCGAGTAAAAGGCAACTTGTTATATAGATGTATAGTGGATACAAGTGTTGCACCCCCTCTAAGTGGCGCCCAGGGGGCTCTATTTATAGTGCCTACACGTGGGTTAGTAGGTTACAAGAATGCCCTGCTAAAGTGCTATAGTACAAGGCATGAGTGCATTTTTGCCCCAATCAGTGTCCACGTGTCACCCCTTGCCTGTTATCACAAGGTAGGGTGTGGTAAATCCGGTTGTGGACACAGTCAACTGGACTGGTCTGGATTCCGCGGCCGGCGATGCCAGTGGGGCAAGATCCAACGGTTGCCGAACAGGGTCCCTTGGCTTGAGTCAATACCATAGACGATTAATATTTTGACACGGTATGAGTATTTTCCAACCACATATATTTAATTCGATCGCAAGTAAGTCGGCGCTAGAAAAGAGTTCGAGTCATCGCGTCTCTCGAGTTCCGACCTAGTCTCAAGTCTGATCAGCATCCAAACAAATGCCGAGCATGAGTATCTCAAACTTAGATGTCAAGCGGTTTCAGCGAAGGTTGAAGGTGGCAGTCAAATTTCCAACATATGAATATGTGACAGGGCATATCTAGTGCAAACTAGCTTGTATGATACGGACATACCTCGTAATCTCATTTGAATTTGGAGTCAAAAGATATATTGGATTCGAGTCTATACGAGCTATCTTTAGAATGGTTCGCTAGAGAGGCATACTGCTTAAACAATGGTTAGTATAACTAAAGATCGAAGCACACTTTATTCTTTCTCTAGATTTGCCGGACATATATATATAGAATCCACTAAATCATTACGCTATTTATCATTATCTCCTGGCGACAATGTACGGACAAATTCTTCTTTGTCCCCTAGGAGTGTCAACCCCACCCCACATTTCCTTTGCAAAGCCAAACTAGCTTGTGACTAGACAAGTGTTGTGGATGACTAACCTAGACCCAACCTCAGATTTAGGTTGTGGATGACTAGATCAAAAACAACTAACCTAGACCCAACCCGAGATTTAGGTCGTGGATGGCTAGGTCCCTCGTCTTGGGCCGATCGCTAAGAAAGTAAGAACATATATCTCTCTTAGTTTCTTGTTTTTTTTTTTTGGGGGCGTCGATGTTCTAGACGTGTTGTTGTTGGTTGTGTCGGTGTTCTAGAGGGTGCTTATTCTCTTTTGTCTATTAGTGAAATGAGGCACTGATCCACTGACGCGGAGCTCCTGCCCTTGCTTGGAAAAACGTAGATGTTTGTTCGTACACAGAACAGAGCAGATAACGTGTTGCTACCGGAACAAATAATATTCGAGTGATCAAAATCTAGTTGTCTCCCAAATTGTAAATAATTCTCATAATAGTTTTGGCTCTTTTAAAAATCCATTTAAATTTAGCATGAGCCCCTCTAAAATATCAAGCAAAGTCAACGTGGCCAACAGGTGATTAGTTTTTATTCTCTTCTTGAGCCCTTTTGCTGGGGTGTAATCGGAACGTATACGAACGGATATCGCTCATCCTATATTCTATTTTGTATTTTTTCATCGAAGTCATAGTCGAACACAGATAGTGTCGGATACCTATTTCTCCATCCTGTATTCGCTCCGCAAGCCTTTGATCGGTCGAAAATTACCGCTTCTTTTGTACCCCTACGCGGGACATTGAACAGTATGGGTGCAATTAGAGCGAATACGGATAGACTAATCGCTAAGATATCGAAGGAAAAAACACTTAGTATCATATGTCTGCTCAATGTAGCAACTCGCATATCTGTTATCTTATTCATAAGTGAAGTCACAACATGATTTTCTAATACAATCTGACATACGGACACATACAGACTGATATCGTTCACCTCGTATCCTATAACACATTGTTTCCTTAGGGTCCGAGTCGAACACAAATAATAGCGGATATCTATTTATCTTTTTGTATTCGCTCTGTAAATCTTTGGTAGCCTTTGATCGGTCGAGAATTATTCGCCTTTGTATCTTCCGCCGCCGCTTGCACCAGATTCATTGAACTTGGACACATTTTGACTTTTCCGCTCATTCCGCTATTAATCTTCTTCCCCCTCTCTTTCCCCCCTCTTCTAAATTGTGAAGTAGCTGTCATGGCCTGGCCCACGATTGCTCCTCTTCTAAATAGTGAAGTGGCTGTCATCGCCTGACCCACAATTGCGTCCACGTTCCAAACAACCCTCCGCCACCCAATCTGGAAGGTATCATTGCTGGGACCCAAAAACTCGAAAAGAAAAGCAAAGGGGAAAAAGGTCTCTAGATCGACGAAAGTGCTGGAGAAGAACATCATGGTAAAAAAAGAGAGAAAATCTTTGTTCTTTTCGATTTGTTTGTTTCTTTTGTTTTATTTTACTTTTGTTACAGCTAGGAGAGGCAAAAACCAAACATAAATATTTTTAACTATGCAGTCTCAAAGGGTTACTTCCTGTCTTGTTTATTCTCTTCTCCCTGTTCTTTGGGTGTTTGCTTCTTGGTTCAATGATATAGATGATTTCACGAATGCTAAACAAGCGCATTGTTTAGGTTTGTTTGATAGAATTACTACGGTGAAAACTTGGGTACCTGTTTGGCCCCATCAAATCTGTGGGACTAGATGCAAATGGTGAATTAAATGTTGATCCCCTGCTTAATTAGGGTTCTTAGAATGAAACAGCATAGTACCAGTGGATTGATCGTATACTACCTTTCTTTCACCTCCTGCTTGCCTTCTTCAGTGCATGCTTGCGTACATACCCTTGGATTTTTAACCAGGGACTTTACGATTTCTCAGTGTTTTTCAGTGAAGAATAGGTAACTGCTGTTTCCATCATGCATGCGTGAAATTTGATCTTGACAGAGCAGTTCACTGAACATTCTAGGTGCTCCTGAAATCCTGATCTGTATGGAAGAGTACAGTACATATTGGGTAGTCATTGGCATGGAAAGATAGAGAGAGAAAATGCCAATATGAGCAAAGTTTCGTTTCAAAGCAAGTGATGAGAGCCACCAAGAGTGCCTGGAATCTGTACACTTTATATTTAGAACCCTCCACCTTGTTGCCTCATCACATACGCACGCCCGGATCTAATTCAGGAACCCATTTCCTCGGCCTTCTATTGGCCTAGACTTTGAGTTCTTGGACCAAGTTGATGCCATTGGCAGCCCAGGATTTGCAAAGCACAACTAGTAGTTAACTAATCGATCGTGTTTTCGGGACGACTAATTGTCCAGAGTCCGGACTTGTATTTCTGCTGCTTCTGCAGATAATGTTCATAATTAGAGTTAACAACTGCATTATTGTGCCCTGCCTGGTTGGTTTATGACGACTGTCTTGATAGTTGATAGGCAGTCCCGCTTGATGAAATCTGTGGACGTACTGAAAAACGGGTTAAACTTGGTCGCTTGTTTGTAGACTTTAGTTGTTAACTTAAAACGGATTTGATATCATGAGTGTCTTTCATCTGCCAACCATTTTCTGTATGCAAATGTACCTGTCCTTTTCTTGTGATGTAGAAAATTTTAGAGGCATTTGCATGCATGCTACCGCAGAAGTTGAAAATTTTAAGCATGACGCTTTTTCAAGAAAAAAAAAAGCATGACAGTATAGTAGCATACCACCAGAAAACAAGCTATTATAATTTGTAAATATGCCATAGTTACTAGTTAATGACTTAGTGTAACTTGTTCATAACTCTTGTTAAGAAACTCTATTTCATTCCCTTGATTAACTGGCCTTGTACAGCTATAAAAAAGATGAGTACATATACAATAATACAAGCATGGAACACGTAGCAGGGTAAATGGCGTTTTGACAAGCTAATGAGAGCCACCAAGAGTGCCCAGAATCTCCCAGGAAAATTGTTTCTGCAGTGGCAAGTGGACTTCTGAATCCTCCAGACTTTATTGCCTCATGACACATGCATTTTGCTAGCCTACATGTTAAAAATGCCAGAACTTGATCTGACTCCCTTTGGTCAGACTGGAGTTTGCGTGAATATTGACCCAAGATGCATATCAATGACAGCCCAGGAAACTGCTACATTGTGAGTAGAATAACTGCCAAGATTCATAGTTCTGCCGCTACTTGCGAGGATGTCTATATAATCTTAAGTTGGCTACGTAGGGCACTTACATCCATTTGTTCAAGTCCACTCCTATACATGTTTCTTCCATCGCATATAAGAAAGAGAGCTGAAACAATTTGGCTTTTCTTGCCGTCCCTTATCACCCAAGCATTATTTGAACTACTATTGTGTATATAAAATGATTGACAAGTTAGACTTGCTGAACGAGCTGTGGAATAACCTATTCGTTAGGTAGGCTTTCCTGCACTGTGTTGAATCTGGTGCATTTTTTACGCAGATTCATAATTTGAGGCTTATCCTTGGCCCTATTGAAATAGAGGTTTGACCTTGATCCTAGCTGAAGCTCCTCTGCATGCATATATATAATGGACATTTCGCTAGCTTCTTGACAATGCAACAAAACAGGCCTTTGTGGGCTAAGTTTGTCTGATAGGCATCATTGTGTAGGTTTTCTTTCCTGTGCCCATTCTTGATGACTTGATGCTTATGAATGATACCATGATCAAACATTGGTTGCAAACAACTGGTGAATATTATTGTTGGGTGCTGCCGTGCTTGTTAATTATTGTCCATGCATAGGCTTCTAATTCCATTGGTTCTGAAGACAAGCATTTCAGATCTCGTTTTCTTACTGCAAATTGTTTTCTTCGGTGCAGACCTTATGTGTACCATACTACCATGTATGCAGCTGGTCATGTGTTTGTGTGTGTTTTATTTGATAGATTGTTGATATTTATTTTTCACCTGACACTGCAAGAATTTATGGATATATAACTTCAGTTTCTTGTACTACCTGTTAATTGGTTTTTTGTACTTAGGGCTTGATGTGTTTGTGATCACTGCTTCCCTACTTTGCATCACATACAGATAAACGTATCCTTCTGCACCGAGCCGGTCCATTCTGCAAGCAGCACTGACAATGCCGCGAACCGTGTCTGACGGAGGCGAGAACTTCGACGCCAACATCGCCAGCCGGACGTCGTCACACCGCCGCATGGACAGCACCCAGCACGGCTACAAGGTCGGTTTCCCTCCGGAGAAGAACCTCCTCGCGGAGTTCTCCGACGCTGTGAAGGAGACGTTCTTCGCAGACGACCCGCTGCGGCAGTACAAGGACCAGCCGAGGTCCAAGAAAGCCTGGCTCGGCCTGCAGTACGTGTTCCCGGTGCTCGACTGGGGTAGGCACTACACCCTCGGCAAGTTCAAGGGCGATCTCATAGCTGGCCTCACCATTGCCAGCCTCTGCATACCTCAGGTTAGTGGGCTACCCTCTTGCACAGCAGCACAGTGCAGTTCGTGCATGCATGCAGCGATATGCAAGGTCTTATCAACTCTGACATGTGGTCTAACAACGATATCTTAAACTAGGACATCGGTTACTCGAAGCTTGCTTACCTGCCACCAGAGGTTGGACTGTGTAAGTGCATATATACAGGCAGCTATCAGAATTTTGCTCCTGCAACTACAACGGTCAGAGATGTGCTGTTTTTTCTGCAGATAGTAGCTTCGTGCCGCCTTTGATATATGCCTTGATGGGCAGTTCCAGGGATATAGCCATCGGTCCAGTGGCCGTCGTGTCACTATTGCTCGGTACTCTCCTCCAGGAAGAGATTGATCCGAAGAAGAATCCGCTAGAGTACAAACGGCTAGCGTTCACCGCGACATTCTTTGCGGGGATCACTCAGGCAACGCTCGGATTCTTCAGGTGAGTGGCTCCTGGTGAATGTTAACCTTGATAAATATTTAAGCATTTTTTGAATTACTTTAATCCAGAAATATACTAGATGAATCATCGAAAAAACTTTTACCTTTTTCGTAAAGCAGATAACCAAGAACACTATAGTTATACGAGTTTCAAGAATGACAGAAACTAGTATTTCTATTTCAGTGTTCAAGACAACAAAAGATAATAAAGCTAACCAAACAACAAGTGTGAGATAGGCATACGCAGATCCAGTGGAAGAAGAAGCAGCAGCAGCAGGAGTCTTGGTAAGGTCGTTGTTCATCATGGCGTAGTAGACGTTGTGGTAGTAGTCCTGCAGTTGATGTGGACGTAGCAGAGAATCGAATGAAGATGAAGCAGCGAGCAGTCGCGCGAACGCTCCCCAAAAACCTTATTCATTCTCGCTCGTGCAAGCCTTCAAGGACGAGGGTTCCGGAGGCCTGCTCTCCCGGTTCGATCGTACACACGCCTCGCCGGGATGGAGATCGCCAGATCCAGCAACAAACTCGTGTTCTGTCTTAGTCTTTCGTTGAGTGAATTGGAGAAGAACCCGTTTTAATAGCCAAAAACAAAAGGCCAGAGATTTGCTAAGGAAACGGTCGCCATTGATTTGCCATCAATCAGTGTTAACCGCAGCCATTACTCACTGGTAACTGAACCATTACTACCAGTCGTTTGTTAATGTCATTTACTACGAGTCGGTGCTTCGATTTTAGAATAGATAAAGAAAAATGTGCCCGCACCCGACATGCCTGCGCACGCACACACGCCGGGACGCGGCGAGGCGAGCGAGCGAGCGCGCGTGTTGGCTCTCTCCAATTCCACAAGGGGCTACCACGTTCCACCTTATAAAATAGTGTAACTCCTCTTCAACTCTCCATGTGGGACTAAACAGTTTTAACACGTGCACATGGGCCTTTGAGATTTTCAGGAATTAATTAGAAATAAAATTTGGGCTTAGCCCAAAATTAATTCCAACAATCCCCTACCAGATCCCAAAGGCACATGACAAATGTCTTGATCCACAATATTGTTTTAATATACCAGTGTTTCGATGGAGACCGATTAAGGTTGAACAGAAGCTACACTTATCCACAACTGCACAATGGACTAAGCCTTGAATTGGCAGTTTTGTGTGAATAAGTTTCACGTAAGTCCTTAACTGATACTAGGCTGTCAGGCATCCCCGCAGGTTGGAGCATATAAGTCATACTCCTGGCCTATTCATGAGCTTCCTAGAGATTATCCTATCTCATAGACTGTGACTAGCAGTCGAGCTCATATAGGTGTGTCCTTTCAAGACTGCTCTGTAGGGCAGCATCTTTGCTTAAACAAGCCATAGAACACATTAAGATAAAAATCAATCTGCCATACAGATTTAGTAGAGAACTGCATCTCCAATGGAGTAGGTCTATAAAAGTACTCTCCTCCCAGTTTACTAATAGCTTGTTTCGCCAATCCTACTTCACGGGATCTCCGATCACATAGGATGGGTTACCACTATGGTATAACTCACGTGGGTCTCAAACCCATCTCCCTTGATGCATTGTCTATCACATTTCGTGATAAACCCTTTGTGAAGGGATCTGCCAGATTCTTAGCTGTTTGGATATAATTCAAAGCTATTACTTCGGAATTTCTCATTTTCTTGACAGACTTCAGTCTCCTCTTCACATGTCTTAATGCCTTTATATTATCCTTAGAACTGTTCACCTTGACAATCACAGTCTAATTGTCACAGTTCATCAGAATAGTCGGTACCGGTTTTTCAACCGCTGGCAAATCCATCAAGAGCTCACGAAGCCATTCGGCTTCAACAGTGGCAGTATCTAATGCTATGAGTTCTGCTTCCATTGTTGACCTCGTTAAGATGGTCTGCTTGCAAGACTTCCATGAAACGGTGCCACCTCCAAGTGTGAAGACAAATCCACTTGTGGCCTTAATCTCATCAGCATCAGATATCCTGTTTGAATCGCTATAACCCTCCAGTGCCCTGGGATACCCGGTATAGTGAATGTCATAGATCATAGTACCCTTTAGATAGCGCATTTCCTTCTCAAGAGCATGCCAATGATCATCTCCCGGATTGAAAACAAAACGGCTTAGTTTGCTCACAGCAAACGAGATGTCAGGCCTGGTACCGCTAGCTAAATACATGAGTGAACCAATTATCTAAGAATATCTCAATTGGTCTATGGCTATTCTCCGATTCTTCCTAAGCAACACGCTAGGATCATAAGGTGTTGAAGAGGATTTGTAATTGCTATAACCAAAGCAACTCAGAACATTTTTCACATAATGGGTTTGAAACAATGTAATTCCACCATCATCACCTCTCAACAGCTTGATGTTCAAGATAACATCAACTACTCCCAAATCTTTCATCTCAAAGTTCTGAGACAAGAAATTCTTGACCTGCTTAATCACATTAATGTTGGTCCCAAAGATCAGTATGTCATCAACATACAGACATAGAATGACTCCCTTGCTCCCACCATGATGATAATACACACATCTAACAGCTTCATTCACAATAAAGCCTGCAGATGTTAAAATTCTGTCGAATTTTTCATGCCACTACTTAGGTGCTTGTTTAAGACCATACAAAGATTTCAACAACTTGCACACCTTTCTTTCTTGACCATTTACTACAAATCCATCTGGTTGTTTCTTGTAAATTTCCTCGTCCAACTCTTCATTTAGGAAAGTCATCTTAACGTCCATCTGATGAACGAGAAGACCGTGTGAGGTAGCCAGAGATAGTAGTACTCGAATAGTGGTCAATCTAGCTACAGGTGAATAAGTATCAAAGAAATCTTCGCCTTCCTTTTAGGTATAACCCTTGACCACAAAACGTGTCTTGTACTTCTCGATAGTACCATCAGGCATAAGCTTCTTTTTGAACACCCACTTACATCCTACAGGTTCACAACCATAAGGACGCTCCATGATCTCCTAAGTTCCATTAGAGATAATGGAATCCATTTTACTACGGACTACTTCCTTCCAGTATTCCGCATCTGGAGAAGCATATGCTTGAGAAATGGTACTTGGAGTATCATCCACAAGGTACATAATGAAATGAGGACCAAAAGACTTTGCAGTTTTTTGTCTTTTACTTTCTCAGAGTTTCATTGTCTTCCTCCTCATGAATTTGCTCTGGGGTTTGCTTAAAATATTCCATTGGAAAGACAGATTCAGGAGTTATATCAGGCTCCTGATTCGATGCACTAGGCATATCTTTCATCGAAAAATATCCTCAAATAATGTAGCATCTCTGGACTCCATAATTATATTGACATACATGTCAGGTACTCCAGATTTCACCACTAGAAATCTAAATCCAATGCTATGGTGAGCATAGCCTAGAAAGACGCAATCCACGGTTTTTGGTCCAAGCTTACGCTTTTTGGGAATTGGCACATTGACTTTCGTCAAACAACCCCAAGTGTGCAAGTATGAAAGTGATAATATTTTCTTCTCCCATTGTTCATATGGGGTTATCTCTTTATTCTTTGTGGGAATCCTGTTTAGGACATGACATGAAGTCGATATAGCCCCCCCCACCATGCTTTGGAAAGACCCATTGTGTCTAACACGGTGTTAACCAAATCAGTTAGAGTGTGGTTCTTTCTTTCAGCAACCTCGTTTGACTGGGGTGAATAGGGAGATGTCCTCTCATTGATTATATCATTTTCCTCACATAATAAATTGAACTCATTAGAAAAGTACTCACCGCCACGATCAGACCTAACCCTTTTGATTTTCCTTTCATGTTGGTTCTCAGCTTCTGCCTTATAGATTTTAAAGTAGTGAAGAAGTTCATCTTTAGTTTTCAAAAGATACACATAGCAGAACCTAGTGGAGTCATCAATCAAAGTCATGAAATATCTCTTACCACCTTTTGTCAACACACCATTCATCTCACACAGATATGAATGTATGAGTTCTAATGGTGCTAAGTTTCTTACCTCCGTGGTCTTATGAAGCTTACGAGGCTGCTTTGATTGCACACAAACTTGACACTTAGAACCTTTGGCAAGGGTGAATTTTGGGATTAACTCTAAACTGGCTAACCACGTCATGCAACCAAAATTTATGTGACAAAGTTGTGAATACCAAATAGTAGTCTCGTTACCACTATAAACATGGTTCACAACATTACTACACAAATCTGAAAGAGATAGGCGGAACAAGCCTCCGCATACATAGCCTTTACCAACAAATTGTCCACACTTGGACACTACAAATTTATTGGACTTAAATACCAGTCTAAAGCCATCTCTACACAGAAGAGATCCGCTGACGAGATTCTTATTGATAGATGGCACATGATGCACATTCTTCAGTTGCACAATCTTTCCCAAAGTAAACTTCGGATCGACCGTGCCAACACCATGAACAGTGGCATGTGACCCATTCCCCATTAGAACGGCTGAATCCCGAGTGACTTGTTAAGAAGAGAACAATGAAACATCAGCACACACATGTATATTAGCACCAGTATCTATCCACCAATCGGTAAATTGACATACGGAAAGAACAGTAGGTAAATTACCATACTCTGATGTTCCCGTCTCAGTGGTACCAACAACAATATTACCAGACTTGGAATTCTGCCCTTGCTGATTCTTCCTACCCTTGTGTTGGCTGCAATCCTTGGCCCAATGACCAGGTTCGCCACACACAAAGCAAAGACCATCCTTTGTGTTCTTCTTCTTCTTGAAGCTAGTTGTTTGTTCAGTCTTGTTCTTGCCTTTGAACTTTTGAGCTTGGCCATTCTTCTTCTGCACCACATTGGCACTAGAATGTCCCTCATTACCTCTAGTGTGTGTATCTTTTACCCTCGCCTTCTCTTCAACATCAAGAGACCCAATGAGATTTTCAACAGAAAACTCTTGTCTCTTGTGTTTCATAGAAGTAGCAAAATTCCTCCAAGGAGGAAGCTTGGCAATAATGCCTCCCGCGATAAACTTGTTCGATAACACACACTTGAAGTGCTCAAGTTCTGTGACCATGGATTGTATCTCATGAGCCTGTTCAACTACAGAACGGCCATCAACCATTCTATAGTCATTGTATTGCTCCATAAGATACAATTCATTGCCTGCATTCGAAACCCCAAACTTGGCCTCGAGTGCATCCCACATCTCTTTCCCAGTTTTAATCACCATGTATGCATCAACTAACTTCTCACTAAGAACACTAACCACGGCACCTTTAAAGAGGTTATCGTGACCTCGAGCGCTTGCTCTGTGTCGTGATAAGTGTTCCTTCAGGTTTGCCATTTGCCACATGGAAAATGTTCATGGCAGTTAGCCAAAGCACCATCTTGGTGCGCCACCTCTTGTAATTCGCACCATCGAACTTAGAGGGTTTGAGCACAGCAGTAAAGCTAGTTGACGAAAAATGCATAGAATAAGGTTTTGGATTGATAAATATTTGAGCATTTTTGAATTATTTTAATCCGGAAATATACTAGATGAATCATGGGAAAAAAACTTTTGCCTTTTTCGTAAAGCAGGTAACAAAAACACTATAGTTATACGAGTTTCTATAATGACAGAAACTAGCATTCCTAGCTCAGTGTTCAAGGTAACAAAAGATAATAAAGCTAACCAAACAACAAGTGTGAGATAGGCATACCCAGATCCAGTAGAAGAAGCAGCAGCAGGAGGAATCTTGGTAAGGTCGTTGTTCGTCATGGCGTAGTAGACGTCGTGGTAGTAGTCATGCAGTTGATGTAGACGTAGCAGAGAATCGAATGAAGATGAAGCAGCGAGCAGTCGCGCGAACGCTCCCCAAAAACCTTATTCATCCTCGCTCATGCAAGCCTTCAGGACGAGGGTTTGGAGGTCTGCTCTCCCGGTTCGATCGTACACGCGCCTCGCCGGGATGGAGATCGCCAGATCCAGCAACAAATTCGTGTTCTGTCTTAGTCTTTCGTTGAGCGAATCGAAGAAGAACCAGTTTTAATAGCCAAAAACAAAGAGGCGAGCAACCATTACTCACTAGTAACTGAACTGTTACTACTAGTCGTTTGTTAATGCCATTCACTACGAGTCGATGCGTTTTGATTTTCGAATAGATAAAGAAAAACGCTCCCGCACCCGATATGCATGCGCGCGTGTGTTGGCTCTCTCCAATTCTACAAGGGGGGCTACCACGTTCCACCTTATAAAATGGTGTAACTCCCCTTCAACTCTGCATGTAGGACTAAACAGTTTTAGCACATGCACATGGGCCTTTGAGATTTTCAGGAATTAATTATAATTAAAAATTGGGCTTAGCCCTTATTAATTCCAACAAACCTGTCAGTTATGATTTATTGCCATGAAAAATTTATGTAGTCTCTGACGAAACTTTACCGCAGGCTAGGGTTTATCATAGAGTTCTTGTCTCATGCTGCCATCGTCGGATTCATGGCGGGTGCCGCCATCACCATTGCTCTTCAGCAGCTGAAAGGTTTCCTTGGCATCGCAAACTTCACCAAGAAAACCGATATCGTATCGGTCATGAAATCAGTCTGGGGAAATGTTCACCATGGGGTGAGAATATTGTAACCTTTCAGAATTTTTACTTCTCTGATGAAAACCGATATTTGAGAGAATTTACACGCTTGCGTTGTTGATTCAGTGGAACTGGCAGACGGTATTGATCGGAGCATCCTTCTTGGCATTCCTTCTGGTTGCCAAGTACATGGTAAGATAGAATATTACATGTTCCATTATTTTGTCTGGTTATCCTTGATTACTTGTGATGATTACACTGTTCCATTGGGATAATTCAGGGAAAGAAGAATAAAAAGCTCTTCTGGGTGTCTGCAATCGCACCGCTCATTTCAGTGATCATATCGACCTTCTTCGTCTACATCACTCGTGCAGACAAGCACGGCGTCGTAATTGTAAGTCATTCTGGACTACTTTCATCATTTGCCATCAGCGAAGACAAGAAATAGTGCAGCACTGCAAAATTAGTTCAAGTTAACAGTGAAGGTTATTTCTGATTAACTGCAGGTCAAAAACATCGAGAAAGGCATCAATCCACCTTCGGTTAGTCTGATATACTTCACTGGCCCGTACCTGCTGAAAGGATTCAAAATTGGAGTAGTAGCTGGAATGATAGGCCTAACGGTAACACAAACTTCATTACCATGATTTTTTAAATCAGTAGTGTGAATAAGGTTTCTAGATAGCTAGCAATGTGCCAAAACTGATAAAAACTTTATCAGGAAGCAATTGCAATTGGAAGAACATTTGCTGGCCTGAAGGACTACCAAATAGATGGGAACAAGGAAATGGTGGCTCTAGGAACCATGAACGTTGTCGGTTCGATGACTTCTTGCTACATAGCCACAGGTACTATTAATTCATCTGAAAAAACTCATACCCATACAGATATTACCATCCTTGTGACCAAAGTTGTTTGTTGTAGGTTCTTTCTCGCGATCAGCAGTCAATTACATGGCTGGCTGCCAAACAGCAGTATCGAATGTTGTCATGTCAATCGTAGTACTGCTCACACTGGAGTTGATCACTCCATTGTTCAAGTACACGCCCAATGCCATCCTTGCTTCTATCATCATATCTGCAGTGATAGGCCTAATTGACTATGAGTCAGCGTACCTTATCTGGAAGGTTGATAAGTTGGACTTTGCAGCATGCTTGGGAGCATTCTTCGGAGTCATATTTGCGACAGTGGAATACGGCCTACTCATTGCGGTGCAGTTTACAACCATTTATGTCATGTCACTTACAATTGAACCCCTTGTATGGTAGATAAAAACCTGATGATTGCTGAACTTGCTGTGGAACAGGTTGCAATATCACTTGCCAAAATTCTTCTCCAAGTAACACGGCCAAGAACAGCTTTACTTGGTAACCTTCCAAGAACAACTATCTATAGGAACGTTGAACAATACCCAGAAGCTACCAAGGTGCCAGGGGTGCTAATAGTTAGAGTGGACTCAGCTATATATTTCACAAACTCTAACTATGTTAAAGAGAGGTAAAAGGCTTAGTACAAAATATAGGTATTTATTTCAGTCATTGGTAATGGTATGCTTACTAGAATAGGTTCTCAGAATGGTGTATATATATATATATATGGGAACATATATAGTGCAAATGGGTAATTGAGTGCTAAGGTGCAAATGTCATCTTGATCGTTGGATCTGAATTGAACAGCCAAAATTAATACGGGCTCTCACCCCCTAAACCATTTAATCACCTTGCATGCTACCACCTTCAATACGCCTGCATGCTCCTACATCCAATGTCCTACATTAAACACCCTTCATGATCCAACGGTCAAGATTGATATTTGCACCTTAGCACTCAATTACCCATTTATACTAGATATGTTCCCTATATATATATATATATGCTTTTGGATCATTTTCATTGATACAGCTTCTTTCGAGAAAATGAGATTAACCATGATTTTGATGTATACTTGAATTATAATATTTGAGTCGATATTTGAAAGTAGGAAAAAGAACAAATAAGATACTAGTATTAACAAGAAATGCCACATAAACTTGGTATATAGATATATGGCAGTTCTGGAAGTGACATAAAGCCGCCAAAAAAAAAAAAAAAGACATGCCAGGCAGATACAGTTCAGTTTCTGTTTTGATCCATCGTATTCTACTTTGAAATGTTTTTTTTTAAATTGTCACCATTCTTGTTTATTTATTCCAATTGATTGTTTCTTTGTTGTGAGTAAAATCTTTGTCTGGGATATTAAGGTTGTTATCAGAAGCAGAAAGTCAACTCACCCTAAAAAAGGCATAAGAGTGCATTACAATCTCTTGTAGAATGTGGCCACACGTGCAAGCACCTTGTGTGATCAATATTCTAATAGCATAAGATTACATTATGTGCATTATAGCGTCATGTTCAGTATTCTAATAGCAATATGTTGCAATCATAAATTAACTAGAAGAAAACAATGCTTCATACTACCCAATTTTCAGAATCCTAAGATGGCTGGGAGATGAGGAAGAACGACAACAGGAACAGAAGTTACCCAGAATTGAGATTCTGATTGTTGAGCTATCTCGTAAGAACACAGAAAATATATTTTCTATACAAAGTACTGCAGAATTCTTTTTAATTGAGTTGCAGCTATTGGTTGACCACATTGATGTACCTCACTTCAACAGCGGTAATTGACATCGACACAAGTGGAATTCACGCCTTGGAGGAGTTGTTCAGAGCACTTCAAAAGCGCCAAATTCAGGTAAACACACCAAAACTAGCATTAGAATTCTACAACTCTTAACTGCTACTACAAGAATAGCCATGGAAGCAACACCTCAACTAAGAACAAAATCCATGTGTTTCACTTACAGCTGATTCTCGCCAACCCTGGTCCGGCTGTGATCCAGAAGCTCCGGTCAGCGAAATTCACAGAGCTCATTGGTGATGACAAGATATTCCTGACGGTTGGTGATGCAGTGAAGAAATTTGCTCCAAGGGCGGTGGATAATGTCTGAAGGAGATGCATCATGTCATGTACAGGTCAAGCAAATACAAGTTACTAGCTATTCTTTTGCAAGATCCAAGTTTGCAAGTGTGATTTTATAGAGCAGAGCAGCACGGAAGTAAATGACATAGTTTGCAAAAGGATAATAAAGTGTGCCGGAGTTGGAGCGCGTCAGGTTTGCAAGATGTGGTTGGAAAAAAAGAGAGCAGATGGTGGCCTAGTTGGACATCTACATCAGTGTGTGTTGTGGTGGACTTGTGGTGTGTGTTGGCAAGCACTTGGGTGAAGGTTTGATGGATTAAAAGAGTGATGCTTGATGGTATAATCCATCTGAAGAAAAGAGAGTTCTTAATTTGTTTGGTTTTGCAGTGTTAGATTCCTATCAGATATTATTCTCCCCTTTCCCTAAAAAAAGTAGATATTATTTCCCCCTTCTTTGTAGTACTTGATCAGGCTTTATGTTGACGTTTTACAGTTGGCTTATGTATCAGCTTGATTGTGTGAGCAATCAGTTTAAAGGGGGGCATTCTTCCATGTTCCTACTAGCATTCTGGTTTTTGGATCAAATTTGTCAGTGCGTCTGATTTTCTGTCATGTGCTCTGTGTATGTGATAGCACGAGAAGCAAAGGAATTTCACCATATACGCCTTTTCCTAGCTCACGTACGAGTCCACGACGGTGAAGCACAGGGACATGAGCCGAACTGCTAACCGCCGGCCCGTCGCGAAGAAGCGGAACCCGATCGATAGTCGCCGACTCGCCGCCATGCCACAGTCCAAGTCGCAATGCCCACGCGCCGCCCTACCGTAGGAAGCAACCGCGTTGCTCGCTCCCCGATCGACGCGAGCCGTACCATAGCTTGCCACGCTTCCGCCCCGGCGCACGCCCACCGCGCACGCCTCGCCTTAGCTGGCTGGCTTGACGCCCTAGTGCGGTGCGGCCGATGGACCCTGTGCCGCAGGCGGTTAGGTTATAGCCGCGGCATCGCGCAACCGGCCAAGCCGTGCTCATCAGCTTTCTAGGCTGCATTTCAATTCTCAACCAGATCCGCGAAGGCCCGGCCCGGCCCGGCCCACATGGAGTGCTCCTTTCTTCTTCCCTCGTGTTGGTCCCTGAGGCCCTCCCTCCCTTTTCCTAGAAATCCCTTATCCACTGCTCTCCCAATCGCCGATGCACATCAACGTGTCTTAAGTTCAAGTTCGTGTAGGTGGAGGCAGGTGCTATAACCAGCTTATCTCAGTAACAAAGAAAATAGTCGCCTTTTTTATCAATATCAATATACTCTTTTTTATCATTCAAGTTGTGCATAGTTATTCTTATAAAACTATCGCAAAATCGTATTTTTTAGAATTAGTTTCACAAAATCGTACTTATTCTTGCTAATCGTTTCAAAAAACCACACTTCTACTGTCACCTACTATCGTTCTGACAGTGTGGATCCGCATGTCATTGACACTTAAGTGTGTAACCCGTTAAGCCGACACAGAGGGCGCTACTGTGTAGCCAACCAACGTGGTTCTATATCTTCCAAGAGAAGTACCCTTCCAGCGACTAAACCCAACCCACCAAGCCACTGGGCTACATCGAGCTTTTCTTTCTCTTTTTTTTTCCCCGCAAACCACATCGGTTAGCCACGCAACAGCACCCTCCATGTCGGCTTACACAGGGTTATGTGCTTGAGTGTCAATGAATACGGGTCCACTCTGTCACAAACGAAAGTGTGGTTCTTTGAAACTATTTGGCAAGAATAAGTGTGGTTTTGTGAAACTAGTTCTAAAAAATGTGATTTTGTGACAGTTTTGCAAGAATAAGTATGGTTTTATAAAATTTACTCTATTCATACTACAAGCTGAGTCAACCACACCAACACATATATAGACAACCACCGTAACACTACTTATACTTCTTTAGTCATCTAAAAAACTCCCTCCATTGTCTTTTATTTGAAGCTATTGGCTTATCAGTCTCCAATGTGTATTTTGACCATTACTTTTTATAACTTTGTATTTGCATAAATTAACAAAATACTATTTAGTAATATGATAAAAAGTATTTTTACGACAAATCTAGTGAAATAGTTTTCGTATGTTCAAACTAAATAGTTTTAAATATATGTACAGTCAAATGTACGGAGTAGTCGTTAGTAAATGAATTTGGCAAAAGGGTGTCACTGCGCCTCCTTCTCTTCACCAATTTTTAGTTTTTCATATGCAAGTGTAGCTATCCTTTTCTCGTTTGATTTACAAAATTTTGGAGGCGTTTGCGTGTATGCGACTGAAAACTTGGAAATTGTAGACATGCCAAGTTGCCAACACAAAACCCATTATTAAAATTATACGCTGCAAGCCCGCGTTCCCAGTGGATTCAGTTCGTAACTCCGGCTAATAATTTAGTACTAGGCAGGTGTCCATGTGTTGTAATGAAACACATATTTCAACCCAAATAATTATGTATCATGTGAAGCGTACCAAAAACTTTCTGCCGAGTGTTGTTCACGTAGACTGAAATTACTATTCAAACAGTGATCCTCTACAGTACAGCAGAGGATCCAAATCCAGCGCTATGTATATGCACATAGATAGGTAATCATTTCATGCGCGCTATCTGTGAACTAAGTACACAAGTAACACAAAATTGTAGGATAGATAAGGTAAAAGAATAAACATATGTGTTCAAAAGGGAAGAGAAACATTTTGTTACATCAGAGACATCATCAACGTACATAAATAGTTCAATATCAAATGTTGCAATTTGAAGTAGTACATTGGGTCGAATGGCAATCAAATTCAAAGAAAGTAATATCATAACCATGCATATTTATGTAGAATTGAGTTAGCTTTACATCATTCTCCGGTGTATCATTCCTTACCGATTTTTTTTTTACATATTGCAAAAGAGACTCGCATCAGAATGATCTTGTCAATGGAAGCAGTTCTTGAAACTATACATGCTGCCAAGACTATTCTTGAAACTGTACATGCTGCCGAGACTATTCTTGAAACTGAGATACAATATATTTCATTAATCCACACTGCCAAGACTATTTGGTCTCAGCGAAGCTAAAGTAAGAACACAATTTGCAGGCTTGCATCTATATGTGGACAAAATGAGTGCAGTCTGAAACATACCTTCTACCAAGGAAAAATAGTCATGAGAAATATGAACAGCAAACTAGGTGTTCATCCTGAACTAAATAGGATTGATTTCTTAGTCTTAGACAAAGATAACCACATTTACAATTGTTGATGGAAGATTCACAATTACATTGTGCTTCTCTTTTTATGGTGACAAACTCGTTGGCTATATGTGGTGCTAGGCTATGAGCCTATCTATATTTTCATTTGCCAAGAATCCTTACTTATGCAACTTAAAGATGAAAAACCTTAATACATGTTAGGAACAATAGTTATATAGCTCAAACCTAGCTCCTCTTACACTTGATTAAAGAAAGAAGTAGACTGACAATTAGAGAACTAAAATGTGAGAATAGTTTAAAATGATGGCATTCCGGTAAGGTAAAAAAGCTAAGTGCATCCTTCTACTTAATAGTGTGGTTCCACTTGGGATCTGGTTGCTTTGGAGAAGCCAACAAAAATTAGAGATGGACTAATTTCTGCATCTTACAACCATATGGAACTGAACAGCAATATTAACTATCAAAGAAAAGTTACACCAACTGTTTGAGCTCATGGGCCCAACCAGGGATTGAAAACCGAATGGAATCACGGTGCTACGATAACGGTAATCGGATTACGGTTTTCTGAGAAAACTCGGTCAATTTCGTTTAAATTTGCTTAAAATCAACAAAATTCAAAATTCAAAATTTGAATTTGTAAACTGAAAACGGTAGGATTTCAAATCCTACATGACCAGAAACCGTTCTCATGTTACTGTAGGGATTTCTATCCATGGGCCCAACAATAAGATGAGCTTAAAAGAAATGACTTGAGTTTTTGGAAGGCTAAACACTATTTTGATCAAAATTTCAGTACCTATGCTATATACAGACATACATTTGGGGGGATCAAAGATCAAAACAGAGGAAAAAAAATCATGTCCTATGTGCATCACATAACTATTTGATCAGTTCCATTCGTGCGAGAGGCTTAGCTGAGCTCTGTAAGCAAATGAAAAAATCCGAGTAATCTGCCTCCTAAAAAGAAAATAAAACATGGCTAAGCATCTTCAAAATTCAATTTATCAATTGGATTATTCTAGTTTTAGTACAATGACCTTGTAGAAATGTTAGGACAGAAAAATCAAATGGCTATGCAGTATGTAAACATTTAGACTAAAAAGCCATAATTTTAGAAATGTTATGACCATCAAGTGGCTATGTCGAGAAAAACGTAATGGCAGCAGTATTAACGAAAGTCCAACAGCAAAACAACACATACCATTATCAGTAGCAAACATCATACTGAGAGATGGTCAATAAAATGTACCAAGTTCATGCTATCACAGAGAAGTAGAAAATATGCTATCATGATGAGTAAAATGCAAGATCTAAAGAATTGATATGCAATACTAAAAAAGTAAACCTCAATAAAAAATCATGAGTACATCAACTCTATTTTTTATGTAGTAGAGATATCACCAACAAAAAAGGCATGCTCTTGAAATTTGAGCATTTTCAGACATGTTTAATGCATCGGGTTGCTTATGTAAAAATTCCAATCAAAACGAAGGCTTACTACACTTGATCAACGATGATCTCTATCTTCTTTTTCCAGGCCAGCGCATCTTCAATATCATATGCACCCATCTGTGAATTAATTTAGCTATGACATAAAGCTGAATGAAACATATTTTTTTAGATAATGGAAGAGAAAGACTCTCTCGGCCTCTGCATCAAAGATGCACACAACCTATTTTATTTAAAACTGTTAAAATTCCAAAATTACAAAAGATAGTTAACATCGGCTTGAAGGCTTACAACTAAAAGATGACTGAAAATTAAACTCAGTCATTGCTAATCATGTGCCTAAACTGCCACCCATGAAGGCTTAATATTTGCTGCGCCACAAACTCCATCCTGGCACTTCCGGCCACCATAGCCTCCTTCTAGGCCAATTTTTGCAGATTTGCCCAAGCCCTCAGCCAGTGCCCACTCGAGTAGATAACCTACAAGGGATTAGTGATAGCTGATTTGTCAAAGACAACCTCATTCTGACACAACCAAATAGCCCAACATAAGGCACTAGCTCCCACAAGGAGTTGTGCCTTTAAATTTTTTGGAAAACCGGTTAACCAATTCTTAAACATGTTTGTTATACTCACAGGAGGAGATAAATTAAAAGTGCATTGAACAACCCACCATGAAAGGCGTGCAAAGGGGCAGCCGATAAAGAGATGCTGAATTGTTTCCTCTTTAACACAAAAATAATATTTTTTGTTTCCCCTCCAATTTCTTTTTGAATAGATTATCTTTAGTTAATAAAACCCCTCTCCAGCGTCCACTGTGTTTGAACCAGTATGGTTGCATCTGGGCCGTTAGATCTTCCTCGGATCCCCTCTCATGAGTTCTCTTGTTGCTGGATGAGCTACAATATGAAGGATCCTCTTTAACTGTCATGACAATACCCCTCCTTTGACAAGAAACTTGTCTCAAGTTTCATTCTCTAGAAACCAGGTATGTAAGGTTTTCACATAGAAATTAGGGAAAGTTCCTTTGATGAAATTCGCATCTTCCCACGTGGAATCTTCAGGTGGCAAGTTCTCCCATTGAATTAGCCATTGGGTAACCAACTGAGGTGGTCGGGGCATGGCGCGAGTATCCAAAACCGCTTCAGGTTCTATTCTTATCCTTCCTTCTTGATCCACCAAAGGCAATTGAGGATCTGGAACCGCTTAAAGACCTAAGTGTTTCTTGAGTTGAATGATATGAAACACGGGATGGGTTCCAACACCAGACAATAGCTACAATCTATACGCCATCATCCCTACCTTTTGCAAAACTCAGAAAGGTCCATAGTATTTGCTGGTCAGCTTTAATGACTGCCTCAGACCAAATGCAGCCAATCTGTAGGGTTGCATCTTAATGTACACCATATCACCCACTTCATAAGTCCTCTCACTTCTATTTAGATCTGCATATTTCTTCATCCTTGCTTATGCTTGTGACAGATTTTCCTTAATCTGCTTAAGCATCCTCTCCTTTTCAGACAAGAAATCCTTTGCCTCTCCATTTTCAGGACCAGGTATAGCCACTTCACTTATAACAGGAGGATGATTCCCATAGAGAGCTTGATAGGGAGTTGTTTGCAATGATGATGGTATGTAGTATTGTACCACCACTCGGCCAACGCCAACCAGTAATACCATCTCTTGGGTTCTGAGAAAGCCACACACCTAAGATATGACTCAAGACACTGGTTTAACATCTCCGTTTGACCGTTGGTTTGAGGGTGATACGCGATACTAAACCTCAGTGAGACTTTCCATGCTTTAAAAATCTCTTGCCAAAACTTACTGGTGAAAATGTGATCCCTGTCAATCACTATTGCCTTTAGCAATCCATGCAGTTTAAATACATTTTCAATGAAAGCCTGAACCACTGTCTGAACTGTGTATGGGTGTGCAAGCGGTATCAAGTGGCTATACTTAGTGAGCCTATCTATGACCACCAATATTACCTCTTTTCCATTAGATTTTGGGAGTTCATCTACAAAGTCCATGGATATATGGGTCCAAGCCATATCAGGAATTGGAAGATGTTCGAGAAGACTTGGAGAATGATAGTTTTCGCTCTTTGATCTTTGATAGATAGCATATTCACTGACAATTTTTTGTATTTCCTTTTTCATCCCTAGCCAAAAAAAAAACAGCCTCTTTACCCTTTGGTAGGTTGCAGCAATCCCAGAATGACCCCCAATGGTTGATGCATGCAGTGAATCTAGAATTTTGTTCTTTAAGGCCGAATTTGCTCCCATATAAATCCTATTTTGGTACCTTATCACACCTGAATGCAAAAGTATACTGACCATCAGGGCCATTGTTCACTGCTAGCCGACTCAATAACTCCTAACAGAGTGAATCATTCTCGTAGCTTCTCCCTACTTCCTCCATCCATATCGGGGTAACCTGGGTTATGGCATTACATTCTTCCCTCCTAGAAAGTGCATCTACCACTTTGTTCTCTTTTCCTTTCTTATATTCAATCTCATAATCAAAGTCCAAAAGTTTCAGCATCAACTTGTGTTGGATTCCCTCTAAAATCCTTTACTTAGCGATAAACTTTAAACTTTTCTGGTCAGTCTTGATGGTGAAATGGTAGCCAAGAAGGTAATGCCTCCACTACCTCAATGCTTCTAAGATAGCCATGGCTTCCTTCTCATAAGTAGAAAGGGTAGTAAACTTCACCCCAATGGATTTGCTATAATAAGAAATAGGTCCCCCCTTCTGCATCAAGACTGCTCCAATACCAGTACCACTTGCATCTGTTTCAAGAGTGAAATCCTCGGGAAAGTTTGGTAAGGCCAAAACAGGAGCTGAAGTCATACATATCTTGAGTTCTAGGAAAGCTTGCTCTTGCTTTTCTCCCCACTAAAATGCCCCTTTCTTCAACACATCATGTAGTGGTTTACAAATCAGCCCATACCCTTTCACAAACCTCCTGTAATATCCAGTGAGTCCAAGAAAGCTTCTCAGTTGAGTTACATTTTGAGGTCTGGGCCAGTCCTTCACAACTTCAATTTTTGAGGGATCAGTAGCTACTCCTTCCCCAATAATGATATGACCAAAATAGTCCACCTATCTGACAGTAAATGCACACTTACTCATCTTGGCAAAAAAGTTGTTCCTTATGCAGCAAGCTCAACACAACCTCTAAATGGACAAGGTACTCTTTTAGGTTCTTGTTGTAGATTAGAATGTCATCAAAGAAAACCAAGATAAACTTCCTGAGATAATCACTAAAAATAGTGTTCATGAGTGATTGAAAAGTAGCTGAGGCGTTTGTAAGACCAAAAGGCATGACCAAATATTCATAATGGCCGAAATAGGATATGAAAGTTGTCTTAAAAGTGTCTTCTTCCTTCACTCTCACTTGGTGATAGCCTGACCTTAAGTCTAACTTAGAGAAATATAGTGCTCTATGCAATTCATCCAGTAAGTTCTCAATCACAGGAATTGGAAATTTGTTTTTTACAGTTTGGGCATTAAGTTTCCTATAATCAATGCACAATCTCCAACTACCATCTTTTTTCTCATTAAGATTGCCGGAGATGCATAGGGACTCTCACTAGGTCTGATGATAGATGCTTCTAACAATTGTTTAATCTGCTTTTCCAACTCACCCTTTTGTTGATATGGTGCTCTATAAGGTCTCACATTAGGTGGGATGGAGCCTTGCTTCAAAGGTATTGAGTAGTCACAGGGTCTTGAGGGTGGAAGATTAACAGGTTCAGAGAATACTGCATGATATTTTTCCAATAACTGCCCCATTTCTGCAGGTAACAATTGCTCAGTCCCTTCTTTCTTCTTATCATTGTACTGTATCATGAAACCCATGATCTCCTTTTGGCATAATTTACTTAGATGATTTGCACTAATGAACCTGTCAGAATGTCTAATGGTGAAATCAGAAAAGGTTACCTTTTGCCCTCCATCTCTATAAATAGTCATCTCCCTTTTCCTCAGATTCAGCACCAAGGGGTTGTGGGTATAAATCCGATCACACCCCAAGATGACATCATAGGATTGTAATTTTAAGACCTTAAAGGACCATATAAACTTCTCTCCTTGTATATTGTACTCACAATTATTCATATGTGACCCAGTATATAAAACTCCACTACCGGCCACTGTTACCTTCTGCAACTCATTGTTTTGGGTCACACATAGGGCATTTATAGCAAATTTCAAGTCAATGAAGGAGTGTGAGTGAGAGACCATGTGAGTAGGGTCCCCTTTCGAGTGATGAGTATTTGACGCTGTGTTGAAAAGTTTGTGATTGGATTCTTTGCGTTTGCGCTGCTGCTGGTTTGTTTCTGTAAGTGCGGAACTTCTGGTTCTGGAAAACGGAAGTTCCGATAATCGGAACTTCCGCTTTGGTAAAACAGAACTACCGATTATCCACGGCGTTTGTGTTACATTGCGAGTAATCGGAACTTCCGCTTTGGGATCGCGGAACTTCCGATATCTCGGCGTGAGTATTCTCCGCGTGACGACAATCGAATCTTCCAACCTGGGAGTGCGGACGGTCCGATAATCGGAACTTCCGCCATGGAAGTACGGACGGTCCGATAATCGGAACTTCCGCAATGGTAAGTGCGGAACTTCCGATTGTGGGCAGAACTGTGCAAAAAGGCATAGTTTTAATTTTGAGTTGTTAATTGAGTTGAGTTAAATGCAAATGATGATTCTATTATCTTGAGCAATGTTATGTGATGTGTTTCTTGTTTGTACTGGTTGCAGGGCATCGAGGTGGAGTCGTGGCGAGACACGTGGAGACCGGACTAGACGCAGCGCGTTGAGGTCGAGCGGTAAAGTGTGTCAAAGACGGCGTGCACTCGAGGCGGTTCTTAGTCGTGAACAACAAGGAATGCGGGAGCTTTCAGAAGGTGTGCGAGGGGCGAAAGGGTAATTTCGCAAAGCGGCACAAGTGGAAGCGGGCTCCGTTGGGGTTTAGCCGACATAACGGGTTGGAGACCCGTTAGCCAAGGGCTATAAATAGAGGTGAACCCCTGGTTGTTGTGTTAGACTTTTGGTGAGAGAAAATTAGGGTTAGCTTTAGCTAAAGAGCCTTTGGAGATGTTGTTTTGCTTTTTGGAGAGTTTGTTGAGTTGGAGAGGATGAACTGAAATTTGTGTAATCATTCCTCTGTGTTTTCCTCTGTAATCTTTTGATTCCTATCAATGAAATTCTGAGGTTTTGTTTCTTTGTTTATGCCTCTTTTATTCCCTCTCTGTTCATGTTGAATATCTAGAGTTTTGGTGAAACTTTTGATTCGTCTTATGAGATGGCATGAAACTTGATATCTAGAGTCTTATTGATATTGCTAATATATCCTCAAAGTTTCATGAGCTAAGAATCTAAGAATCTTGCCTATTGTGGTTTTGGTCTTTCTTGCCAAATATTCAAGAAATCGATTTTGCTTTGATTAATGGATCTTTATGCGTGATTCTTCTCCATGGGGTCAAGATGTTGTTTAGGATGATGTCTGTGAGACTTGACTGAGAAGAGCAACAATCTTTGAGTATTTTGGATTTTTGGCAAAATCCGAGCGTCTTGTTCTTGGTCGGGACAATCGGAACTTCCGATGTGTATCTGGCGGAACTACACGCCTGTGGAACTTCCATGACCGAAGCGGAACTACATGATGCGGAACTCTCGCAAGGTGGAATCGAGCTTAGATATCGTGAAACGACCCTTGTTAAACTCTTTGAATTTGATTTACATCACACCTTTTGTTTAACAAAGTAAGTTTTTGAATTCTTTGTGTGGACACTTGAGAGGAGGATCTTAATTTTAAGGCACCATTCACCCCCTCTGTTGCCATTTTGGTCCTTGGTGAGCTACCACTATCCACTAGTGCCACTCCTCTTCTACCCCTTAAGATGACAATTACTGAGAAGGTAGCCACGGTAGGCACTCCCCTTAGGGCCTGTAAGGAAATTTGTAATAGCTCCTCTGTTCTTGGTGGTTCTTCATCATTATCATTCAGATCCTCTAATTCCTCTTCTATAGCAGGTGACAACTCTCCCGTGTCAATAAACTCTGGATCCATCACCATGATATTCAGTACTTTGGACTATTTGCAAGCGTGTCCAGGTATCCATTTCTCTGCACAATACCAACACTTTCTCGGCTCCCTCGTGATAACCATAGGGTAAACTGGTCTGTTACTTTTCTTCCCAGCCTCCTTGGTCACTGCTTGTCAGTTCATAGAGTTCCTGAAGTTTTGTTTCTGGAACCCTCCTTTAACAAATCCTCCCCTCTGGAAACCAGTACGAGAAGAAGGATTCGATCTCCTGGCAACATTAGCTCCCTTCTCTAAGTCGTTAGACGTCCAATAAGCCTCACAAAGGCTTTGGAGCCTATGTGATTTGCTGTAATGCTTAATATCTTCTCTAAGTCCTTTAACGAAACACCTCACAAAGTAATCATCTCTTAACAAAGGATTTTCACTCTTCATAATAGCCATCAACTCTTCAAACTTATCAATGTACTGAGCCACTTTAGATTGATGTTGTTGCACTGCATGAAACTCTTCAATGATGTCATAAATGCTATGAACAGCAAACCTATCACATAATCTTAACTTCAGTGTGGACCAAGTAATAGGAGTATTCATGAATCCTGGACTTCTCAACCAATTATCTGCTCGTCCTGACATGTATGAAGTAGCCAAATCACACCTATTTTCCTCAGGAACATTGGCGAGCTCGAAATATTTATCACATTGCCTAATCCAGCCCAAAGGATTTTCACCCTCAAACATAGGAAATTCTAGTCTCATGCCCTTTGCAATAGATTTCAAGAATTTCGTGCTTCTTTCATCTTGGTTCACAGTTCTATTCACATGTTCCTTGTACTCTCTTCTATCACCCATTCCTCCAAACAGATTCAAAGTGGGAGGTTCAGTGTTTTGTTACCTGATTGTTACCTCTGAACTTCGGTGCTATAGATTGGCCAAAGGGGGAGTTGCTAGCCTGAATGCCCCCGTGCTGAGTCTGATTCAGATCCAAATTGCCAAGGCTTGGACCCTCCTCCTCATTTCCTCTTCTACTTCAACTTCAGCATCAATCACCCGTGGGTCATTTTCAGCTATCGCCGGTTTCACCAAAGAACACAAGAGTTCTTTAATCTCGTCCATCTCTCCTCGCAGCCCATTCATATTGTTGTGGATCGCCCCGATGTGAGCCTCCACCTGAAGCTTCAGATCTGACATCTCTTGCCTTACCGTTGCCGATTCCGATCCTTCAGTTACATCACCCACAACATCTCTCTTTCCTCCTCGAGTCATCATCTGAGATCTATGTGTGGTCGATTGGGGATTTTACCACAGTCCAAGTCTAGAACCCTTCTTACACATGCAATCTATCCTACCACCTCCAAGGAAAGACTGTTCTGATACCAATTTGTCACAGTCTAGGAGAGCTGGAATATTTATTTGGGAAGAAATTGATTTGAAAAACGAGCTCAGGAGTGGGTACTATGCTACCAGAAACTATCCTAGCTAAGAACAGATAATATAGCATCCAAGACGTTGCCCTTTTCCTCATCATTAACAGGTTTAATACAAACTGAGTTCCGTAAAGGGTTTACCCAAAGTAAAACTGAATTACAGAGAGGTAACAACTAGAAGCAGTAAAAGATGAAATGTCGCCACAATTAGGGGTGAAAACAGATCGGATAATTTTCGACCGATCTGGACAAAAACGGATTCGGATTGTCTCGGATCGGATTTTTCTCGGATAATTTTTGGATCGGAAACGAATTCGGATTTTTTTGTCGGAAATAGAAACGAATACTGTAGGCATGCTATCCGGCGGATACGGATACAAATACGGATTATCCAGATAAGACTAAGTCCGGATATCCCGATTTTGGCCCAAAAGAAGAGGATTTTAGCCCAAAAGAGATAAATGAGATTTTAATTGATTTCTGAATTTCAGAAAATGCAACAAATCAAATAGCCTTTTAGAAAATAGCAAATAGTATTGAAAAATTCTAGAAAAAATCAAAAAAAAATCCTTGAGTTATTTTGAACTTAATAAAATTAATTCAAAGTTAAATTTGGTTTTTAATTTTACACATAAATTATTTTAATTTTTGAAAAATAGGAAAAACATTTTTAAAATCCAGAAAATTCAAGAAATTAATTATTTTTTCATTTTCACTTTAAATCCAATAAAATCCCAGACATGTCAATAAATTTTATTTTTGACATTGAAAACTAGCAAATTAAATATTTGACTTTATTTTATTTGTTTTTTTAACAAAGAAAACTCTTTTAAATCTAATAAAATAATAACTTTATTAATTTTATTTTTGGTAACATTCTTTGGGATATTACAGTCATTTGTGTATAGATTAACCCTCCAGCCTGATCAATATTAGTGTGAACTAAGTTTTATGTATGCGATGAACTAAGTGTGAATGTGTGATGACTTGTGACTTTGTGAGTTATGACTTATGAGCTAAATATGGTAAACTAAGTGTTATGTTTGTGATGAACTAGTTAATGCAACTTGCTAGTGCCAATGTTATGTGTATTTGCTGGCAATATGAACAATTCATGAATGTTTGCATCAAATAAACTAATTATATGTTTTCGTTAATTTTTGACATACAATTTAAGGGGTTTTCATGTTCTAAAATATATATGCGACCTTATTTGTTTCAATTTGTATTCTTATTCGATATTATTCGTATCCGTATTCGTATCCAGAGTATTCGTATTTGTATCCGAATCTGAAAAAAAATATAAAAACAAATATGACATAGCCATTATCCATCTGTATCCGATCCGGTGGGAGGGTGAAAGGGCCGTGGAGTGCGGGACCAGGAGGCAGAGGCCATCGCGGGAGCTCTTGTGGATCTCCACCATGGGCAAGGCCCGTTTGCTCGGCGCGGCGACATCGTGGCGTGGGGAGTGAAAAAGCGGAGAGGGAGGGCAAATGGGGGCTAAGGCGAGGTGAGGTGGCGTTGGAGGGCGCCAGGGCCGTGGCGCGAGGCCTAGGGCGGCTCTGGGGGCGCGAAGAGAGGGCGCCAACAACCGGCGATCTTGGGAGCGGAGAGGAGGGTGAAAGGGGGGGGCGAGAGGAGGGGCAGGACCAGGGGACGTGAGAGGGGGGCGAAAGGAGCGGAAGCGGGGAATGGTGCGTGGTTGAAAGTAAAGATGGGGAACAGGGAAGGGAGGACGGACTGTGATGCGGGCGTGGGTGCGGGGAAGAGGGAGGACGACAACGTCGGCCGCGGGGAAGAGGGAGGGGGCCGTAGCTGGTGCCTGGTGGCGGAGGCGGCGAGGTGAGAGAGGAGAGGTGGCGAGGCGAGAGAGAAGTGGGGGGTGGGGGTGACATGCTTGTGATGGGAGGCGCGGTCGCGAGTGGGGTGGATCCGATGCGAGATGATCCGAGTCGTCAGTTCATCGTTGATCCGACAGACACCAAAGAGAGTTGGACGACAGACGACCACCAATTGCTTCTTTTAAGTAGTAGAGATGACCTTTTACCGTTGAACCGATCATTTCTCCTTTCCAAAAGTCCTTCATGAGTTCTGAGCAATTACAGGATGTGATTAAAACTACTTATTAGCTTTGAAGATTAGACAAGTGAAAGTTCATCGGACCCTCCAGAACTCTGCCACCCTTTTCTTCGAACAGGAATTTGGCATGAATACGTGTGCAATTCATAATTTTGCTGAGGTGATGTTTATACAATTTCAAATTTCAAGGGTACCCGATTATATACATCCAACTATTACTAGATTCGCTTCACCAGTTCTCAGATTTTGTACTGAGTGCGATGGCCAACGATTTAGTTGTGCACACAAGTTAATGAAATTCTTTGTTACATTTCAAGAAAAACAAACAACAATAACTCAAGTCTACTCCTTCATGACTTTTTTTAGGCGGCCTCCGTGACAATTGCATACAATTAACAAAGACGCCAAGCTTATCTTGAGCTTATTCAGCAAGCGATGAGACAGAGTAATCCATTCATCAGTTAGCTAAGGTAGGTGTTTTCTGCCTAGTTAGTTGAATCTGGTGCATTTTCGACATGTACTACAGATCCATAATTCGCGACTTATTTTGGTCCTATTAAAATAGAGGTTTGATATTGATCTACCTGAAGCGCCTTGTACATGGACATTCTCTTCTCGACAATGCAATAAGTTGAGCATACCCTTGTTGGCTAGTTATGCATAGGTGTCTCTGCTAAGTATCATTGTGTCAGTCTTCTGTTGTATGCTAGTTCTTGACTTCTTGATACGTGTGCACGATATTGTGATCAAGCATAGTTTTTTATTGAACACAACTGATGAATAGCTTTACATTCTTGTTAGTACGTAGTACATTTGTATGCGCGTGTCTGTGTCCCTTTGGTGTTGAAGAAACTAAACATTACAGATCTTGATTTTCTTGCTGCGTGTTATCGTCGTTCAAGCTAGGCTGAACTATTTGCCTCTGGTGTAACATGTAGCTACTCATGCGTTTTCCATGCGCACTTTTGTTGATCACATGTTAAATTTTATCTGAGAAATATTGATGAACATTTTCTTAATAGCTGTATGTAATTAAATAGCACCTGCTGGTTCTCCTACTGTTTTCCCTCAGTAAAAAGTAGCATCTGCATATCGTATCGTCAAATGGTATGCATTGAGTTGTTTCCACTGTACCTTGCATAGCAGATAGACGTAGCCGTCTGCGCCTTGCCAGTCCATTCTGCAAGCGACACAGACAATGCCGCGAACCGTGTCTGACGGAGGTGAAAACCTCGACGCTGACATCGCCAGCCGGACATCATCATCGCATCGCCGCATGGACAGCACCCAGCACGGCTACAAGGTTGGCTTCCCGCCAAAGAAGAGCCTCCTCGCGGAGTTCTCCGACGCCGTGAAGGAGACGTTCTTCGCGGACGACCCGTTGCATCAGTACAAGGACCAGCCGAGGTCCAAGAAGATCTGGCTCGGTCTGCTGCAGTACGTCTTCCTGGTGCTCGACTGGGGCAGGCACTACACCCTCGGCAAGTTCAAGGGCGATCTCATTGCTGGGCTCACCATGGCCAGCCTCTGCATACCTCAGGTACGTTAGTGAACTACCTAGTACTCTCTTGCTCGACAGTAGCAGGTTAGCAGCAACAGAGTACATCTCTGACATGTGGTCTAACGAATGACATCTTCAACTAGGACATCGGCTTCTCGAAGCTTGCTAACCTGCCACCAGAGATTGGGTTGTGTAAGTAATGCATGGAATTAATTTGTTCATGGCTTCATACAATCATACTACTTGGCATCGTATCATTAGTACACCGTCAGAGGCTTTTAATTAGCAGCAGCTGAACCGATATGTGATGATTTTTGACAGATACTAGCTTCGTCCCGCCTTTGATATACGCTTTGATGGGCAGTTCCAGGGATTTAGCCATCGGTCCGGTGTCCGTCGTGTCACTGCCGCTCGGTACTCTCCTCCAGGATGAGATTGATCCGAAGAAGAATCCGCAGGAGTACATCCGGTTAGCGTTCACCGCGACATTCTTTGCGGGTATCGTTCAGGCAGCGCTCGGGGGTTCTTCAGGTGAGTGGCTCCTGGTGATTGTTAAGCTGTCAGCTCTTGCGCTCGATCCCTTGGCTTGAACGGCCTATGTAGTCTATTGACTGAACTCTGCTACATGCTAGGGTTTATCATAGAGTTCTTGTCTCATGCTGCCATCACGGCAGAGCTAGTGTCAGTCCAGGCCTCGGGCTAGGCCAGCGCAATTTAGCCTAAAGTCATATTGTAGCTGGTATTTTCACGCTACCATTTTACTTTCACCTGGTAACTTTACGCTGAGGCCTAAGGCCCAGCTCCAGTCCAGGCCTCGGGCTGGGCCAGCACAATTTGGCCTAAAGTCAGATTGTAGCTGGCATTTTCACACTACCATTTTACTTTCACCTGGTAATTTTACGCTGAGGCCCCTGGCTGCCATCATCGGATTCATGGCGGGTTCTGCCATTACCATTTCTCTTCAGCAGCTGAAAGGCTTCCTTGGCATCTCAAACTTCACCAAGAAGACCGACATCGTCTCGGTCATGAAATCAGTCGGGCGAAGTGCTCACCGTGGTGTAAGTATATTAATTGTACCTTTCGGACTTGCTGCTTCTCTAACGAAAACCAATATCTGAGAGAACTTACGCTTGGCTGACTGGTTGCTGCTGCAGTGGAACTGGCAGACAATATTGATCGGAGCGTCATTCTTGGCATTCCTTCTGGTTGCCAAGTACATCGTAAGATAAAATATTACTTGTCAGGAATTTCATCTTGGTTGTCCTTGTCGCCTTGACCATATGTGATGATCACACTGTTCCATTGGGACAATTCAGGGGAAGAAGAATAAGAAGCTCTTCTGGGTCCCTGCAATTGCACCGCTCATTTCGGTGATCGTATCGACCTTCTTCGTCTACATCACTCGTGCAGGCAAGCACGGCGTCGCAGTCGTAAGTAATTCTTGACAACTCATAAGACATCAGGTAAGACAAGCAGTAGTGCGGTACTATCAAATTATTTGAAGTTAACAATGAAGGTTATCACTGATTGAATCTCAGGTCAAAAACGTAAAGAAAGGTATCAATCCACCTTCATCTAGTCTCATATACTTCACTGGCCCGTGCTTGCTGAAAGGATTTAGAATTGGAGTTGTAGCTGGAATGATAGCCCTAACTGTAACATAAATGTCTTTACCTTTTGAGTTTCAAATCAGTACAAAGGAAAAAATATTTCTTGGATAGCTAGCAATGTGCTAAAACTGATGCAAACTTTATCAGGAAGCAGTTTCAATTGGAAGAACATTTGCTGGCCTGAAGGACTACGAACTAGATGGCAACAAGGGAATGGTGGCTCTAGGAACCATGAACGTGGTAGGTTCAATTGCTTCTTGCTACATAGCCACAATTAACTATTAATTCAGCTTAAAACAACTCATATCAAGTACAGATATAACATTCTTTGTGACAGAAGTTGTTCGTTGTAGGTGGTTTCGCGCGGTCAGCAGTCAATTGCATGGCTGGCTGCAAAACAGCAGCATCCAATGTTATCATGTCAATTGTAGTACTGCTTACACTGGAGTTGTTCACTCCATTGTTCAAGTACACGCCCAATGCCATCCTTTCTGGAAGGTTGATAAGTTGGACTTTGTGGCATGCTTGGGAGCATTATTTGGAGTCGTATTCGCATCAGTGGAGTACGGACTGCTCATTGCGGTGCGGATTTATTCCAACCATTTCTGTCAATTCACTTAGAACTGAACTCCTTGTATAGTAGACAAAGTGCTCATGGTATGGTAGTTGAACTTGTGGAACAGGTCGCAATATCAGTGGCCAAAATTATTATCCAAGCAACAAGGCCCAGGACAGCTTTGCTTGGTAACCTTCCAAGAACAACTATATATAACAAAGCTACCAAGGTGCCAGGGGTGCTGATTGTTAGAGTGGACTCAGCTATCTACTTCTCGAACTCCAACTATGTTAAAGAGAGGTAAAAGGCTAATATTCAAAACTAAGGCTAATATTCAAAACTTAGGTATTTATTTGAGTTACTGGTGTGAATTTTATTTTCATTGGTACAGCCTCTTTTGTCAAAATGAGATGAACCATGCCTTTGAAGTATACTTGAATAATTTGAGTTGATATGTGTAAGCAGAAAAAAAAAAAAAAGAACGAACAGATACTAGGTGGATGTGATCATCAGTTCATCACCATTCTTGTTTATCTATTCCAACAGATTGTTTCTTCTTCTTTTTGCAAAGGGGTGAAGTAGTTATCAAAATCATCTCTAAGGATCAGCAACAGAGAGCTCATGGGATCAAATCCTGGAAAGTCCTGAAATAAACCCACCATGTGTAGTAAGTGGGATTCGAACCGTGGCCTTTAGCCACAAGACATGGGTGCCATACCAGTTAGACTAGCCACCGGTTGGCCAGCTAATTGTTTCTCATTGGGAAGAAGAAACAATTTGGGATGTTGAGGCTGCTATCATAATCTGAACCAGAAAGTAAACTCACCCTAAAAAAGCATAAGATTACATTAGGAGCTCTTCTAGAATATGGCTAGTTGGCTACATGTGTAAGCACCTTGTGTGATGAATTTTCTAAGATTGTATTAGGTGCATTATTGCGTCATGTTCAGTATTAGTACTCTAATAGCAACATGTTGCAATCTCAAACTAGCTAGAAGAAAACAATGCTTCACTTTTACTATCCAATTTTCAGAATTCTGAGGTGGCTGAGAGACGGGGAACAACGACAGCAGGAACAGAAGCTACCCCGAATTGAGTTTCTGATTGTTGAGCTATCTCGTAAGAGTAAAGTGGATTTATTTTCTATACAAAATACAACAGAAAATTTTCATTGATTTACACCTATTGGTTGACAACACTGATCTTCAACAGCGGTAATTGACATCGACACAAGTGGAATCCACACCCTGGAGGAGTTGTTAAGAGTACTTGAAAAGCGCCAAATTCAGGTAAAGCACCAAAACTAGTGTTAGAATTATACCACTACTAGCGCGCTACTGCTAATGCAAAACTCTTCACTAAGAACAAAATCCATGTGTGTCACTTACAGCTGATTCTTGCCAATCCCGGCCGGCAGTAATCCAGAAGCTCCGCGCAGCTAAATTCACAGAACTCATTGGTGAAGAAAAGATATTCCTGACAGTTGGTGACGCAGTGAAGAAATTTGCTCCAAAGGAGGCGGAGATTAATGTCTGAAGAAGATGCTCCAAGTCATGCTACAAGTTCTAGCTATTCTTTTGCAAGCTCCATGTTTGCAAGTGTGATTTTATAGAGCAGAGCAGCATGGAAGTAAATACCGAACTCATTGGTGAAGAAAAGATATTCCTGACAGTTGGTGACGCAGTGAAGAAATTTGCTCCAAAGGAGGCGGAGATTAATGTCTGAAGAAGATGCTCCAAGTCATGCTACAAGTTCTAGCTATTCTTTTGCAAGCTCCATGTTTGCAAGTGTGATTTTATAGAGCAGAGCAGCATGGAAGTAAATACCGTAGTTTGCAAAATGGTAATAATTAAAGAATGTGCGCCGGAGTTGGAGCCCATCAGGTTATCCATCATAACAAAAAAGAAAGGGTCTGGGTTTTCAGTTTTTGCATCTCTATGGTTGTATCTGTTAGTATTTCCCCCTTCTTTGTACTTTCAGGCTTTATATATAACAAAGTTCAAAGTTTTACATTTGGTTCAGTGGTTTATCTAGTGCCTTGAAAAGTTTGATTGCGGAGTGACATGAACTGGAACTTGTGTGAGTAATCAGTTCAAAGGGATGCTTGAGGATTTGCTAATTGTACCCTCGTAACTCGTAAGATGAGTTCAGCTTTGGATATCAAACATGGGGATTACCTGTTAAATTTTATAACTAGCTTCCTTGCTACGACTTACTTGCCCACGACAGTGGAGCACAGAGGTACGTACGCTCACCTTTTCGATCGGGATTAGCCGAGCTACGAATCGACGGTCGCTGCCGCCGGCCCGTCACGACGAAGTGGTCCATTGTCGCTGCCGGCCGTGCCGCCACACTGCAGTCTGCATCAGGAGTAGGAGCCGTAGGAAGCAGCCGCCCGTGTTGCGCGGCAACTGGAGCCGTACCACCTGCTGCCACGGTTCCGAGCCGCCGTTTTCCACCCCGCCCGCGCACGCCCCTGGTGCTGAGCGGCGGAAGCGCCGACGCGGCCGATGGAACTGGAACCCGCGCAGCAGGCGGTTAGGTTAGCCGCGACCGACCGGCCTTCAGCTACTAACGGGCTGGGCTGGGCTGGTCCGTATCCTGCAAAAATACGCGATTCGGCCTGGATATCCCTTGGCCACCGCCTCCCCACATCTCCCTCCTCCCATGACATGAGCCATGCGATCCGCCGCCGCCGCCTCCTGGCATGGCGCCGCCCCTCCCATCGCCTACTGCTCGCCTCCGCCCCCTCTCGCTCCTCCCACGCGCCGCCCCCTTCAGGCCGCTCCTCCCTCCCCTCCTCTCCGCCGCCCTCTTCGCCTTCTCTTCCTCTCGAGAGCGGAGTGGCCTGGGATCTGAGCAGCCACCGCCCGGTGGCCCCGGGGGTAGCGGTAGATGGAGGCGGCAGCAGCAGCCGCCGGAGCAGCCGCACGCCTCCCTGATTATGCGCGCGCACCGGAATCTGGCGCAGCCGGATTGGCACCGCAGCACCTTGCTCGCCGCTCTCACGCCCGCGCAGGCCGCCTCCGTGGCAGCCTCGTACCCGGTCGCCGCCCGCGCGCTCCAGCTCCTGCTCTTCCTCTCGCGGGAGCATTCCACAGATACCTGCCAGACACGTTCGGGGCGCTCGCCATGCGCCTTCTGGAGTCCCGAGTATGCCGCCTCGGGACGCGCCCGCATCCACATGATCAAGTCCTGCCGCAGCAAGGAGGCGATGATGCGGATGATGAGTTACTGGATATGCTTAGCCAAAGAGGGCTCAAGATGGGCCTTTTCGCATATAGCTCCCTGTTGATCCATCTGAGCAGGCTGGAATTGACTAAAGCTGTCATGGACAGGTACCACAAGATGCTCAGGGAGGGTGTGCAGCCAAATTTACTTATCTATAATGCTGCGATCAATGTGTTGTGCAAGGATGGCAATGTTAGGGATGCAGAGTCAATCATGAAGAAGGTGTTCGAATCTGGGATGAAGCCCGACACATTTACCTACACGTCGATGATTCTTGGGTACTGTAGGAACCATGACTTGGATTCAGCATTTGAGGTTTTCAATCGTATGGGTAACGGGGGCTGTGAGCCAAACACCGCAACATACTCGACACTAATCAATGGGCTCTGCAATAGTGGGCGGGTGAATGAGGCGTTGGATTTGATTAGGGAGATGACACAGCGTGGCGTTCTGCCGACAGTGTACACTTTTACTGTCCCTATTGTTGCATTATGTGACATGGGGTGCAATGAAGATGCCTGGAAGCTGCTTGTCGATATGAAAAAGAAGGGTTGCGAGCCAAATGTGTATACATACACGGCACTTATCAGTGGGCTGTGTGTGTCAGGGATGCTCAAGGTGATCATTGGACTGTTTCATAGGATGTCTAGAGATGGTGTGCTTCCTAATACAGTGACGTACAATGCTTTGATAAACGTTCTGGTGGAGAACAGGAGAATTGAATCTGCATTTGTTGTTTTTAATATGATGGAGAGACATGGTTTTTCACCGAACACCAGGACATACAATGAAATGATCAAGGGCTATTGCATTATTGGTGATACCGAGAAGGCAATGTTAATGCTGACCAATATGTTGAAGGGAGGACATTCAGCTAATCTCGTGACATACAACACCATCATCAAAGGATACTGTGACTCAGGAAATACTTCGAGTGCTCTTAGGATTCTAGAGCTTATGAAGGCTAATGGGTGTGAACCTGATGAGTGGTCGTACACTGAACTGATTTGTGGTTTTTGCAAGATAAGTAAAATGGAATTGGCTTCTGGAATGTTCAATGAAATGGTAGATCGTGGCTTATGCCCAAATGAAGTTACCTGCACTGCACTCATAAATGGATACTGCAAGAATGAGAAACTGGACTGTGCAACAGAGATGTTGGAACACATGAAGAAAAGTGGTTGCAGACCAAATATTCAGACTTACAATGTTCTAATCCATGGTCTAACTAAGCAGAATAATTTTTCTGGTGCAGAGGAACTATGTAAAGTGATGCTTGAAGAAAAGATATTTCCAAATGTAGTCACTTACACTGCAATGATTGATGGGCTGTGCAAAAATGGTGCCACATCTTTGGCTCTTGAAATGTTCAACAAGATGGTTGAACAGAGCTGTTTGCCTAATCTGCATACATACAGTTCTCTTATCCATGCTCTGGGTCAAGAAGGCAAGGTAGCGGAAGCTGAGGAAATGTTTTCAGAATTGGAGAAGCAAGGGCTTGTTCCAGATGAAGTTACTTATGTTAAGATGATTGAAGCATATATAATGTCGGGCAAAGTTGATCATGCCTTTGATTTTCTCGCAAAATGATAAATGCTGGATGCCAACCAACCTTGTGGACATATGGTGTTTTGATTAAAGGCTTGCAAAATGAGTACCTGTTAGTGGACCAGAAACTTGCTGCCTTGCCAGATGCAATCTCAAGCTGTAGTTTTGATGAACAAGTTATTAATAACGATGCCGTTTCTGTCTTGTTTGCAAAGTTGGCAGATCTGGATTCTGACCTATCTTTTCAGTTGTACAACGCAATGGTGTCTAGCTTAAGTACAAGTGGGAGATGGTTTGAGGCTAATGAGCTGTACAGAAGCATGGTTGGTCAGGGTTTATGTCCAAACCAGGAGGCATACAATTCCCTGTTGCTTTCACTTTTAAGAGCCCTGAAAGTTGACCTTGCTATGGATGTATTCGAACATATGTCTACTCGATGTTGTGAGCTCCACCTTGCTGGTTATAAAGCACTAATATGTGCTTTATGCCAATTACACAGAAGGAAAGAAGCCCAAATTATTTTTGAAAACATGCTCACGAGGACTTGGAATCCTGATGATGTTGTATGGACTGTGCTTATTGATGGACTGCTTGGGGCCGGATACAAAGACTTGTGCATGGAATTTCTGCACATCATGGAAACAAGTCATTGCAAGCCTAGTTTCCAGACGTACATCATGGTAGCAAGGGAAGCGTCGAAAGGGTAGCATTCATTAGAATTTGCTGGACTTGAGGTATTGCAGCGAATTGTAGATGTTCTTGTGATATCTGATGCGCCAGAGCTGTCCACCTACAGTAAGTGGATGGCTCAATCTTTGGTCAAAAGTTTGCTGCTCTCATGGATGCATTATGCTTGTACAGATTAAGATTATCAGTCATGCCAATGAACTAATGATTACCAGCCACTTAGGTAAGGCCATTTGAGTTCAAACCTAGCAACTGATACTCCTTTCATTAGTTCAGACTCCTTGACGAGATAGTCTTTTTCAGTTTTGGAGTGCTTCACTATTTCTGATTCTGTTTCCTTGGTATTTTTTATATTCTGTCAATCTGTTCATTGACCTAATTCAGGGAATAACTGAGAAAGGTGTATCATAGTTAACCCCATAAGAATTAAAATATAAAATTCAACATGCTAATAACATGAATCAGTACATAGAAAGTTCAGCTCTTCACACCCAGGTATATAAAAATGTTGCCAGTCTACAGCCAGAGGGGTATATTTTCTTTAAGAGAAACAATATAATAGATTAAGAGGTACCAAATCACATCAATCATCATTACATCATATTAATCCCACACTCGTTGCTTCTGTCAAACATTGAAATTGAAGATACCAACAGTGCCCAAAGTCCAAAAAATGCAAGACCTGCTCGTTAAAAATTCGGTACCAAGAAGGAACAGAAACATATTAATGCATGAAATGTAGTTATCTACTGAGAAGTTTTGTTAGCTAAAGAATAGAGTGATCCACTCTTACTTTGTTATTGAGAAAGATCTCAGTATATGTTGCACTATTTTCCAAATGTACTATCGCTGTGTAGTACAGGGATATCCACTTGGCATGTTATCTAGTGGACCATAGGCTCGCATCCAAGATTGTTATCACATAGCTAAAGCACGTGACTCCAATTCAGTAAGAACAATTCTGTTAGATTCAATTAAATGGTTGGAGGTTTGAAAGATAAATCCTTTTTTATATGTCATTCATTTTGCGTTTTGTTATATACAATCGCCATCTAATATAACATTTTTCATGAAATAAGATAAAGAATTTCAGGTAATGGTAATTATAGGCTATCATATTAATTTAATTATTTCTTCATGTATGCGTGAGTTTTCCTCCGACGAGCTTACTGTGTAGTGTCATTTTTTCTCTTATTTGGTGTTACTTTGAAGAATTATCTAGATGTAGAGTTGACCTCATTCCATTTTGCATTGGAAATTTTTTGCAGGATAAGCTCATACACAACATGGTTGTAGACAATGAAAACTTCTTTTTCAATTTAGGCCACTGATTCGTCGTCATTACAGAACACCGAGTTGCCAACCGCATAGGATAACTTACTTTCTAATGGGAGAGCGTGTTTTTTAAAGTCGCTCTTCAGATTGATGCTTTGCCGACCTGGAATAGACTACAAGGTAGTAGTTAACCCTGAAATTTTGCTTCAGCAATGTTAACCCCATATAGCTACATGTAACATTATGCAAGACTCAGTCTTCATTCAAACATTTAATTGACATTGGGTTGTACAGATCATTTATTTAATGTTTGCCTACTCAATTGAACAGCTAATCTTACAAAATAATTTTTTTTCCAGAATAGATCTTGAATGTTTGCCATTTATCCCATAATCATTGTAGGCATTTGTTTGGATGAATCATTCATTACTGTGACACCTCTCATTCTCTATGCATCTTAGCCCTATAATAGTTGGTAATGATAAATCAGGGGACCCTCACACGTATTCAATACCTTGTCTTTTGTATTTCAAATGTAACTTTGAGCACACCTAGGGACTATCTATCTTGTAGACTAGTAGCCATCTGTATTTTGTATATGTAATTATGATCTTGCAATAGAGGAAGGGATTGCACATGGAATTGCAGTTCATACTTCAAAGTCCATACATTTCTTCAGTTCCTTTATCTGGACTGTATTTGAAGGTTAATACCGGGAAAATTTTGGTTCTGCTCTGTTAGTTCTTTTTTTTAAAAAAAACAGCAGGCTCATCAGATACCGTGTGATATTCTCTTTGATGTTATTTTCAGAATATTTTTAAATAGGCTTACTTGAGGAATTTCATAATGCATAGGTGTGTGGAAAACTAGGAATGCCGAAATTGTTTACCAAAAATCAAACATGACTTGTTGACCTCCATTGCAGTTCGCAAATCCTCATGGTAGGCTCTTACTTCTACCGAGATATGCATGCCTATTTATTCGCCCAAAAAACGTGTTCTCATTTGTACATCTACATCAATCCACAGCGATTGTCATCTATCATCACCCTGTTTGAGCATTTATAAGTAGGGTGTAATTGGAGCAGATACGTTTGGATATCGCTCATTCTGTATTATATTCTTCTCAAAGTCGGGGTGACATGGATAGTGTTGGATACCTATTTCTCATCCTGTATTCGCTCCTCGTGCCTTCGGTTAGATAGATATTATTTGCTTCTTTTGCACCTTTACATAGGACATTAGACAGTAGAAATGCAATCAAAGGGAGCACAAAGAGATTAATCGTTGAGATGGTGAAGGAACAATACTATGTATCCTCTACCTGTTCAGATACAACAGTCCATTTATCTGTTATCATGTTCTTAAGTGAAGCCACAACAAGCTTTACTCATATCATTTGATGTACAGATAAATATAGATGGATATCGCCTATCTCGTATCCTATTACATATTTTTTCCTCAGAGTTGGACACGGATAGTACTGGATAATCATTTATCTCTTCTGTATTCGCTCTGCAAGTTCTTCGAGAATTATCAGCTCTGTTTACATCTCTATTTATAAGTGTGTGCACAAATGTGTATGCTCTTGCTCTTGCCAATTAATTAGGCATCTTCTGGAATCTGAATGAAAACCTGTGATTTTATTTGGGACAGTACCTTCGTGCTTTTTCTAGCAATCATGTGCCACTTTGTGATATTTGATTTTTGTGTAACATGCCTTTCTTTCTGCGTGTTAATATTATCTCATCAGAAGCCAATTTGCCTCACATCAACCGTTCAAGTTTTGAAACAGTAAAGTGTTTATGGGGTTTATTTTCTTACTATTTCTGAGATCTAGTATCGTCTATGCTTCAGAGTTCAGAAGAGGCCGAGGTCAACATATTCTAAATTTCAGATAAACCTAACGCATGGAAGAGACCGGATTCGCTATATACGGTGGTAGCAGCTACCCATGAGTTGACAACCGTCCGTGCTATCCCGAGATTTGTGCCCGTTGGTGTCCACATGTCGGTTAGCTTACCACATCATCCCAAAACTGAGCTAGAGAGACAAAATTGTTTGAGAGAGACAAGAGGTCGTCGTTTCCTCACGCGACCATCGAGTATATGGGAAACAAGGCGTAAAGCAACGAGCAAACACGCCACTGGAGCAGTGTTGTTCACTCACTACGCGGTTTGTGGAGCCCACGCGATGGCATGACCGGGTGTGACGAAGACGACGAGTTAACAACAATGACGACCAGCTCGGCGAGAAGATGCCGACGGCAGAGAGAGGCGACCAATTGTGACAGAGAAGGCCGCAACATGACCGGATTTGGCTGCCACAGCTTGGATCTCGTCGAATCCGACCAGATCCTGTCGTCGCTGCACCAGATCCGCGGGGATGAGACGAGGGAGAGAGAAGCGGCGGTGCTTCAATCCGGCCTTGGCGTCGATGATGGAGGAGATGAGGGGCCACAGCAAGGGTTAGGGACAACGACAACACGGTGGAGAGGGGTAATCACACTTAGGCATACGGATTACTATTCGTCTGCCGGTGAAACCGCCATTCAGGCGAATAGCAACCATTTTATCGAGTTGCGCAGTGAAACGATAAAATAAGCGTACATCTTTATTACGATAGTAATGCATAAAGCTAAAGTTCTTAATACAACTACTACACAAACACAAAGGAAGCTTCTCGCTTCTGAGTCGCTCGGACTACCACCCTCCTACTCGTCCACGAGTCAAAGATGGCTTCCATCTCGCTCGGGTCTTCGCCATTGGCGCCTTCTCCTCCTGTTCTTTGCGCCGGTACACTGCAAGTCCTTTGCCCGCTCGGGATAGCTCCGTGGGACTAGGATCTAACAAGGAGAATACTAACAAGGTTGAGTCTGAAGTACTCGTGGCATTAATAACAAACAATGCCTTGCATGGTCGATCTACGGTTCTTTATCACAAATTCTAAAATCATCTCATTACGAAAATAAACATTAAAACATTAAGTTGCAATTTTAATTACGAAAATACTACTAGTCGCTCGGAAAGAAGAAAGACCCCGGTGGTTCCGTAGACTCAATCCGGAGGCGGCATGAATTCATGATTTGTATAGCCTGCGCGAGCTTGTACCGCTTTACCCATAACTATTACGAGCTCTCGTGAGCTGGGTCCATCGCATTTCCTTTGATGCGACTTGAGTTCGAATACATAACGTTTTCGAGTTACGTGATTAAGTCTCCACCCATTGTTTTAAAATCGGTGTCTGGCGCTTGATCCTCCACCGAGTTCCAACAATGTTGGTTGGGCGCTATCATCCGTGCCCAACCTCCGCCTTGGGCGGCTATCCTCCGTGCCCAACATTCCGTTGTGGAGAAGCGTAATTACGTAAGCAGTAGCATTTTACGCGTAGAAGCGGAAATGGTTGTAGCGATTTTCTGACATCGGCGAGTAAGAGTTTTGTTAGTCCTTGTATTATAGCTGTAGGTAAAGGGTCCCACCTCTTACCATCATCATCATCATCATCATCATCATCATCTCTTTTCTCTATCAAGGCCCCCTTTACCCACATAGTAATTCTCAATTTCATTCTTATTCTCATCTTTCTTATCTTTCTCATCATCTCAATCCAATTTGATTTTGAGAAATAGTTTTGATCACGATACATATATGATAGAGCAATATCGGTTTACATTTAAATTAGCTATATTTATGCTCAAAGGGATAGCTTGCCTTCGTAGTAATAGTAGAGGTCGGTGTTGATGAGTCCTGGATCAGCTACACCTGTCGGCTGGAGCTCGTCCTCTGAAGCAGTGCGGCAATACAAATAATACGTAGAGAAATACTTAGTGATTTTTGGCGATATTCGGATAATAAGCTGCTAATCGACTTCTCTTGGTTAGCCAATTTTAATTTACAAATATTTTTCCAAAACCAGGACTCGATTAGCGGTTCCATTAAAAATCCTATTTTTATCCTCTTAACCCTAACTCCTAACATCTAATCCTAATCACCTAATCCAATTAATTAATTACCCCTAAATACACTACATATTCTAATTAACCCTTTTCTAATCTACCAAAACCCTAACCCTAATTCTCTACTAAAATTACCTAACTAATTACCAAAACCCTAACCCTAAATTAACCCCTTACCTAACTCATCTACTCGGCTAATCCCTCCCTAATCTAACCCTTCCTAATCTAACCCTAAACTACTACAGTAGCCTAATCCGCCCCTTCACCTCTGTGACACACACAAGACGACGCCTCTCTATCTCTACCCCGACTCACTCTCGGTGGCGCCTCTCCTCGCCTCTCACGCCCAGGCTCTCCTCTCGCCAACAAAACCACCCCGCGCCTCTAACCTCACTGCAGGCTCTCCCCTCTCTCGCCTTCACGCCTCCCCGCTCTCTCTCGGGATCCTCCGCCGCCATCGCCTCGCTCGCGCTCAGCCTCCGGCTCAGGCGCCATCTCCTCGGCTACGGCTTGGCCTCCTCAGCCAGTGCAGCGGCCAAGGCTGGCGCTGCTTGCTGCCTCCGCCTCGGCCGGTCGCTCCGCTCCACAGCCCGGCTCGGCGTCTCCTCCGCTCAGACCTCGCTCGGCTCGGCCCGGCCCCTCTCTCTACCTCGCCTCCTCCATTGGGTCGGCTCGGCGCTGGTCTGCCGTCTCTGCCTTCTCGGCTTTGGCCTTGGCAGGCTCGGCTCGGCCTCCCGGCCGCCATGGCTCCAGTAAGGCCGGCCGGTCTCTGGAAACCCTAGGTAACACTATTCCCTAACCTACTCTACTCCTACAGCTCATTTGAGGTGCCTTGGTAGCTACTAGATTGCTCTCTTGAGATCTGTGATGTGTGGATGATGAGCAATGGCCCGATTTGTCTTTGGGTGTTACCTTTTGATGGATCTAGGTTGGGAGAAGGGATGGCGATCTTGGCTTACCGGTGCTCTCCTTCTCTGCTCTGGCTCTGGTTGCACAGGTTCTTCTTCTTTGGGTTGGTGCATTCAGTATTGCTTCTTGCTGGGGCTCCTCCTCTGCCCCTGGCTGCTTCTTCTTCTTCTTGCTCTTCAGTTGGGGAGATCTGAGTTGAACCTCCTTCAGTTCTGCCTCTGCTGGTTGTGGAATGGAATGAATGAAAATGTGGTTGTGTTCTTTGGCTTTCTTTGGCTTTGTGATGCTTTGCTTGCTTTGCTTTGGGGATGCAGGAAGGAGAATGGCTTGGGAGGGGAATGTATTCTTGGGAGGATGCATTCTTTGGTGTGTTATCTTCTTTGGGGAGATGAATCTGAGGCGGTGGTTCTGCCGGTTCTTGGGGAATGCATTCTTGGTTCTTTGGTGGCTATCTTTGGGGAGATGCATTTGTCTTTGAGTGGTGCTAATTTGGGGAGGTGCATCTGTGTTGGCTTTCAGGGGATGCATTCTTTGTTGTGTGGTCGCTTCTGGGAGATCTGTGGTGGTCTTTCTTGGCTATGCATTTCTTTGGGAAGGCATTCTTTGGGAATGCATTTGTGCTAGTTGTCTTTATCTTGGGAGATGCATTTCTTTGTTGGGAGGAATGTATTTGTCTTTGGGGATGTCTTTCTTTTCTTCTTTGTTTCTAGTGGTCGTTTATTTCTTTGGGGTTTGGGCTCGGCAGAGGAGGCTGCACTTGGTCTTCTTTGGTCTCTGTGCGTGATATTTTGATGGCTTGCTCTGTGAGAGGGGCTTGGGAAATGGTTGCTGCACCCGGTGAAGCTTGGCTGAGGGTGTGGTTACCGGGGGTATGCAATGAGGTTTTGCCTTTGTGGCTTTGGCAATTGCAAATAGTGGGTGTTTGGTTACGATAGTCTTGGGATGATGAGACCCACGAGTGGCGGTGTCGAAGGATCTTGGGTGGTCTGGATATCTTGGCGATCAAGGGGCCGACTAACTCCGGTTGGTCTGGGGATCTTGATTGCCAAGGGACCGACTACTCAGGGTACTCTGGATACTCTACTGCACTTCGGGAAATCTGACGGCCACTTCTAAACTCTAACTTTTATACACTACGGCTCACAAGAATACTTTCAATTACGATTACTAACTAATTGCTGGTTTTCTTGCGAGCGAGGAAAACGGGTCGCGAGGTGGCTCTACGGGCAGGCGCTCAAAGAACAAGGCGACGATGAAATTGCTACTACAGACGACAAGAAGAGAAGAACTAGGGTTTTAGTTACTTACTGCCAAAAACATTGTAAATGCTTATAAAACAACTGTTGTAAAAATCTTTTTGATGCAATGAAATGGAAATATTCTATGTTAAGAAATATATAAATGGTGCGGGTCGTCACATCCTCCCCCCCTTGGAAAAATTTCGTCCCCGAAATTGCAATCACTGCGGACGGGTGTTTTTGGGCTAGGCTCACGTAGCGCTTCTTCCTTTTTCCACGAAGCTTTCTTGTGGGGTGATCCTTCCTTGTATTTCTTTTGGTCAAAACTTGGGTTCCTTAGCGGCGGGTTTACAGAGCGAGTCTTCACGGGGGTCCTTTGAATGTTGAACGTCTTGTAGAGAAGGGTCGAGATTTGTGTGTAGAAAGGTGAGGGTCACCTCAAATGGTTCCCTCTAGGTTCAAATATTGAGGTATTAGGGTTGGGTCCTGACTGACTTTTTGGTGGAAGCTTGCTGGAATACGCCATCTATACTTATTTGGAGAGCAGATGACTATTCCAATCAGTGGTTTCACTCCCAGGGATTTTTCCAAAAATTCAGAATTTACAAGGTTATTCGCTAGCAATGCAGAAGATAAAAAGGAGTGGGTTCTTTCAACGTTGAAAAGAATACTACCCGGGGAGAGTGGAAGTAATAACGTACCCGTTACTACACCTGATGCTTCTCCAACCGGTTTGGCGATCATGGGTGATAGGTGTGCCGGTTCTCCTTTTCCAGCTTCCTTCGTGGCGAGTTGGTTGTCTTCAATCTGCTTCATATAGGTGAGTTGTGGTGGTGCTGGAGCAGGTGGTCTTGGCCTAAATGCTGGTTGTGGTGGGGTTCCAAATGTCCGCCGAGGATTGGAACAATCAATCTTACGATGTCCAAACTGTCCACAATTGAAGCATGCACCTGTATCCTTCAGACAATCCTTTGTCATGTGGTTTCCTCTACACTTCCCACATCGAATTGCTAGAAGTCTTGGTTCTTTGTTGGGTTCTTTGCCGGGTGCGAAAGGTGGGATGAAGAATTCATTCTTTGAGGTGGTCCATATCTTGGTGGCGGTTGCTGAGACACGAAAGGATGACGTCTAGGAGCAGATGAAAAATGGTGATCGGTTTTGGACTTCTTTCTTCGCTCTTCGGTGAGGTTGGAGTATTCATTCTCCAGAATTATGGCTCTGTTGACTAGATCTTGGAATTGGTGATTTTGTGGATGGATAGGAGCATTTTGGATATGGATGCATTCCATCCAGAATTTCTCTATCTTCTTCTCCTCGGTGTCGACATCAATTTGGGCGTAGCGGGAAAGATCATTGAAGCCGACTCAAATATTCCACCATCTTTTTCCGCCTTGAGTTAGAGCTCTAAATTCCGTTTCTTCAATTCCATTCTTCCGGTAGGCACATGTGTTTGATGAAGCGTATCTTGAACTCACCCAAGTGATGGGTTGCTCACCGACACAGTTGCGGTTGTAGTTAAGCCACCAAGTAGGCTCTTTGGTCGGTCGGTGGTGTGGCGATACCGTACTTTCTCTACATCTGAGCATCCTACTGTATCCAACTTCTTTTCTATTTCCACCAACCAATCACTCGCGTCCAGTGGATCAGTAGCTTTAGCAAAAGTGGTAGGGTGAGTTTGGAGAAAATCACCAGACTAACTTATTTGGTGGTTGAGAGGTGGTAGGTGCTACTCGAGTTAATAGAGCTTCCATGAAGCGGTTTTGGTTCTCTGGGCTTCTTTTAAGAGTTCTCTAAGAATATGAGTACATCAGCCATTATGCCTAGGGGATCTGTTGCTCTGGTGGGTGGCTGTTGGCTGGTTCCTAGGATGGTAGTAGCTGGGGGTTGATTAGGTGCTGACTCATTGGGGTTCTTCTTTGGATTCGTGTGGGTGTCCATGCGGCGAGAGTCGATCTCAATTTCAATGCCGCGATCTTGACTTCCTTGGCCTTCCATCTTCCTTAACAATTGTTGGAGTAGAGATGGAGGTAATACACTTATCTGGTAGAAGGTTAACGCGGGTGAGTTGGATTATGACATGCGAGATAATCAAATAACAATCAAGAAACAATGAGATGCAAAAAGATCCAAACCCTATACTAGCTGAGTCTTTCGTGCTCAGTCACGCTTGAGATCCCGTTCTCAAGACCGCCCAAATCCACAGGTTTGGGACTGCTCAGAGCTTGCCTCTGAGTGCGAACCTATGCTACCCTGGATCCACGCGCCCAGGCACGCTCGAGATCTGGCTCGAGTCCACCCAAATCACATATTTGGGACTGCTCAGGGTTCATTCCTGAGTACGCCCGAGATTTCGCTCACAGGTGCGCCCGAGCTACACGCTCGAGTGCCACGAACCACTCGTCAGGAAATCATTTGTGAAGTGAGATAGGACACCTTGCTATAGAAGAAGAGGTAAAGAAGCTAAAGAGTATGGTGGGACTTGTCCAAAATTTGGAAAAGAGGTCCATACGAGTTCTACTCCATGCCTCTAGTCCAGGACCTAGGCTCTAAACCTTATGGTCTGCACCCACACCTATATTTTCTATCCTAGGTTGGTGGAATCTAACCATCTACTCACAAAGACAACCACACCGATCCTATGACAACAACACGTTTCCCCGCACTTTCTCGAAAGAAGAACTAACTTAGAGATGGTTCTACGTTAGCAGGAATGTCAATTTAAGAAAAGATAAGCTTTTCAACATAATATATATCTTTTGAAAGAGGCGGTTTGGAATCGAAATTGAAATGAAGGCAAGGATTAATAAAATATTTAGTGCAATATAGCAAGCAAGAAGGGCATACTTAAGGTATTGCTACAGTTTCTATTTTATTAGCGTGGCCCGATCTTATTGCTTTGATACCACCTGTGACGCCCCGTGTCATTACCCCTAGGGTAATCACACTTAGGCATACGGATTACTATTAAATGCCGGTAGAACACCGCTCCGACGAATAGCAAGCCATTTTATCGAGTTGCTTGTGAGAACAATAAAATAAGCTGTACATCTTTATTACAGTAGTAGCCACATAAAGCTAAAGTTCTTAATACAACTACTACACAAACACAAAAGGAAGCTTCTCCGCTCTGGAGTCTGCTCCGGACTACCACCCTCCTACTCGTCCCACGAGTCAAAGATGGCTTCCATCTCGCTCGGTCTTCGCCTTGGCGCCTTCTCCTCTATTCTTTGCATCGGTACTGCAAGTCCTTTGCCCGCTCGGGATAGCTCCGTGGGACTAGGATCTAACAAAGGAGAATACTAACAAGGTTGAGTCTGAAGTACTCGGCAAGCATTAATAACAAACAATGCCTTTGCATGGTGATCTACGGTTCTTTATCACAAATTCTAAAATCATCTCATTCGAAAATAAACATTAAAACATTAAGTTGCAATTTTAATTCGAAAATACTACTAGTCACTCGGAAGAAGAAAGACCCCAGTGGTTCCGTAGACTCCAATCCGGAGGCGGCATGAATTCATGATTTGTATAGCATCTTGTGAGCTTGTACCACTTTACCCATAACTATTACGAGCTCTCGTGAGCTGGGTCCATCGCATTTCCTTTGATGCGACTTGAGTTCGAATCTGAGCGTTTTCGAGTTACGTGATTAAGTCTCCACCCATTGTTTTCCGTCGGTGTCTGGCGCACCGGTCCTCCACCGAGTTCCAACAATGTTGGTTGGGCGGCTATCATCCGTGCCCAACACTCCACCTTGGGCGGCTATCCTCCGTGCCCAACATTCCGTTGTGGAGAGCGTAATTACGTAAACATGTAGCATTTTACGCCACAAAGCGGAAATGGTTGCAGCGATTTTCTGACATCGGCCAGAGTAAGAGTTTTGTTAGTCCTTGTATTATAGCTGTAGGTAAAGGGTCCCACCTCTTACCATCATCATCATCATCATCATCATCATCATCATCATCATCATCTCTTTTCTCTATCAAGGCCCCCTTTACCCACATAGTAATTCTCAATTTCATTCTCATTCTCATCTTTCTTATCTTTCTCATCATCTCAATCCAATTTGATTTTGAGAAATAGTTTTGATGCAGTACATATATGATAGAGCAATATACGGTTTACATTTAAATTAGCTATATTTATGCTCAAAGGGATAGCTTGCCTTCGTAGTAATAGTAGAGGTCGGTGTTGATGAGTCTGGATCGACTACACACATAATTTGGAGCTCGTCCTCTGAAGCGATCTTGCAATACAAATATCGTGAGAAATACTTAGTGATTTTTGGCGATATTCAGATAATAAACTGCTAATGCGACTTCTACTGGTTAGCCAATTTTAATTTACAAATATTTTTCCAAAACCCGACTCAGTTAGCAGTTCCCATTAAAAATCCTATTTTTATCCTCTTAACCCTAACTCCTAACATCTAATCCTAATCACCTAATCCAATTAATTAATTACCCCTAAATACACTACATATTCTAATTAACCCTTTTCTAATCTACCAAAACCCTAACCCTAATTCTCTACTAAAATTACCTAACTAATTACCAAAACCTTAATCCTAAATTAACCCCTTACCCTAACTCATCTACTCGGCTAATCCCCCTCCCCCTAATCTAACCCCTTCCCTAATCTAACCCTAAACTACTACACGCCGCCTAATCCGCCCCCTTCACCCTCTGCCGACACACCCGCACGCCGCCTCTCTCTATCTCTACCCGACTCCTCTCTGGCCGGCGCCTCTCCTCGCCTCTCACGCCCAGACTCTCCCTCTGCCAACAAAACCACCCCGCCGCTTCTAACCCTCACTGCCGACTCTCCCCTCTCTCTCGCCTTCACGCCTCCCCCGCTCTCTCTCTCGGGATCCTCCGCCGCCATCGCCTCCGCTCGCCGCTCCGCCTCCGGCTCCGGGCGCCATCTCCCTCGGCTACGGCTTGGCCTCCTCCTTTGCAGGGCTGGCCAAGGCAGCGCGCCTCTGTTGCCTCCGCTCTCTACCGGTCGCTCCGCTCCCAGCCCGGCTCGGCGTCTCCTCCGCTCAGACCTCGCTCGGCTCGGCCGGCCTCTCTCTCTACCTCGCCTCCTCCATTGGGTCGGCTCGGCGCTGGTGCGCCGTCTCTGCCTTCTCGGCTTTGGCCTGGCCCGGCTCGGCTCGGCCTCCCGCCGCCATGGCTCCAGTAAGGCCGGCCGGTCTCTGGAAACCCTAGGTAACACTATTCCCTAACCCTACTCTACTCCTACAGCTCGGTGAGGTGCCTTTGGTAGCTACTAGATTGCTCTCTTGAGATCGTGATGTGTGGATGATGAGCAATGGCCGATTTGTCTTTGGGTGTTACCTTTTGATGGATCTAGGTTGGGGAGAAGGGATGGCGATCTTGGCTTGGTGGTGCTCTCCTTCTCTGCTCTGGCTCTGGTTGCACTGGGTTCTTCTTCTTTGGGTTGGGTTGTGGTCATTCTTCTTTGCTGGGGCTCCTCCTCTCCGCCTCAGGCTGCTGCTTCTTCTTCTTGCTCTTGGTGGGGAGATCTGAGTTGAACCTCTTCGGTTCTGCCTCTGCTTTGGTTGTGGAATGGAATGAATGAAAATGTGGTTGTGTTCTTTGGCTTTCTTGGCTTTGTGATGCTTTGCTTGCTTTGCTTTGGGGATCAGGAAGGAGAATGGCTTCGGGAGGGAATGTATTCTTGGGAGGATGCATTCTTGTTGTGTTATCTTCTTGGGGAGATGAATGAGGGTGTTGGTTCTGTTTGTTCTCTTGGGGAATGCATTCTTGGTTCTTTGGTGGCTATCTTTGGGGAGATGCATTTGTCTTTGGTGGTGCTAGTGGGGAGGTGCATCTGTGTTGGCTTCGGGGATGCATTATTATGGTTGTGGTCGCTTGAGGGAGATGCTTGGTGGTCTTCTTGGCTATGTATTTCTTTGGGAAGGCATTTCTTTGGGAATGCATTTGTCTTTGGTTTGTCTTTATCTTGGGGAGATGCATTTCTTTGTTGGGAGGAATGTATTTGTCTTTGGGGATGTCTTTCTTCTTCTTGTCTGCTGTAGTGGGTATTTCTTTGGGGTTTGGGCTCGGCCAGGACTAGGGTTTTAGTTACTTACTGCCAAAAACATTGTAAATGCTTATAAAACAACTGTTGTAAAAATCTTTTTGATGCAATGAAATGGAAATATTCTATGTTAAGAAATATATAAATGGTGCGGGTCGTCACAGATGGGGAGGTCAGTAGCGAGTAGGATGGAGAGGAGGAGTCATTGCGGAGGCGTGGTGGAGGAGGCAGGTGGAGGAGGAAAAAGGAGTTGGTGTAGTGATGTATCGGTCGGTAATGGAGGAGAAAGGGGGTGAGGAGTGAAATATTAAAATTAATTGACAAGAGGAGCCTTGATTAAAAAATGTAAAGAAGATAATGTTGTAAAACGTGCTAAAGACAACATGTTAGAGATATCTAGATCTGTAACTTATTGATGTAGATATGATATAGCAAAATTAGAGAATACTATTGTGCATACCCCCAAGATAATCACCTAGGTAACCATGTTTTGTGTTGTAACGTAGACGTCGGCGGTGTCATTTGCGGTAGTAGCCATGAAAACTCGGGAGGTCGGTGTCGACTTTTACGTAGCGATCGAAGTTACCTCCTTTCCTTTTGATCGATGGCATCTTACATACAACTGCTGCGTGTGCTTCAAATCTTGGAGGGTTTTCACACAGCAATGCTATATACACACCAGCGTTTTATTTATTGTATATGTGTACAACACTTGGTTGGATGGTATAGATCAGAAATTGTTGGTGTAGATCATGGGTAGAATTGAGTATGAAAAGAAATCAAATATTGAGATCATCTTGTAGTACATATGCACTACAAAATGTGTTTGTGTGAATCATCTTCCTGATGCGCTTTGAAGTAAAAGGTAGGAAGGCCAAAACCGAGATAGGGAGATATGGTGCAGGCGCTACAAGAAGAACATGGCATCTGTACCCCAATGGCTACCTACGCCATTCTGGTGGAGGGGCCTGAAATCCGGCGGTCTAAGTCCAGTTTACTCTTTTCAATTATCAGAAAATTCTGGTTTACCCATCTAAACTTCAAAATCGGTTATTTAACTCTCTAAATTTGTAAAATCCGATCACTAACCCCTCGTACCGGTTTGAAGGAATGGTTTGGTACACATGGCTGCATTTTGTCTAAGTCAGCATGTGACGTGACGCACCTACCCCGTTTTCTCCTTTTATCCCAAGCGCCGACCACCTTTTTCCTCCTCCCTCTCTCGACATAAGCCCTTTGTCGCCGCCGCCTCCTCCTTCCCTTCTTCTTCCCGTTTGCCAGCTCGTGTCTGAGTCTTGTCGTTGGCCTCATCTCAATCCTCCCATCCCTAGCTTATTTAAGTCGTGCTGCCTGCGTAAAAAAATCTTGCCCGGTCCTCCTCTTTTGAAGCCCCAAGACGACGTCACCGGTCTCGCCTTCATCTTGCTGGATTTCACCGAAGAAGCCGCCGAACCGCCGAAGGACTCCATCGCCCATTCCGCCACTGTCCATCGTTCCTCTGCCACTTTTGAATTCGCGCTCGCCGTGTTCTACGTGTTCCTCTCCTTCCTTTCACCCATGCATCCCTGAGTTGTCGTCGTCTTCATCGTCTCCAAGTCTGACCGAGTCGCCCGTTCCTGATCTCCCCCCCCCCAATGAGTCCCTCGTGCTCCCCGAGCGTGTCATCGCGTGTCCCATACTATCCTCTTCCGATCCCCTCTCCTTGTCCTCTCCCTGCCACTCTAGCATCTCGCCGCCACCGCATGTTCCTCTTTGCCTCTGGCCGTCGTTGCGCCTCCGTCCTTCCACGATCATCCAGAGCTACTCGTCATGTTCCTTATGTTGCCGCCAAGCCGATGCTCACCTCTGCTCCTGTCGGGCACTTTTGTTTCGCTGTAGCCGCCGAAAGCACGTGCTGCTCCTCCGCCGCCATCGACATTGTCGCCGCCTCGTCACCGTTTTTGTCGTGTCGCCACCGCCCAAGCATTCTTCTCCTCTTTGGGGTTCCGTTTCCTGTTCCCCGCCGCTCTCTCGCAGCCGTCCACTGTCGCCGCCTGCGCCAGCACTGCGGCCGCCACTTCCCCTGTTTTGTCCTGCTCTCTCTCTCTCTCTCTAACTCTCTCTCTGATTTGGACAATACGGTCTCGTGTGCAAAACCTTCCATTCCAACCGGCATGAGGGGTTTTGATGCGGGGTGCCCGATCTTCTCGACGTAGAACCTTTTGATAACTTGTGTATCCTGACGAACCACCAGCTGATCCCCCGCGCCAATGCATGGACTTGCAACTCTATGGAAAATTCGTCCAAACACACACTTGATTGGATCCTCGCTGACCACAAGCGAGGATCGTTGAACCCTCAATTCCCAGCGGAAAAGCAAGAACGACCCCTTGTTCTCAACGCCCAATTCCCTCTGTTTTGGCTATAAGCACAACAGGAGAATCAAGCAAAAGCTTTGAAAATATATTAATCGTGGTGCGATGTTACAATGGGGTCTACCCTCTATATATAGTGCCCTACTCCTCCTCATGGCTGGCCAAGAGGCCCTACTCCTATTCTAATTCGTTTTGGAGTCCTACTCCAATTCCGACACATTCCAAAGCAGAAAGGAAACTCTGATTTTACAACCGTCACATTGATTTGATCATATCTTTTGATACGGGATGAATTTCGGAGTGAGGAGGATCCGTTGGATCGGGCTTGAAGTTAGCTTTCCAACAAGCCCAAGAACACTCGAATCGGACTCCGTTTGTGAAAGTTATGACCGTTTTAATCCGGACTGTCCTGCTGATTCCGAATCCGAATTTGAGGCTGATTCGAATCCGAATTGAATTATGAGTTGATTCGAATTTGAATTTGGTTGGGCTTGTGGAAGTTTCGAATTTGACATGGATTCTTAGGCTTCTCTTCCCTTGCTTGTCTCCCGAGCTTCTCCTCCATTGTGATGGCCTTTCTTCAAGAACAACCTCATATCCTTCATCTCCGTTCATTATTGAATCTTCCAATCGAGCACAAGCAAAACACTAGTTTTAGGTAGTATGAAATTCTTATCTAATTTAAAAGGAAATTCGGTGAGCAGTTCACTGTTGGATAAGCTTCTCTTGTTTTCAACTCTCTTAGTAAGCTCATGTTGTTACGAGGTATTTAATGAATTGAAAATATTATATGAAACAACATAGCTAAGGATGTCGCATCATCCTCCTTTCTTCAAAAAAGCCGTCCTCGGCTTTTGATAACTGAAAATGTGCTAGACAGAAGAAAACAAGCGTATATGCATGGTATATATATTTATCATCCAAACAAGTTCCATGTAGCGCATGATGATTTGCGAACATGTATTAAACAAAGAGAACAACGTATATACGTGATATATGTATGAATCAATTGTTGTGTTATTCGCGTTGTTTTGTATAATCGATAGCTCGGAATCACATTTCAAATTGCACAACTGACTCATATGATAAAATTTTACCTTCCCAATACCAAAGTCAAGTAAAGTGGGTGAAAACCAATTGATACCATTCCATAATTCAACTGCGTTACTCTGATTAGTTATACATTTAAGAGATAAACAAGTAGGCATCATGTTGCATTCTAAACAATAGACACTTGTATTTAAACCCATCTTAAAGATATCATGACATTGCTCAATAGATGGTTTGCGCAAAATATGTGATTGTAAACAACAAGATTATCATAGGTAATGTATATTTGATAAACTTGAAACATGTTGTCTACACCAACATCACCAATCAAATTGAATTTATATGTGTGTATGTAGCTATTTACCAGTGATCTTAATTGTGAAATTTCAAGAACCTTCTTAATCACACTAGATACATGTTTAGGACTATCGAATATGATATAACACAAAGAATTATTAATGTGTATTCTACTAAGAACTTCTTTTTGAGTAATCAATTTCACATTATGCAAATTAAGCATATCAAATTTAGAACGTGGAATCATCAAATGAATAATGGAGTTCTCAGTTTTACGCACCTTGTTTTCATAAACGACCAATTCAGTACAAATAGTGTTACCTTGATCTTCAGGTATTCCCTCTCCATCTATGGTTAGCTCTTTATCTTTCTCTTTCAATGGTGAGGGCTCTTGAATCTCCAACTCCTTATTTGCTTGGTCCACCTGCAGAATGTGTGATACAACACTAGAAATAGAGGGTAAGTTGTTAGGTTCAAAAATAATCTTACTTGTCCTATCATCTATCTCTCTCTTTTCTTTTGGTGTATCTCTCACACTCTCAATTGGGATGCTCTCAATCTCGCGTATGGTGGAATCACATAGCTCACTCTTTTTACCACTCTCACTCAATTTGGCTATGTGGCTCTCATTCTCACATGGGTTTTGATACATCTCATCCTTGTAAGACTGTGGGCCAACAATGGCACAACTACTACCAACCACGACCTCCTCACGTGTTGCGGGTTGTGACGGGCACACTACTCATCACCTCGGTCGAAGAAAAATTCTCATGCTCGATCTTCTTCTCAAGTGACACACGGTGGATGAATTAGAACTAAAAAAGTAGCAGATTTAATTGATGTGCTTGAATGTGTATAAGTCTCTTTTACATCTTCATAGCAAATTTTACAAGATCTTGCGGACTACGAAAATATTCATCTTGAAGTGCGACAACGATCGGATAATTCAAGCTGATTTGAAATATGCCTTTTCTTGATATGCACTAGTGATATTGCACGGCGTATTGCATGGTTCAACTCAATATAGTAATCTTTGACAACTTTGCATCCTTGTTTAATGCTCTCCACGTGTCGTAGTAGTTCCGCTCATAATAGTGTGGAACAAATTCTCTTCTCATGATGCTTTTAAGCGGACCCAAGATGTAATGAATCGTTTTCCACCTAGTTGTTTCCACCAACTAGAGGCATAGTCCGTAAAAACAAAGTGGCCACTCTCACTTCCTTGGCTTCGATTGAACTTTTGGGATTCAAGCTCGAACTCCATGTTTTGTACCCACTCAAGATACTCCTCTAGATCATTACTACCATAGAATGGAAGATATGTATACTCGCGATCTGCCATTGCTAGCAGCAAAGCAAAGAATATGTATGTAGGTGTATGTGTATATGTAGAGGTCACACAACTCACAATCCTAACAAGGTGAAGTTTCTTTACCGTTCAGATAGGAATTAAGATCAACAATACTTACACTTGAGCGTGCAGGAACCACAAGGTGATGTGTGGCGAATTTCTAGAGCAAGTCAAAGCATGACAACGGGTGTTTTGTGGAGCTTGGTATGGATACCTACTTAATTTGAAAATTCAAGGTATTGTAATGCTAAGTAAATATCAAACTAGAATTCAATGCCTAGTTCTTGATCACAAAGATATAAGTGAAAATCAAAGCAACTCACACGCAAAGATATTGGAACTTAGTGCAATCAAGGAATGAGCTATGTAAGATATAAGTGAAGAACAAAATAGCTCGTATTGCACAAGTTATAGAAAGACGCTAGCTAGTTGCAAAAATGAAACTAGGGCACAAGATTGCACAAAATATTGATATTCTAACAATTGAATCAAGGATGAGTGGGGATTTTGCTCAAGTTTATGGTTCGGCTATGCGCTTTCTTTTTCCTTTTCTCTTTTCTTTTTCTCTTCCTTTTTTTTCTTCTCTTTTTTTCTTCTCTTTTCTTCTTTTTTTTTGAACTATTGCCAAAATTCTTGTTCTACCAAAAATGAGCAAAAGTTCTTTCCCACCTTTTGATCTTTGAGCAATTGCAAGAACACAAATATTAATATGCGACCCTAAGCAGCGATTTAGCTAGTCTTCAACGAGGTTCAAAGTATTACAAAAGATTGAAAGGTTCACAAAGGATAAATTGATGTCTCACTTCTTTTTGTTTTTTTTATAGACACGACTAAAAAAATCAAACTAGGCTCAAATAAGAAGCAACGCAAAAAATATTCAAGATCAGCAAACTAAACATGATTGTAATGGATAAAAACTTAACAAAACTCACTAGAATAATAAATTAAATACTACGGCTGAAAGAATTTTTTTGTACGGCTTTTTCGTGTATAGGGAAAAAAAAATTTAGATAAGCGGATAAAGATCCTACCGAGTCAGCAGAGCTCGATACCACGATGCGGGGTGCCGATCTTCTCGACGTAGAACCTTTTGATAACTGTGTATCTGACGAACCACCGGTGATCCTCCGCGCCAATGCGGACTTGCAACTCTATGGAAAATTCGCCCAAACACACACTTGATTGGATCCTCGCGACCACAAGCGAGGATCGTCGAACCTCAATTCCAATGGAAAAGCAAGAACGACCCCTTGTTCTCAACGCCCAATTCCTCTGTTTTGGCTATAAGTACAACGGAGAATCAAGCAAAAGCTTTGAAAATATATTAATCGTGGTGCGAGGTTACAATGGGGTCTACCCTCTATATATAGTGCCCTACTCCTCCTCATGGCTGGCCAAGAGGCCCTACTCCTATTCTAATTCGTTTTGGAGTCCTACTCCAATTCGACACATTCAAAGCAGTAAAGGAAACTCTGATTTTACAACCGTCACATTGATTTGATCATATCTTTTGATACGGGATGAATTTCGGAGTGAGGAGGATCCGTTGGATCGGGCTTGAAGTTAGCTTTCCAACAAGCCCAAGAACACTCGAATCGGACTCCGTTTGTGAAAGTTATGGCCGTTTAATCCGGACTGTCCTGCTGATTCGAATCCGAATTTGAGGCTGATTCCGAATCCGAATTGAATTATGAGTTGATTCGAATTTGAATTTGGTTGGGCTTGTGGAAGTTTCGAATTTGACATGGATTCTTAGGCTTCTCTTCCCTTGCTTGTCTCCCACGAGCTTCTCCTCCATTGTGATGGCCTTTCTTCAAGAACAACCTCATATCCTTCATCTCCGTTCATTATTGAATCTTCCAATCTGAGCACAAGCAAAACACTAGTTTTAGGTAGTATGAAATTCTTATCTAATTTAAAGGAAATTCGGTGAGCAGATTCACTGTTGGATAAGCTTCTCTTGTTTTTCAACTCTCTTAGTAAGCTCATGTTGTTCTGAGGTATTTAATGAATTGAAAATATTATATGAAACAACATAGCTAAGGATGTCCGCATCAGGTTTAGTGACTGGATTTCACAAATTTAGGAGGTTAAATAACCGGTTTTGAAGTTCAGGGGGGTGAACAAGACTTTTCTGATAGTAGAAGGGAGTAAACTAGACTTAATCCAATGAAAATCAATCAATTCTACTTCTCACACCACAAAACACAAGCAGCTCAAAGCCATAAGCAATTTAGTCTAGTTTTGGTTTTGTAATTGACGATACGTCACTGCAGTATTTCATTTCATCGAACAGTTGATTAGTGCCGCAATGTGAATTTTTGTGCTCATTTAACACGTTTTAAATGAAATAACAAAAATAGACTTCCTCTAAGAAACAAAATAGCAAAAATGGACCCTCATTTGCTCGAAAATCTGCAAAGATAACCTCTGCGCATCGGATCCAGTTTGCGGCAAGTGCCATGTGCACGCGATCTGTCGCGCTCTAGGTTAGCGATAGGCAGCCCGCCGCCGAGTAGACCCCTTGTCGTGGTGTTTTCGCTTGGTATGAGTGCTATTTTTATCTTTTCAGTCACAGGAGGATCTAATTTTAATATTTCGCTTAAAAACACGCTAAACTTGGGGGGGAAATACCTCCCGCAATGGACTGCAATGCAACATTATCGATTCAGCACTGTGCCCATCCTCAATATCAATATCAATAGCGTGCGTAGTCAAGAGAGAAGTCACAAGCAAGGCCAGGGCCGGTCGCAGAGTACCGGACCGTTAATGGAATCAGAAGCAAAAATTTTGCCTGTTCGCGAAAAAAAAGGATAGAAAAAAAAGTAACCCTACAGCAAGCCATGTCGTGACAATTATACAGCAAGCAAACACAATACCAGATCATTTCTAATTGCATCAAATTGCCGTAACCCTACCGGGCTACCGCAAAACAGAGCACAAATCCGAAAAGGAAAAGGAGGAGGAGAGCACGGGTCTCTCGTCGATCACCGCAGCTTCATCTCCATGATGCTCTTGGCCTTGGGTGCGTGCAGCGAGTACACCACCGCCTGCCGCTTCGCTACCTCCAGCTGCTTCTTCCCGTCCCGAACGCCGCCGCGGCGTCTGCGAGGGCGCGGTTCTCGCGGAAGGCGTCAGCGGCGCCTGGACTTGCGGATGTTGTAGTCGGAGAACTGCCTGGCCGTGCGGAGGAGGGACCGGAAGAGGGACGGCACCTCCGCTCTCGTCGGCCCCGCTGCCGCCGCCATGGATGCCGAAGGCTCTAGACAAGGTTCGGGCCTTGGAGAAATGGGCCTGGGGCCTTCCCTTCCTGGGCTTGCACTTTCCCGTTCCTTGGGCTGCTACAAGCTAGGATGGCCCGTGCTGTTGTTTTGCCCTGTCCATCCTGGGCTATTTCCCATTTGGCCCGTTGTTTGTTTTCCTTTCTCCTTCTCGAAAAAAGCAACAAAACACATGATAGAAACGTTCAACTTAAAAAAAAAAGCTACACAAAACCTTGAGGTAGAAAAATAAAATAGAACTTTACATCTGAAATGAAGATAATGTTCAATGATACACACAAAGAAATAAAATGTTTCCGACATGCCAGCTGGTGTTTTTTGTGGTCATAATAGACGGATAAGTGCTGACCAAAAACCAGCACTTGGAAAAAAAATAAAAATAAAAACCATATCAGTGAAACCATTAGTGTGTTAGTATATATACCCATTAACAAGTGCCAATAAATTATGTATGTTTTGGGGATTTACATGTACCTTCTGGCAATCTACCTCCTGTAGCAGACAAGGAACTCCTCCGCATCCATCCTCCTCATCGTCATCGGCTGTGTCTCCTCGCCGAACATCGACGTGCGGCTAATAGTTCTCAAATATTACACATACGATGAGCCAGAGAAACCCGAAAAAGTAAGCGGGAAAAGGCCGTTAAGATAAGCTACCGTTGTTGCCGATATGTTGTGCCTATGACTGACATTGCGTAGGATACATGTAGCGCGGCTAATAGTTCTTGCCGATATGCTGTGACTGACATTCCGTGGGATACATGTACCGGCGCGCGGCTAATAATTCTCAAATATTACACATACTATGAGCCAGAAAAACTCTAAAAAGTAAGCGAGAAAAGGCCGTTAAAATAAGCTATAGTTGTTGCCGAAATACTATCACTGACATTCCGCGGGATATATGTACCAGCGCGTGGCTATTAGCCGCGCTGTTAGGCATATCACATGGCGCTGTTTTGGAACCTATCAACCTATCACGTACTTTGTCAGAAGCTTTGTTTCGACACCGGTCAATCAAGTACAAAAGACACGAAAACGACTAAAAGAGCTAGCTAGGCCACTGGATTTCAGGATTCTATGCTCTAAAAAAACAATTTCTTGATAGTAAAAAAACATGCATATTCTATGCTCAGATCAGTTGTTCGTACTTTTATCAGTACTGCATATATATTAGGCATCTTCCATTTAAACTTTTGGTCCTTTTTTTTTTACTGTGTGTTTCTTCTATATTGAAACTACTATATTAAATGCGGTTAATTGATGAAATCATGCATGGTTTGGGCGCACTATATTAAATACCGTGGCCAGTTGAACCGGCGACTCACGTACTATCCGTGATCGACTTCAGTTTCTGACGAAGAGGCAGTACATTCTTAAAGTGACATGTCAGTTCTAGTAGGGCATGCATGTGATGCTTGTCCTTGCCATGTAGCCCGTTATATATGGTTTATGAATACGCATAAGAACACTTACGTTAAGCAAGCTAGATAATAAGCAGATGCTATAATGTTTTTTTCTTCTCTTCTTTTCTATAGAACTAGAAGTATCATTCCCCACTTCTAATAAACAGGTAGTATTTTTTTTTCTTCAAATAGTATCATTTAATTCAAATATGTACTGTCTAATAAGCGTACTAAACACCTTGTAGATGCAGATATATATTTTTCCCCATCTTGGAAACCTCAAAGTAAAATACCCAAGAAGTTACAAGGCAAAATGGAACAGAAGTACTGCAAAATAAGTCCGGAACTCACAAGCCGTACAAAACAACGAAATAACAGCAGGGGCCATACTTGGATCATATAGATTACAGATGAAGCGAGGTATCGACGTCTACATCACCCCTATAGCCTGAATTCTGCATCCTCGGCACGTCCCCCCACGAGCTCGCCTGCGGCGGCGGCGCGGCCTGGTCGCCGTTGGCGCCGAGCCCGTGGTACGGCGGGCCGTGCAGAGGCCTCGACGGCCGGACCAAGTCCGGGTGCAAGAACCACCTCGGCTGCTCGCTGCTGTTCGCCGCCTGTAGGCCAGGGTTCAGAGCCGATACGGACCCGGCACGGTCAGCATGATCAGTGGGTTGCACCCTCTGCAGCTCTCTGCCCTCCCTCATCTCCTTCACCCTCTGCAGGTTTCTGAACCTCTCCTGGAGGAGAGCTATGGAAGATGTGTGGATGATAGAAGGGGAGGCCTCATTGCCTTGCCTTCTCATGAGGAGAGAGATCAACAATTAGCAAGTGCTAGCTAGCTTGTCGCAAAGGCCTGGTTTAACTTACTTGTAGCTAGCTAGGTTAGTATGTGATGTGAGGGGTTTGCATATGCATGTAGGGTATGATCGATGTATGGTGTGGTGTGTTGCTGTGTTTGGTTGGAGCTATATAGCAAGCTAACTGCAATGCACTGATCACTACGGAGGAGGGCTTGGAGGGAGCTAGATGGGGTACATATATATATATATGAGGCCATGAGGGGGAGGGGTGTTGTCCTCTTGCAAAACTACTCACTCTTGATATATACTCATTGCATGCGTTTCTGTGCCAACTCAACTCCAATCCAAGGCACTTAATTTGTTGGCATAGCAATTTGCAGTGGAGAAGAGAAGAGAAACGGAATCAAGGTGAGGGTGGAAAGTCCAAGGAGAAAGAGCCTTGGGGGCGGTAGTGTAGGGGTTTGGTGTTTGGATGTGAGGTGCCACTTTTCAAGTTGGGGGAGTAAGGGTGGAGAGGTAGTACAAACCAGCGTGGAGGCTAGCGCTTGGCATGAGATTGTGGAGGGGAATATGGTCATATAGGGCTTTGTGATGGTCTTTGTCCTGTAACCCTTGCCCTGGAAGGGAGTGGGGGCCTTGAGAACCTTTTCTTTTTCAAGGGTCGCTGCTCCTCAATGTTTATCCCTGCCTTGTTTGATGTCATGGATTGGGACTGGAGCTCCCCAAGGCCATCGATGGCGGTGAACCATTGCAACTCCGGTTCTTTCTTTTAATTAACCTAGCTAGCTAGCTTGGAATTTTGGTGGGGTGTACATGTGTGTGTAGGGGTTGAGGTCACTTTGATGTTTAATTTCTGTTGTTTGCTTGTAGGACTAAGTATTCGGGGTGAAGGATGAGTTACTACTTCAACCAATCAACCAGCCAGACGAAGAGTTAAGGATTGGTATAAATATATAGTATATTACCAGCCACCACCTCCAGCCTTATGGATTCTGTTTTTTACTAGCTGCAGTTGGACTGTTGGAGCAAGTTGAAGCTTTTCGGGGGGCAGGTTTAAGTAATTAACCTGATTATTCTATGATGTTAGTTTTTCAATGAGGTCAAGTATGCAAGAGTCGTAGGCCCAAATCATATGTTATGCTAATTAAGAGGGAAAAAAACAAGTAGTACAGGCTCCATCCATGCATGATCACCACTCTTCTATATATATACTTTCCTCCTGTAAAAATCAAGCGATCGAGCCTCAAGAGTAGTTATATTTGTAGAGTAGTAGCTTTTTACAACTTTCGTACAACTAGCAGCAAGCAAGGTGTGTTCTCTGCTTGTGTGGGCTCGGGCGTACATGTGTGTGCATATGTGAATGTTTGCCAGAATTGTGTCACAGTTTGCCAGAAAGGACCGGTCCTGTCACAACTTACTTGATCCATCTCAATTATGTGGCCATGTCTGGTGGCTCCATCATCGATTACATATCATATAGTAATTACAAAAACACATAGTATATATGTGATATGTCAAGGTCCTAATCAATGCGTGAGTTGATTATGAACATAATCGACGTATGGGGTCTTAATTCAATTATGCTCAGTGGCTTGTTTATCACTTGAGTACATATATATAGCTAGCTCGAGCTTGCTAAGGTAATGCTTGTTGCTGCTTGGAGGCGTCGTACAAATTGATTAGAGAGTAGATTACGTGTAGTTTTATATTGTTCGGTATAGTCAGACACACACGATTAATAGTTACACTTAACGGTGAGTTGAAATTTGTGCAGGGCCTCTATGATGTCCGGATAATATATACTACATATGTATGCAAGTTGTGTGTAGAATATGTTGTTATACACATACCCAAGAGAGTGATGTTTTGATAAGATAGTCCTTGGATAAGTCAGTCCTTTCTTCGGCATAATATAATCGGTTGTATCTTAACTGAAATTCACACTTTGGTCAAGACATGCAAGGATGCTTGATGCGATTCTCGAACAACAAGACTGCACTATATCAATGCTTTTTTTTTTTTGAGATATATTTGATTCAGAAAACTGGTAATGCTTACTAGCTATACCTTCTACTCCAACCTGTCATTTTTAGACCCTCACACTGATTATTAGGGAACATATTATGGATCAAAGAACTGTAGGTGCAGCAGTGAACGATGTCGGTGTACCAGTACCAGTAACAGTAGCACTACCACTACCACTACCGATGGGCAATGGCCAGCCTCTGTCCCCGGAACCCACCCACCAGGCATGCACCGGATCCTAGAGAGAGCAGCCTCTCTTCCCTGGGTGTCCCCATCTGTCACATCCCCAGCTCGCTCCCGACCCCGACCCCAAACCTCCAACCGCTAGAGTTCGAGTTCCCCATAGCACAGATACCCCCCGGCCAGCCATTTGATCATAATTCCCCTGCCCCCTCCCATCCCTCCCCGTCCCCCAATCCCCTGCCATGTCGCTGATCGGCGTCAGTGTCACCTCGCAAACGTATGTACGTGTTCCACTCAGAAACCTAAGAAACAAGAGGAAGGAGCAACTAAACATCGATAGATATGCTTGAACGTTGTGTAACTAGCTAAAATCACAACGATGGTACATATTTTTGGCACACGTTAAACACTACCGGAAAGCAAGTATTCCCTTACGGCTAGAAACCGTCGGAAAAATGGAAAAAAAACCATCATGTTAAAATTTCCTAACGGATAACCATCAGGCAAAACCTATCAGCCCTAGCTGAAAAGAAAAATTAAATTTATCTGACGGCTATCCATCAAAAAATTTAAACCTGACGGTATTACCCATTAGGTAAAAACAGATTTTCCTGACATGTATCACTGTAAATAAAATTACGTTTGCCCGTCAGTAAAAATACACTTCATTGACTGTTCTATCACCGTTAAGAAAATTAAAGCTGATAGTTTTTACCCGCCAGGAAATTGTATTCTATTGATTGTTCTATTACCGTAAATAAAATTATAGCTGACGGTTTTTACAAGTCAATAAAATGTATTTCATTGACGGTTCTGTTATCGTCTAGAAAATAAAACTTGACGGTTTTGACCCATCAGTAAAATTTATTTCCATGACTTGCTACCAGGAAAGTAAGCCTGACGATTTGAGTCTTGTCAGAAAAATTAATGCATGTTACAACAGATTTTTTACGACAGACATTAAATTTGTAGCAATCAACTTGCGAGATAAGCATTGATATTTCAATCTTAAACATCCATGCATCATATAATCAATTCACACTACTACAAAACATGCTATAGAAGACGCCTCATCTAAATACAACCGTCTGTACTTCACAGACGGTTCTTGTGATAATCTAAGTATGCTTGATCGACGATTCTATTTACAAACTGTCTGTGATAATCTAAGTCATCACAGACGGTTTGTATTAAGAACCGTCTGTGATGAGATATTTATAGTTAATGATACGAACCGTCTGTGATGACATGCTTATCACAAATGGTTCATGATACGAACCGTCTGTGATATGTCATCACAGACGGTTTTTCTATGAAAACATCTGTGATTCGCAGCGTGGGAGTTCGAAAAATTTTGAACGCGTATGCGGGAGGCAAAATATTTTGGCATTGTCCTTATAAATAATAGCCGAGTCGAGATGGGATGTGCTGAGGAGGGTGTCAAACCTGTGGGACGCCGACGTGCTGCTGGACTTTGTCTCCGTTGATGTGCTCTGGTCCAAGGTCACCGTCGCAGGCCTCGACGACAAGGACCTCGTCCTCCTCAACTATAAGCAAACAAACTACTTTTTCCTCGATGACACGATCGATCATGGTAGCTAACCTATAGATGCACGTAGGTAAATGGTAAATGGGTGCAGCGGCTCACATCCTCAATGGCTTCGCCGTCATCGCCTTTGATGCCGTGCTCTACAACGACACCTCCACCGTCGACGTCGTTGACTCCTACTCGGGCCTCCTCAACACCCTCTTCGCCAACGCCATGGTCAAGATGGGCAGCATCAGGGTACTCACAGGTCGCAAGGGGGAGGTTAGGAAGGTTTTTGTATGGGAGTGGTGCATTTTTCATGTATTTTCAAGAATATCTAAAGATGAAAAGCTCACATAAACTATGATGGTACCAACTATGAAATATTCAAAATTTGTTTTTTTTTTTGCAATAGCAAAAACTATCACATACGGTTCTTAACAAAAACCGTTTATGATAGTTACTATCTGTAACACCCTGGCTATTCGGAAGCTAAAATGTTATCTAAAGAACTACATACAACCACATTGCGGAAGAATTTAAACTGCAACTCCTCTAAGAACATAAAGAGATCAACTTTAATAGTAGCATGGCAGGATTAAAGACTGAATTCATCTGAGTATAATCAGGGAGTGATTAAAACAAACCACTAGCAGTAATTAAATAAACATATAACATGGAGAGAAATATCATCCAGTCTTTACTTTATTTAATACAATTCCTCAGTTAACAAATGGAAGACATAATCGAACTTATTATTAAAGGCAAATTATGGTGAACTAAGCGAAAAATGCTTGTCTACTCCCTCCCAACAAAGTCATCATCAACGTTCACCTAAATAAAGAAAGAAAACAAGAATGAGTCGAAACTCAGCAAGTACAATAAACGATTGATCATACAAAATTCTGAACATGTCAACCACAATACGAATTATGAACTCAGCTCTGGAAACTTATGTGTATGTATGGAATAAATGGATGCATTGAAAGGAATGGACTGCACACATGCTCATACCGGTATAGCGAGTGACACATCCGTCAGTGTTCACCTAAGCCCGTACTTAACAAAGTCCGGGGATCCAATTACCGTATGAAGAACGTTTCATACGGGTGTACAAAATTTGCCTACATTGGAATGGTGGGTCTTACATGCCCATACTGGAGTTGATGAGTCTTTACAATTCCACTCCCGTGGACGGAACACGAACAACGCATGAATGGAATGAAACATATGCAATGAATGTCACTACTTTCTTCCACATGGATTACCGATTAAGAACGGAATATTTAACATGAAGTATGAATATGGATCATAACATTAACAGCACATCAGCAACATTCAACAGAGATCAATATATCTTAACACATTATACTTGCCTTCCGCGATGTGACGTGCTAGGAGGCAACGAAGGTGCTCCTACACTCGCCGCCTCGCCGCCTACACAATTATATACTTGAAATAAGAACAACATGACATGACAATACTACCGGTGATCTACAATAACCCCCTGACTACCCAATACAACGAATAGACCCAAAACTGAAATCAGACAATTCATCCATCTAAAATGATTCTGGACAGCGTCACGGAAAAATTCATATCTAATGATCTGAAACTTGGAATGATATGAGTCCAGTGCCCAATGAAACTTAACGAGCAAACCTTCAAAACTCTAATTGGCAAGATTTCCTAATTCGGCCAAAATATTTGATTAAACAGCAGGTGAAAATACCTGACAGACATCTGTCCAGACGATCAGAACAGCAGTGAAGAACATAACATAGCTTTTAATCTATAAGTCCAATTTGAGTGTTCTTTATCAATATAGAAAGATGATAAAATTATCTACAAAAATCATTTGGGGTGATAAATCTGAATCTGATTCTAACCAAGTCATATTTCATTAAACAACTTTATTGGCAATTCTCGTTAGGTTTCACATGGCAGCAGGAAAGAATATATCGTAACTTTTGAACCACAGATCGGAATCTGGTAATCTTGGCGGCTATAGAAAGCTAAGAACAGTGGCTACAATTCTCTAGGAGGGTAGAACCTCCAGATCGGCCTATAAGAGGTCGAAACCGGCCGCGCAAGAAACTGGCAGATCTGAACTTTCTGACAACATCAATTCAATCCAATCAAACTAATCCAATTCGCATCTAAACGACAACAAACAACGGGGGAAACGACTCTTTACCCTTCAAGAACCTTATGGAGAAGCTTGTTGATCCCCCACGAAGAAGATCCCTCGTCTTCTCCTCCTTCCTCCTCCTTTGGCCGGCCCTCCAATGGACGTATCCTCGCCTTCCTCCCAAAGGGCTGCAGCAAGGGCGTCGCCGGGGAAGATGAGACGCTGTTGGAGGTGCGCAAGGGGCAGGGGCTGCGCAAGAAGCAGGGGGCGGCTGCCATGGGAGATGGGAGGAGTGGGGGGAGGTGGAGGTGGAGGTGGCCAATTGGAAGGGGGAGAGGGGGTGGCGGCTTGGGGAGGGGAGTAGGGGAAAGAGGGGTAAGGCTAGGGTTTAGGGGAGGAAACCCCTCCTCATGGCCGGCCCCCTCATGGGGTCCTCTTGGGCTGCAGCCCAGGCTCAGGTTGCCGAAACTACGCTGAAACTCCTCCCCCCCGAAGAAAAGGATAAATTCTGAATTTTGTTTCACTCCTTTCCGAAAACTTCTTCCGAAAAGCCAAAACGCTTTTGGGATATTACACACGTTTCTGAACAAGAACCGTCTGTGATACCTTTTTTCGCAGACGGTTTGAAAACCATCTGTGATCACCGTCTGTTATCACAGACACATGAATCAAGACAGTTCAAAAAACCGTATGTGATGACGGTTTAGAACCGTCTGTGATGAGGTTTTGTGTAGCAGTGTTAATCATCAATCAAGAAACATATAATCAATGAACAAACATATAAAAAGTTCAGCTTTCATAGACCAGTTGTGAGCCCGCATGGGAGGAACCAGTCCCAGCCTCTCGCTGCAACGTGAATACATTATGTCAACTTGAGTTGAAGAAACCTTCATGGCTTGTAATGTTGTTTCAATTATCACAATCCTATATTAGATACCCATCCCACAATATCATGTCTTGTGATACTGAAATGTGCACCCTACCCCTGGATCTTCCAATACAAAATGTGCACCCCTGGATATACTAAGTTAACAAATCATGGTAACTACTCAAGAATATTTAAGCTTAAAATAGTCAACTTAAGAACATTAGTTTAGTTTAGTTTAGTTTGCGAGGCTTGGCATATACTAGCAAAAAAGTCATTTGCCATCTTACCATGAACTATAATTAAATAAGATTCAAGTTATGCCCATGTTTAGAACATTCAACAAGAGTCCACTCGCTTACTGTTGCATTGCTTGTTGACAGTCTAACACACCAAAAAATATTAGTTGTCTAGTACAAATGGTCCTCCATATGACAAAGGTGACAGATGGAAAGTACCATTTGAAGTTGAACTATATGCAACAAGGGGAACTATTAGTTCATAAGGGATTTTGTTTCTACACAAGGCAATAATTCTAGGTATTAAATGATGTTACCTGTTACAACATCCCAAAATTCACCTTTTGGGAATACATAGTATAATTAAAAGGGGAAAGCAATTTTGAGATTATATGAAAGATTTGTTATGTATGATTTATAAACTCTGCATAAAGCAAATAATAAAATACAAACAAACATGCGCTTAAAAGAACTTTAGGGAAAACATAATAAAAATAGGTAAGAGAAATATTTTGGGTGTATTTTCTTAGAGAAAAATTTATTAAGTAACCTTTGTGAACTTTCATTTAGGGTAGCAATGGAATTAAATAAAAATAGAAACTTGTAAGGATTTTGAGAAAATCACTCACAAGATAAACTTCTGAAAATTTTAACTACTAGGTCAGGAGCCATATAAATATTGCACACTCATATGTTGCGACCCATAAAAAAAATGCATATTATTCTTTGATATGTTGCGACCCGTTGAAAAAATGTTGCCACCCGTTCAAACAAATGTTGCGGCCTGCTGAAATAAATATTGCACACTCTTCACGGGGATGTTGCGACCCATTGAAAAAATATTACAGGCGTTTTGCATGTGCCCTCACTGAGTCGGCACGCCGTTGCGCCCTAGGGCTGCCGGCAACGCCTGGATGCCGTTGTCGCCTTTCGTGGTGTCGCCACACACTACACAGCTTGCACCTACGTTGCCACGCCGGCTGGCGCCTGCAACCTGGGCTCCGCGACGTGCGAGACATCCATGGGTGGACTGCCAAGGAGATGGGGTGATGAAGCATTGCCGCATCGGCCGTCGCCTGCAACCTTGGCTCCGTGACGTGCGAGACATCCATGGGTGAACTGCCAACGAGATGGGGTGATAAAGCATGCATGGTGTGAGACATCCTCCATCGGTCATCTTCTTGGACAGCACCATCGCCCAGATCAACAAGTGATCTCCCTGCCGTTGCAAACTAATCAATTTTTCTGATGTTGCGGCCCGTTGAAAAAAATATTGTATACTATTCTTTGAGATGTTGCGACCCGTTGAAAAAAATATTGCAGCTCGTTAAAAAAAATGTTACAGCTCGTTGAAACAAATATTGCATACTGTTCACAGGGATATTGCGACCCATTGAAAATATGTTACAGGTGTTTTTTCATGTGCCCTAAAAAATATTGCATGTTGCTGTTATATGATTTTTTTGTTGCATCAAATGATTTAAGATGTTGGGGACCCTTAGGGGTGAATGTGTTTTTATATAGCGCTCAGATCGTAGTTTTTGTTGTTGCGGTAATATATTTTGTTGTGTGATTTATCGAGATATTGCAACTGATGTGTACGACGTACGATCCGAGCGCTGGTTATGCCCTTTTTACCAGCCCTTTTTCTAAGGATGCTGATGAGCCGTTTCCATCAAATAATGAGTACAGGACGGCCGGGCGGGTAGCGTCAAGCGTCACTTCCATGCATGCGTTGTGTCCCTGATGAACCCTAAGGTTTGATTTGTTGGCCCGATCTTTCGATGAGAACGATAAGTCCGGTAGGCGTCGCTCAACTCTGACGATCTCGGCTACGAACACGCAAGGCTCGAAATCACACAATCATTGAGCGATTGACAAGTCGTTATCAGCCCGTACGAATACGGTTGACGACCACGAAGGTCGATTCTTGCATACACCGAAAAAGCACGCAAGAACAAGATAAAGTAATCTAAAATTGCAAATAAAGATTGAAATATTGAAATTGGAATTTCGAAAGCGGTATTATGGTTAGTCTAGTCGACTCAAGCCAATACACGAAGTTGCAACAAGGCAAACTTTTAACTAAACAAAATCCAAGAAAACTAGAGGGGGTGCGAACTCCTTAAATAGGGAACAAGGAGCCACAAAATTAAATGAACCAGCGGGGTGGTACTGAAGGTTGTGGGTTATTGTTCATGTGAACAGTAACCACGCCCCCGGGTGGGCCGCCGGCAGATGGGCCAAGTTCAGTATGATTACAAAGCCCAGGTTGACCCAAACAAAGTGATATAACATCTTCTTTTGATGATTGCGATCAGTCCAGAAGGAATTTGGAGGTGAGGCTGGATCCCTTGGAAAGGTCTCGGAATAAGCTTTCCAACAAGCCTAAGATCACCTGAATCGGATTCTGTTTGCAAAAGTTATGTCTGTTTTAAGTTGGTGCTGTCAGGCTGATTCCGAACTGATCTGACCAAATGTATCCTGCTTGAACTCCTGCTTGGCACATGTAGTAGCACCATGGAATGTACACATAGTGCCATGTCATGTAGATGTAGCACCATAGCATGTAGACATAGCTCGATTCAATTGGGTAATATGGCATTGCATTAGCCGAATGTCCAATTGGAGAAGATGTTGGTGAAGTAAAGGAAGTAGAGGATGTAGTGCAGCAGGTTGAAGCAGTGGTTGTATCCTTAGGGTCGATGTCCTCATCAGTCCCCCTCTCGTGGTGTCCGCTAGCGTGCGGGCGTTGGATTTCTTTCGGGATGAGGAAGGTACTTAGGGGAGGGGGTAATGTAATCATGCAGTCTGGCGATCGAAATGACTCCGGCCAGCGGTCTAGTTTGGACAGGAATGTCGTGACGGGCGTCCATTCGATCGATCGACCGCTCACGGCCACGCGACTACGCTAGCTGATCGCGCGCCTTTACTTTTGCATGCGACCTGTCGCCTTGCTCTTGGCACCCAGTTGTTTTTGCATATACGCGCTGGGAGGAGGGTCCAGCACCAGCCGCAGCCTTGCACATGGTGTGTAGCGTGGCCGGGGGCCGTGGCGGTATCGCGCTCGCACGATCAGCAGGGATGCAGGCGCGTCGATCGTGTTTTCCCCTATATTTCTACGACGGGGGTGAGTAAGAGCGCACGGTTTGCCGTTTGCTGAGAGAAAATAGCGGTTATTTTGTTATTGTGTACTGGTACTCCGGTATAGTGGCGTGGCGACCTTGTTTATTTGGAAATTTGTGCACAAGCTTGTCAACTCAACAATCAAAGACATGGCATGACTAACATATGCTATGTTTCATCGTGTTTTCTTCAACTTGTACGACAGTTAAAGGCCGAGTTGATACGAGGTCGCGAGTTTATTAGGGTCCATTGTTGCTAGTACAATATATCAAATATCTTATTAAAACAGAGTTAAAAGAACTCAACATGTTCTCTCTCGAGGGCAAAGCAGAGTCAAAAGAATCCACCATGTTCACTTTTAAGTGCAAGAACTTCTCACGATAATCGGTGGAAAAATAGAAAGATCTACACTCTCGATCCTAGTGGGTTCGGATTATAACGGTCTAGATTAAAAAAAGAGTCCATGTTAAGTACAATAAAACTAAAATTCGCAATAAAAATAAAATAAAATCAATAATTTGATCTCTATACGAAATTCTAAGTAAATCCCATAAATAATTATAATTCAGAATAAAAATAAAAAATTGGAAATTATATTTGTATACGAAATCCCATAAACAAACTGAAAACTGGAATAAAAATAAAATAAAATTATAAATTTGATTTGTACACTAATTTCAATAATCATAATCCAGAATAAAAACTCAATAATAATTGGCAATTAGATTTGTATACAAAATTCAACCAAAAATACCCAAAATTCATAATAAACATAAAATAAAATTAGCAATTTGATTTCATTATGAATTCCAAAGTAAAATCCCTAAATAAATGTAATTCAGAATAAAAACTAAAGTAAAAAAATAACAATTGAATTCAGATACCAATCCCAAGAAAAAGGAACTGAAATATGGAATAAAAAAGGAAAATTGCGATTTGATTTCCATAGAAATTCCTAAATAAAATCCCCAAATAACTAGAATTCAAAATAAATGAAATAAATGTGGTAACTTTATTTGTATACGAAGTCCAATAAAAATAACTAATATATTGATTAAAAATATAATTTATGACGAGGATGGTACGAATGATGTCGGCGGAGACACAAAATATGTCACTACTACAAACACAGGCCATAGAAGACGTCTCATCACAGACGGTTCTTTGGAACCGTCTGTGATAAAATAATCACAGACGGTTCTAGGATGGACTGTCTGTGATATGGACCTATCACAGACGGTTCTCTTAGAACCGTTTGTGATATGAAGCTATCACAGACGATTCGTGGTCAGAACCATCTGTGAAGTATCATAGACGGTTCTGACCACAAACCGTCTGTGATTAATTAAAGTATCACAGACGGTTCTTGCTTAGAATCATTTGTGATACTTCACGACGATTTTGACCATGACCGCGTGCGTGATGACTAACGATATCCGCAGCGGTTCGTGGTGAACCGTTGTGAAGTATCACGAGCAGTTCGACCGTGAACCGTCTGTGATAAATTAGAGTATCACAGATGGTTCTGACCATGAACCGTCTGTGATACGCGTATATCACTAACGGTTACAAACCGTTTGTGATACGCGTATATCACTGACGGTTATATTTACAAACCGTCTTTGATATCGGTTTGTAACGAGAACCGTCTGTGATACACTACATATCACAGATAGTTCTTGGTTGAAACCGTCTGTGATAGTGCCCCTTCACAGACGGTTTCAACTAAAAACCGTCTGTGTTGAGACCTATCACAGACAGTTCAAAAACCGTCTGCGATAACCAACTGTTATCATAGACATAAAAATTCGAACGGTTCAGAAACCAACTGTGATGACGGTTCTGAACCGTCTGTGATGTACTTTTCTGTAGTAGTGTGTCACCATATTCGCTCTCAAGGCCATGTGTTTCTATTGCTGCTTCCTATAGAATAAAACTGAAAATAATTAAAATTTTGATTAAACAATACAAGTTTTTAACGAGGATAGCATGAATGGTATCGGACACCAAAGAGTGCAATGACAATGATTTGCCCTGCAAGAATACATTGACCCACGAGGAAGCGAAGAGCTGAGGCGGCGGCGACAGAGACGAGGACAATGTCATACTTCTCGGCGAAGCTATTAAAGAGAAAGTCCAATGTTGAAGGAGCCAAGGGTCACGATGACAAGTGGTGAGCATCGGCGTTATTGAAGAAGTTAGTGGCTAGAGAAGCTCAATGATAGGGAAGCCCTAGTAGAGAGGAGATGAAGCTTTGCATTAAAAATGATCTATAGACGATATAGGGTCAGGTAGCTAGGAGTGTGTCGTCGCTGGTGAGGGGCACGTCATCGCTGGTGATGGTGAAAAGATTCTATATATCGTTAGACAAATGACTAAAGCAAACATGCCGACATTAGTGAAGATGAGAGGTCGCCATGGTTAGTGAGGAAACCACAATATTCAGTTGACCAACGCCAAAGAAGATGAGCGACCGACATGAGAGAAGTGGATGTCGATCATGTATAGCAATATGCACCCGTACGAATAGAAGCTCGGGCGTATAGAGACAGATGAGCAAAAAAAATTTTGGAGTAGAGATAGCGCAACCGTATGGAATATGCTTGGGTCAGTAGAGATAGCATGATATGTGTCCCCAGCTGGGATGGACCCCAGCTGGGATCGATGATGGTTGTATGTGCATGCATGTTGATATCGCAATGGTTAGCATTAAGCAATAATTCGTTAGAAGTAGAAGACAACTATGTGACAAAGTATTACAATGGAAGGCATAGCACCTGAGAGGGATTGATAGTGAGGAAGCCACAACATTGAGTTGGCCAACGTCAAAGAAGATGAGCGACTGACATGAGAGAAGACGTCGAGCATGTATAACATCATGCATTCATATGAACAGAAGCGCGGACATACAGAGGTAGAGGAGAAAAAAGCTTGGAGTAGAGATACTACTACAGAACAGACCTTTGGTCGAACTGCCAAATGGGCAATAGTCTCGGAGAAAATTGCGTCCGGGACAAAAAAGATCTTTCGTCGGTTGGTGAAACCAGCGGGACTAAAATCCCTTGCGGCCAACGGTGGCGAGCTTTTGCGGGAGGGCGTTTAGTCGGTTGGTGTTACCAGCGGGACTAAATCAACCTTTAGTCGGTTGGTACTACAATCGGGACTAAATCTTTAGTCGGATTGTAATACCAACTGGACTAAAGGTTGGCATTTAGTCGGTTGGTAACACCAGCAAGGACTAAATGTCTCTTCTATTTAAACCCTGTTTGGCGTTAAATCACGGAGCCGGAACGCCGTCGTCGCCGCTGGACACGCCATGCATTGCCATTGTCACCACCGCCGAGCCGTTCATTCACTCAACCGTATTCACCGGCGTGTTCGCGGTAAGCTCGATGCTAACCTGCCGTCCATTATGAAAAATATGAAATGTAAAATTTGAATAATTTTTATATGTTATAAAAATTGCCAATTAATTCATAAATGGAACTTTCATGATTTTTGTAGGCCACAATAAATTTCCAAAAGTCATGAAATTTGTTATTCCACTAAGCTACACTGTGAACAGTCCATATAAAAATTTTAAGATTATTTGGACAAAGTTGAATTTATACCTATTTTATGCTTATTTATTTAATTATTATTCCATGAATTTTGTAGGCTAAATTAATGATCCAAAATTCTGAAAATTGTTTTGCCATCTAATTAGGCTATGAACTATCTGTACAAAAATGTTGGGATCAATCTGAAGACTTTTATTTTTCACCTTATTTAATAATTATTTAAATAAATGAAAAATGACTTTTACATGTGTTAGTTAGGTTAAGCTTTGAGAGGTGTTTGATGAGATAAGTCTTATCTTATCAGATCCAACCTCTTGGGTAAAAATAATAAATATTAATTTTATTTTAATAAATAAGTTTAATATTTAATTATTAAGTAATTTTTGGGTAGCCTCTCTATCATGTGTAATATCAGGAAAAATTTGAAACTTGAAATTTAATTATGTGATATGTCATATAATGCAGACGATGATCGCCATTGGATGTACAATGCCGATCGCCGCTCAAAGAGTTCATTGATGGCGTGCATTATTTCTTAAGAGTGGTAGAGGCAAACAAGCGGGATGGTTTCATGTCTTTGTCCATGTGCCTGTGTAAGAATTTGAAGGAATATTCTAGCTCAAGGAGTCTTCACTCACACTTGTTGAAGTCGGGTTTCATGCCAAACTATATTTGTTGGACCAAGCACGGAGAAACCAGGTTATAATAGAAGAAGGTGAAGAAGAACAATTGGACCCTAACGACATTATTGCTCAATACGGTGACTTGATGATCTTGCAATGGCGAAGTGAAGAAGAGGCGAGGGCGAAGACACACTCGTGAAGATGATGCTCTTGGTGATGTCATTCGTGATGCACAAAGAGATTGCGAAAGTGAAAAGGAGAAGGCTAAGTTTGACCGCATGCTAGAGGATCACAAGAAATTACTATACCGTCCGTAGAAGATGGGCAAAAAGTTGGGTACAACACTGGAGTTGCTACAATGGAAGGCCGCAGAATGGTGTATCAGACAAGGCATTTGGGCAATTCGAAGATCCAAAAAGATGCTTAGAAGCCTAACGAATTGCACGCCACTACGTGCGAAGCAAAGCAGTCGTCGCCCTTTGGGATTAGAAATCCGGAAGATACATGCATGTCCTAATGATCGCATCTGTATCGTGGCAAGGACTACGAGAATTTGGATGAATGCCCGTATGCAAAGCGTCGCGGTATAAGATCGGCGAGATGACCTGGCGATGTTGAGGCGAAGAACGCGTCGGGAAGAAAATCCGCCAAGGTTATATGGTATGCTCCTATAATACCACGCTCAAAGCGTCTGTTCATAAACAAGGACCATGCAAAGTTGTCGCGATGGCACAAAGAAGACCGTAAGGTAGACAACATGTTGAGACACCTGGCGATGGGTCCCGGTGGAGAGCAATAGGCGAGAGAATTCCGGAGTTTGCGGATGGCGCAAGAAACCTAAGGTTAAGCTTTAAATGCGGATGGTATGAATCCTTTTGGGGACGAGCACTAGTCATAGCACTTGGCACATTACTCTATGTATCTACAACCTTCCTCCATGGTTATGCATGAAGCGAAGTTCATTATGATGCGGTGCTCATCCAAGGCCCGAGGCAACTTTGCAGCGACATCGATGTCTACACGAGGCCATTAGTTGAGGAACTCCTTCTTTTATGGAGCAAACCAGTGTGCGTGTGTGGGATGAGTACAAGCAGGAACACTTCGACTGCGAGCATTGTTGTTCGTAACAATCAATGATTGGCTGCTCTAAGTAATCTTCGAGACGGACAAACAAGGGATACAATGCATGCACACAATGTTTTGATGACATTGGCGGTATATATTTGAAAAAATGTCGAAAGGTCGTGTACCTTGGCCATCGTCGTTTTCTTCCTATGAATCACCAACTAAGAAAGAAAGGCAAGCATTTTAACGGTGAGGCGAACACGAACAAAGCCTGCATAGCCGAGCTGGGGAGGATGTACTTGATATGGTCAAGGATGTGCAAGTAGTCTTTGGAAAGGGACAAGGCGTGAACACGTTCGAAAGATGCTAAGGGACACGCACCCATGTGGAAGAAGAAGTCCATATTTTGGGAGCTACCCTATTGGCAAGTCCTAGAGGTCCGCATAGCGCGATCGACGTGATGCACACGACAAAGAATCTTTGTGTGAACTGCTAGGATTCATGGATGTGTATGGAAAGTCTAAGGATTCACTCGAAGCACGCAGCGGGACTTGCGGCGCATGAAAGAACGAGACAACTGCATCCAGAGAAGGCAGACGATGGGCGCCATTACTTAAGACACGCTAGCTTCACTCTTAGCAAAGAAGAGAAGGAAAGCATGTTTGAATGCCTAAATGACATCAAGGTCCCATCTGGATTCTCCTCCAATATAAAGCGTATAATAAATGTGCGGAGAAGAAATTCCTACACTTAAAGTCCCATAGCGCCACGTGCTTATGCGCAATTGCTTAGGTTGCTTTAAGAGAATTCTACCTCCACATGTACGTCAGCCACCGTGAAGCTATGTGCATTCCTCAATGCAATTTCTCGAAGGCAATCAATCCAATGGAACTAGCTACTCTGAGAATGATGTGGTTCAATGTCTTGTCGACTTTGAGTTGGTGTTCCCTCCATCCTTCTTTAATATCATGACACACCTCCTAGTTCACTGGTCAAGGAGATTAATATTCTCGGTCTGTGTTCCTACACAACATGTTCCCCTTTGAGAGGTTCATGGAGTCTGAAGAAATATGTTCACCAGCGTGCTCGGCGGAAGGAAGCATCGCCAAGGGCTACGGGACGAGAGGAGGTCATTGAGTTACTGTGTTGACTTCATTCCCGACCTTGACCCGATTGGTGTTCTGAATCGCGACACGAGGGAGACTTAGTGGAAAGGAACACTAGGGAAGAAAACATATATCGATGCGGGGGCGATTATTTCAATAAAGCGCACTACAGTTCTTCAAAACTCCTCCGTGGTGGAGCCGTATGTCGAGTACACAAGGAGTTCCTCGATCCATTTCGAGGAAGAATGAAGCTTGGATTAGGCGTCATCACATGGAAACTTTCAGCGGTTGGTTGCGAAAAGAATGTCGAGGTGATGACAATATTGATGAGCAAGCTGTATTTGTTGGCTAGGCAACCATCGTGGCACATCCTCACGTACAAAGTGCGAGATAAATGGAAATACATTTTACAATCGTAGCCCAAGATAAAAGGAGCACGAACCAAAGCAGTGGTGTCGCATAGATGCCACAGACCCAAATGGAAAGAGGCAAACATATTATGGCGCATAGAGGAGATTTGGGAACTAGACTACGCACCTAATTTTAAAGTCCCTTTGTTCCGGTGCCAATGGGTGAAGATGGCCGGAGGCGGGGTAACGATCGACAAGGAGTATGGAATGACAACGGTGGACCTCAACAATATTGGGTACAAAGGCGAACCATTCGTCCTTCTGCTGCGATGTGAATCGGTGTTCTATGTGAAAGACATGTCTACAAAACCCAAGAGAGGAAAAACTACGACAAATCAACCAATGAGCCAAAGCGCCACATAGTTCTTTCGGGGAAAAGAAACATCGTGGGAATTGAGGACAAGTCGGACAAGTCGAGAAGATTATGAAAGGGATGACCGAATCTAAGCCCTTGGTGTGACCAAAGACCCAAGCATCCTGCTAAATGCGAGGATACTCCATGGTTACGACATGATCATAACCAAGGGTCATCGTCAAGAAGAAGTTCACCTTGTGCCGCTTGATATATAGTGATGTTTAATAAATAGTGTGTATTAGAGATTTTATGTCATAATTGTAACCCGGATGTTTCTATCATATTTTCTTGTTTTTATCGTTTCAAATGAAATTCCCGACTTGTGGTTTGAGCCCTTCATTTTGTTTATAGTTGGCTCTTCACTTCGACTTGTGGTCACTATAAAAGTCGTTTGAAATGTCAATAAGATAAAAGGAAATGCAACTATTATTTTTTAAAAAATTTATGCCTAGTATTTAATTTACTATGCATTTAACAAGAATTAGCATATTTATACAAATAAACTTAATACAAAACCCAAACTGTGAAAATGTGGCGGGAACTGAATAGTAGGGACCTTTAGTCCCGGTCCGTATTACCGCCCGGGACTAAAGGTGAAAACTGTGGCGGGAAAATATATCCTCGCGCAAGACCTTTAGTCGGTCCGTAAAACCACCCGGGACTAAAGGTCCGACCTTTAGTCCGGTCCGTATAACAACCGGGACTAAAGACCTTTAGTCGGTTGATATCGCCGGGACTAAAGGTCGGACCTTTAGTCCGGGTGGTTTCTGACGCCCGACTAAAGGTCTTTAGCAACCCTCGACTTAAGCAACCCCGTGCACCCAGGCCCCCGTCTTCCTCGCCGTCTCCAAGCAACCCCCGTGCACCCGAGCCCCCCCGTCTTCCTCGCCGTCTCCTCGCGCCGTCTCCTCGCTCCAAGTCGCCGCCGCCAAGCTCCTCCCCGCGCCGCCCGTGGCTCCATCGCCGGCCTCCCTCGGCACCCCCCTCGGCGCTCGGTGAGCCTCCCCTTCTCCGTGCAGTGGCTCCATCGCCGGCCTCCTGCTTTCTCCCTCTCTTTTCCTCCCCGCCCGCCCAACCGCCCCGTGCACGAGCCTCCCTCCCCGATGCCCCGTGTGGATCGGTTTCGTGTTGTATGAATTTTGTGATTGAGCAATGCATGATTTTGTGTAGGTACATGGATTCATAAATGTCTGGATTCTGGATTATTGATTCAGAAATGTAGTAGTTCAGAAATGGATGTATGGATCTTTACTGTTGAATTCATGATTGAGCAATCTATCGTTTTGTCTAGCTACATTATACATTCACATGTCCAATTACATCTTTGGTGCTTTGAGTGATTGTATACATCAAGATAGTCAAAGCTCATAACTAAATATGGTTTGAAGTTGATCAATTACATTCTTGAATGTAGTTTTATGTTCTTGCAATGTAATAGATCTTGTATGCACTATTCGGATATTATTGTATAAATTAAGTTGAGTGCTCTTGTGTTTGTGGAAGTAACATATGTGCATGCCATGTTGTCTGGGCGATGCAGGATGTGTTGACAACGATTAAAGTCCATATTTGCTCAAATACGAGAAGAATTGCGCAAATAAGAGATCGATTCGAATTACCATGATTGGCATTTTCATGTTTTTAGAAGTGTTATGTTTCTTTGGATATTGAGAAGTGTCATTGACTGATACTCCTCACGTGCTAGCCCATGTGATTCAAACATTTACGAACTAAAATGTGAAATCATTGTCATGGCTAAATTTTGACACAAAAGCATGAGTAGCGCTTTGATGACTCACGATCATTCAATCAAAGCTATCCGAAATGTTGTTGATGTTCAATTGCGAGGTTATTAGTGGGTTAGATAAGTTGTTGATGTTCAATTGCGAGTTATGTTTTCTTTTGTTTTTCTTTTGTCGATGCATGTCACGAACCGCACGCCACTTGATGCGAAATCATAACCCGATCACGAACCGTTCTAACGTCTGCACATATATTTGCGAAATGGCCGACCGAATGACAACATGGGCGATGCCATGATGGAAATTATCAACAATGGCGCCTTACAAGGTGCCCAATTGAAGGTGATGACAACAATCAAGAAGCGGATGGCGGAGTCGATGCTGCCGATTATGAAGATGAGCAAGACAATGCTGGCGAGGTCTATCTACAATCTCTTATGTATACATGAAATTCAGAATAATTTCATTTGTCGTGTAAATATATTTATTTAAATCTTTGTGTTTCTACATTCGTAGCCCTCTGGATCGGCGACAACAACGGGAAGAGTAGAAATGTACGAGGCAGAAGAAGCCGTTGGAGGGTCGGTTCATTCTCTCGAATTCGAGGAGGATCTGAGCAAAGTACTTGGACCACATGCACAGAAATTTGTCAGCCACTGTGGGTACCTTGTAAGGGACAGGATCCCGATTAATGCTCGTGAATGGAAGCAAAAGAAAGTTGCTTCTCATATTAGTTTTGTCTCTGATCGTGACAAGGCACTAGTTTGGCAAGATGTCCTTCAACATTTCGCGCTCGTCTGTAAGATGAAGCTTTGAAGGAGAGAGTTAGAGGCGGGCTATGAAGAAGATGGCCACACAATTCCGGTGTTGGAAGAAGAAATTGTACAACACATTTATCGGGAAGAACGGCGCTTGATTTCAACACTAAGGCCTACGTCAAGTTGAGGCCGTTTTGGGATGAGTTTATACAGATTCAAGACATCGGAAGAGGGTGAGGCACGGGTGAGAAGAAACCAGCAGAATGCCCGACAAAGCAATACCACCATCACTTGGGATCGGTGGCTACTGGAGTGCCATTCCTAAGTGGGAAAGAATGGAGCAGGAGATTCTTGCCAAGGGATCGAACAGAATCAATCAAGCGCCCTTTGGCGTGCCAAGTATTGGTTTTTCGGTCATGGGGAAGCTTGGACCTAGAGACCGGAAAGATAGTGTATGGCGCAAAACTCCAAAAGCGTGAGAAAGATTTGCTTATGCTCGAGGCTTGGTGAGAGTGGCAGTGGCACGAACGAGATAAGGATGGTGACATACATACGGAAATCTTCGAACACGGTGGGCGAACAAGAGGCTATGGGAGGTGTCGTGGGAGCATGCTTTCCCTAAAGACAAAGCCACCTATAGAAGCCGCGAGAGAAAGAAATGCGAGGAGGCAGAGCGGATGCGCAGGATGGAGAAATGGTTCATGAGTCACGGGAAGTGGCTCGTGAAGCGATAAGCGAAAAAACACTTGAAGCCAAAATGAATGCGAAATCAAAAGGCAAGTGCAGATAGCGATAAGTTCCATCCAAAGGCAAACTGCATCAGAGCCGGGAGTCAACATCAGCCCCCCTAATCAGTTGAAAAGCAATTGCGCTTCCACGGAGGTGCCGGTGATTCAAGATGGACGCAGGGTGCGCTTCCCGTGGATGACATCACCGATCCTCTCACGACATGTGAGCTGCACATTCCAGAGGGGAATGCCACAGTCATGGTGGCTATCGGTGTTGTATCTCGTATCGACCCTACGAAGACACCAAGATGCCATGGGGCATTAATACCTCCTGGATATGCTAGCGTCTCGGTGGATAGAGTTGTGAAAGGTAAAAGCAATGTGCCTCTTGACATTGAAGGAGGTGATGGGGAGAAGACTTTAGGAGAAGCGGAGAAGACATTCATATGTTGGCGCAAGCGCTATATCATTATTCCTAGGCGTCACCTCCTCCTCCTCAACAACTTAACCCTAGGTGCGGATGAAAGTGAACGAACCATTTTTTCACTAATTATGTATTGGCTTAAATAACGGTTTACTCATACCACGTTGTTTTCACAGCAGAACCTCCCCAACCTAAGTCAATTATCCATTCACCACCAGTCACGGTGTTGCGGCGATGACAATGAAGTGGAAGACACGGCTGCATCCCCACCGGCCCCATCGCCTGCACGGCGGGCTCCAACGCCGACACCGGCCGCCCCATCGCCTCCACGGCGGGCTCCAACGCCGCCACTGGCCCCATCTCCTCCACGGCGGGCTCCAACGCCGCCACCGGCCGCTCCATCGCCTCCACGGCGGGCTCCAACGCCGACACCGGCCGCCCATCGCCTCCACGGCGGGTTCCAACGCCGCCATCGCCCCATCGCCTCCACGGCGGGCTCCAACGCCGCCACCGGCCCCATCGCCTCCACGGCGGGCTCCAACGCCGACACCGGCCCCTCGCCAAAGAAGAGCGCACCCACAAGCAGCGTTGGCCCCACCGCCGCGAAGAAAGCCTCGGGGAGAACACCGGCTATTTCTAAGGCAGCGAAACTTTCCTATGAGAAGGCTGAGGAAATAGATGCTTGATAACAGATGTGGGACAGTTTCTTGCGAAAGTCAAGGCTAAAAGTGAAGCGGCGAAACCACGAGAAGCCGTACTTCTTCGTGCGTCCGAAGTTCTAAGGCAAAGGGTGGGCGCTCACCGAAAAAGTTACGTCATGCTCGTGAGATTCGCCACTATCGGACTATGACGCGCTCTCACCAAGTCATTTGAGGAGGCGAAGAAGAAGAGAAGATAGCACGGAAGGGTGTTGCGGCGGCTCGGGAACAATCACAACAATCGATTGCCCCGCTAGTTATTGGGAATGAATATGGTTCAAACACGAGCGTGCTAGAACAGATATCACGGAAATGTGCATTTGGATCAACTTGATGAATTTTTGCGAAAGCGGTCTAAGCATTTCCCAAATGCTCGTGAGCACACATCAAAAGTGCTCGGAAGTTGATCATTGGAAGAAGGAATATGTATATGGCAAGAGTCTATACAACCACGAGAAGCTCATCGAACCGTACACAAATGTACTTGTTAAACAAGTGGTACATGGCGTGTCGCGAAAAGCGGATGACTATATTTGCGTCAAAATTAGAAACCACATTACTTAGTGGCGATGACATTATAATGGTTGATTTAATGAGTTACACCGGCTATGCCACATGAGCGCTCTAGACAAATCTCTCATGTTTGCTTTTATGCATGCGTGATTCTTTCTTTTAATAATCTCACTCTAGCATATGTATATGTATAAGTAATTATCCTCACACTAGCTAGCATGTCTATACATATGCGAGACATGATGAGAGACCTCACACCACTACTACGAACACGTCATCACAGGCGGTTGGAGCCGTCATCGAGCGGTTTCCGAACCGTCTATATCTATCGTCTGTGATAACAGCGATTACCGAGCGGTTCAAAACCGTCTGTGATAAGTCTTATCACGAGCGGTTTTTAACGTAAACCGTCGTGATAACCACTTATCACGGACGGTTTACGTTAAAAACCGTCTGTGATAACCTATAATCACGAGCGGTTTTTAACGTAAACCGTCTGCGTGATAAGTGATTATCACGAGCGGTTTACGTTAAAAACCGTCTGTGATAATCACTTATCACGCAGGCGGTTTACTTTAAAAACCGTTTGTGATAAGTGCTTATCACGAGCGGTTTTAAAAAAAACCGTCGTGATATGTCTAGTATCACGAGCGGTTTTAAAAAGTAAACCGCTCGTGATATGTCTAGTATCACACGCGGTTTACTTTTTTTAAACCGTCGTGAAGCTATTACCACGAGCGGTTTTATGTTGAAGCAAATGCGTAGTAATAGCCTTTCGAAACAGTTTCAACATAAAACCGTCGTGGTATCTTGGCGACCCTAGCTACATCGTTTCTTTGTTTTTGGCGACCTCGGGAATTGCTAGCCATGCCCTCGAAAACAAGCATGTACAAAAAGCAGATACATCGCAGATAATCAATTGTTGACAACTCAAATTGACCATTACTCAAAATAAATTAATAAATAAATTAATAAAGATCGAATTTGTTGAAGTATTTTTGCTATAGTTGTACAATTGGATTACAATTAAATCAATTGTTTGCGTGAATCTACGGGTCGGCGATGGGTGAAACTCTCCTTTGTTAACTATTTACGTCATGATAAAGTTGCATATTTGCCCTCGAACTTCCATGAGCTCTTGCATAGCGAGTCCATATAAATCTATTATCAAACCCCGCTAGGTCAAGAAAAAATGGTAAGGATATATATTTGAATTTACAATTACAAAAAATTATTTGAGATTGACAAACCTCGGATTCTTCATCTTAGCACTAATGATTTCTTTGCATATGATGGCAAGCGTAGAATGCACATAGCTCATCATTTTTTCTTTGGCGACCTTTGCAAAAATAGAATTACATATGTACGTATAGTCGATTGAAGACAAATTTTTATGAAGTATGATATATATAGGATTATTGTGTTGTAGCGCGTCTGGAAATTTAGTCTGTGTGTTAGTTGGTATTTGGATCCTTTGTATCTTCCTTGTTGGCTAACATAGGAGATGAGCGAACTACATAATTGAAAAAAGTTATCCTCGGGCATTTCAAGCGAAGGAAGACTACAATAGAGTTATGTATGGAGGAAATGATCATACTTGTCGAGTATTGCTTGCGAGAATCTTTGAAGTCGTGATCGTTTACGACTAGGGAATCAAGATATATCACAGTGTTCCTCTTGGGTATAATGACTAAAAGGATCGATGGTACCTACTCATATGCGTCGCTATAACTATTAAACCTAAGTACAAATGAAATTTGAATAGCAAATAGTGAAGCACTTACCCCTGGTTGTAGGGCACGGTATGTAGTCCTTGCGATTACGAAGAAGCAATGCCGTCGTTATATAGTTCTCGGCGAAGGTCGCGTGCGCTTGGATGGTTTGCATAGATACCACGTGTGGGTCGAGAAACCACGGTTCTCGCCGTTCGGGCATTTTCATCATGTATCTATACATAAGCAATGAGTTGCGATATTTATCGGTATTACATGAATGTAGAACTTGATTGTACACACTTACGATGTCAACATCGTAGAAGCGGCGTCGAGGGCTTGAGATTGAATAGGTTGAATAAGTCGTTGAAGCCCACCACGAAGTTGCGGCCCGTTGAAGAAATGCTCATCCTTGTATGCGGCGGTGATTCGATGTCGCACCTTCTTTGCGGTATTCCGCAAGTACCGAGCATGCAAAGCGACAAGCAAATCAGCGTGGGCTAATTGTGCGTTAGAGCACAGCGGTTTTCGATGGAGTACTTCCGTATACGGGACTTGGGAGGCGGCTTAATGTTCGTCGATTTCGATTTGGCCTTAACGATTGGCGGCGTCTTCTGCGAGGCGACTCGGGAACCGATCTGGTATGCGCTTTTGTTGTTCCTTGGCGTCTTCTCCACGGGAACCGATGAGGTGGCCTTACGAGGCGAAATATGAGGTGGAGTCATGGAGGTTCCGTTGGAGAGGAATGGTCTGTCGAGATTGCGGCCTTCTTTGGGTCGGGGCGATGTCCGTCTTGGGCCTTGGATAAAGCGCACGGCATCCCCTAGTGTTGTGATCTCTTCGTTGGGCGAATGTCGGCGGGGCGGCCATGAAATGTTGATGTACCATGTCCACCTCCACCCTTGCGTAACCATCGCCACACGGACACCGTCTTTGCCTTGCTCCTTCTGGTATGGATGCACCATCCCTTGACCTCAATAGGAATGGACCCAACTAACCTCGGTTGGAGTTTGCGGCCGTCGGCTCCTACAAAGCGATCGCAATTAGCTAAGGCGTCCTATAGGTCTATCTTTGGTGCATTCCATAGATGTACATTACCTTGATGCGGTCTATCGGTAATTGGTCGTCGTCACGTTCAAAATTATGCGTGGGCGCGACACTACTCCGATGTCGAGGAGGACTGGTTCCCGCAATAGCGAGGCGGCTTGCGGCGGTTGCGGAGTACTTGATTGATTGATCCTGCAAACTTGCTATCATCCTTGAAATTACGCCTTAGCGGTTCCAAGCGATTGTCGTACTCGGCCTTGGATCTCTTCCTACTTCTATACATGAAGTAGTCGTCTGCGAATCCATGTACCCAAAGTGCGTTAACCCCCTTGCCTCGCGTGCGACCGGGTGCTCCTTGTTTCCTAGGGCCGTAGATAGTATATCCTTCTCCTGTGTTCTTGGAAGGAGCCTTGGAAGTTTGGGCAATCAATTCCACGCCGCAAGAGGTCATCATGTTATTATAGTCACTATTAAGTTATGGACTTGTAAACAAGTAGGTAGTTCGACATATTTACCACACGTTGGGACACTTCACAGTCCGCGGGTTTGGGAAAGTGACGCCGCCATCGAGCGAGACTTTTGCCTCGCTTTTAACAGTGCACGGAGCGGGTGTGTGATATCGAAATAGATTCTCCTCCTCCGCCTCCCATTGCGCGGATTTAGCAGCGTACCAGTGATGCGAGTGCGTGGGGTGAGTGTTTCGTGCTGGATTGCTTTGTGCGCGCACTTTGCTCCTTAAATTCATCCGTCGTCTTCATAGCCACAAAGGCGTTCCATGTTTCCAGCGTCAAGAATGGAAACCGTGAATGGCGTCTCACTCTTGTTCACGTCTTTGCGTGACAAGAGCGCTCTTGAAGGTCCTCCACGCGTGACACATGGAGAGCAAGGCATGCCGTTCGGCGCGATTCATGTGTGTTTACGGGATAGTGAACACGCTTGAAAGGTCTTCCCCACGACGCGTCTCGATCTTTTGTCGAGACTTCCACTTTGGTGTGGTGATAGGGACCTTTTCCCTTGCAAGTATCGCGAGATGGTCAGGAATCTACGCCGCGATCTTGGGGACTCGGAGGACTAACGTCAACGACCTCCGTGATGGTCGATCGGCGTGAGCAATTCGATATTCCTCTACCATCTCGCTTACGTATCTGCGACGTCGGTGGCGGCGGCGAAGACAGCGCCTCTGCCATGTCGGCGTCGGTGGCGGCGAAGACGGTGCCTCTGCCATCTAAACTTACTTGCTATCTATATAAGTTACGTGCGCAATTATTACATAGTATATAATATATGGGAAATTGCACAAAAACACAAACACAAACCTTTGGAAAAAAGCGTGATTAGCCAAGTTACGTACCAATTTTGTCATTTTCATGGCAGACATTTAACAATAATACGACATAAATGCTATTAAATTTCATGTGCTCACTCATGTCATGGCTCTAAAAAACTGGTTACTAGAGTTATTATATTCAAATAGTAAAGCGCATATTAAACTCCAAATCTTGCCAAATTAAGCCTAACACTAATTTTTTGTATTACTACTCTCTTTTAAGTCATCATCTTTTTTTTGCTAAAGCTACCAGAAATGGTGATGGTATATGTTCCTCGCGACCTATATTGATGTTTGTTACTCCATAAGTCATCATCTTTTAAGTCATATCCAACTACCATCTATACAATTGCGGATTACCAATTATTGCTAAACCACAAATCCTTTCCAAACAATACAAATTGATAAAGCAATCAAATCAATACTTCCGACTTTCACTCAATATCATTACTTCCAACAATCATTGAGCTCTTGACGGCGCTAGCCAATGACTAACAATTGATTACCAACGAGGCATTATTAGCAACATCTCGATTGATGGATCACTAACGGGGCATTATTAGCAATATCAACACGAAGCTCTTCATTGCGGATGCACAAATCTCAATTTTGAGTTTACCAAAAGTGATCTTGATGAACAATAATTATCAACAACACTCAATATTGGGGAGCAAAGCACGACTATCACCAATCAAGCTACCCACTAATTGGAGAGCACAAATTCGTCACAAATCCCTACTCTGTCATCAACAAGTATACTTATGGTCCTTTAACAAAATATCAACCATCAAAAACAATCACGGTAATAATTCAATCCCTGCGCAAACCAAAGATTAGTCATTACATACAACAACCATTGTTCAATAATCAACAATCGAAGACAACACGGGTGATTCAATATATACATGATCTTCTACAAATGATGATTATACTAATCACTACTAATCAAAATCTTTGAATTTGGAAGAGCTATAATCGACACAAGCAACCGTTACGAAGAGCGAGTTTGGCACACACTAATACCGGTGACAACATACAAAAATAACCATCTAATACCACAATCAACAATTGAATTCAAGCTCGGCAAAGATAGGAAGACTAGCGACCAACATTCGGACATCATTGTTTTTATGCATTTCGGATAATCGGAGGAAGCGATCGGCCGGCAGGGCAAGGGAGGAGGCTCGGCCAAAGCGAGAGCGACGCGAGGAGAAACCTGAGAGGCGAGGAGAAGGGGGTGTGGGGCGGTCCAACCGGGGGTGGCCGGTCCAGTGAGGCGATGGGGGCTCGAGGCGGTGGCGGCGGCGAGGGTGGTCGGTATTTGGGGCATCGGTGGCGGCAATTTCTTTGGAGTGAGGGGTGGTGCGGCGGGCGGACCGAGCGGGAGTTAGCGGGTGCGATGGCCATCCAAGGGCAATGGAGGCCGGAGAGGGAGAGGAAGGGAGGAGGTGGGAGCTCACCGGCGTTGGTGGGCGATGGAGCAGGTGCACGCCATACGCCATACTACAAAGCAGAAGCGGATACTGGATCTGGAGGGTGGAAGCCAGCACGGAGAAGGCAGCTGCGGCGGTGTGATGGCGGAGGTGGCGGGCTCGAGGGCGCCGGGTCGGGAGGAGGCGCGGGGCGGGAGGCGTTCGAGGCAGGCGGCCGGGCTCGGCGCCGGGGGGTCGGGAGGAGGCGCGGGGGTCGGGAGGCGGCGCGAGAGGGCGTTCGAGGCGATAGGGTTAGATCAAAACCCTATCGTCTCTCGAACCTATATAGTCAACACACATCACGAGGCGGTTCTAGAGAAACCGTGCATGATGTACGCATCCTGAGCGGTTCCCTCTAGGCAAATGCGTGATGCGTAAAATCCTGAGCAGTTGCGGGAAGCCGTGCGTGATGTTTACGCATCACGAGCGGTTCGCTAGAACCGCTGCGTGATGCGTAAACATCACGAGCGGTTCTAGCGGGAACCGTGCGTGATGATAAACATCCTGAGCGGTTTCCCACGAACCGTGCGATGATGTTCACGCATCTGAGCGGTTCTAGAGGGAACCGTCGTGATTTCGCCGAGAACATCTAATTCACGCACTACATAGACAAAAAGAGCACTTGGTGATGAAATAGACTTACATATAAACAATAGCTAATTTAAATGAAATAGTGCTAAGTTATATGTCATCATTTTTAGTTAAGGGTCACATGAATAAACCTTGGGCACTTCACTAATGCTTTAGTGAGCATATTATACATAAAACAACGCAATATTTGAAAGCGCAGTTTTGGATGAACTTCAAGATGGTGTTTTTAGCATTAGTTAATTATAATGTAAAGCCCAAAAGTTTAGCAAGATTTAAAGCATGCTAGGCAAAAAAAAGGAAAAGGAGCAGACAACAAGAATTCCAAAAAGCTACGAATATCTCAACGGAAAAGTTATTGGCATATCGTGCAATAGTCAACAAAATTCCTCCTAAAATAGACTCCTTACCAATCTAGAATATTTGGACCTTGCGGTAATAATCTCACGGCACCATGAATATCCACATTGACATCAATATTAAAGATCACAAGTCCATAACACATTAACACATGACAATGGAATAAATAAATTAATTACAATGGAGTAATTAAATTCTTAATTAAAATCTGACCCTTCATGATGATCGGCGCATATAGCTAGCTTCCTCTTTGGGTTCTTCCTCGAGCACGATCTTAGTCTCGAAAGGTGGCAACTCGTCAAATTGATTGTATTCTTCCTCGTCCACTACATTCTCAACTCAGACAATCCTCCTTTTCCATGAAGAACTACGTGGCGCTTCTTATTTGGGTCGGTTACATAGAAGACTTGAACAACTTGGTTGCTTGATGCGAATGGTTCGTCTTTGTATCCGACACGTTCGAGGTCCACGGTAGTGACGCCGTGCTTATCGACCTTCACTGTGGGAGATGGACCCAACGGCACCGAAATAGGGGATCTTGAAAAGCACGTAGTCGATCTCCCATATCTCCTCTATTTGCCCATAGTACGAGCTCCTCACCCATCAGATCTTGAATGCATCTATCACGGACACGTTACCTTTGTGCTCTTCCTATCACGAGTGCCGTATAAAATGTGTACCCATTTATGTCGTATCCTTGCCATGTGACAATTGTAAAATGTGGCCCTCTTGCCAACCATAGCGCGTATCATCACTTGATGACCTCCGAGTGATTCGCACCTTTAACCATTCGTTGAACCAAGCGGTTGTGCTCTCTCGTGATCCAAACCTCCGACCGGTGCGGATTACATTGGCGTACCATGTCTTTGTGCTCATCGATGTGCGGGGACACTTGGGTCATGTGTTGCAAGACCGTGAAATGGGCTTGGCGTGCGTATCGGATCGGGAGTGATTGATTTCCTTCCGATGGTCCGATACCATCGGTCTCCCCTCATGGCGAGATAGAGGCACACCAATCGGATCCACGAGCCATGTAGTCGACGAGAACTCAATGACCTCTTAGTTGCATAACCTTCGATGATCGCCCTCGGTCGAGATCGATTCCGTCGTAGGACTTGAGAATTCCCATGTACCTCTCGAGCGGGTACATATGGCGTAGAAACACAGGGCGCATATCTTTATCTCTTTCACAAGGTGAACAATGAGATGGACCATGATATCGAAAAATGGCGGAGGAAATACATCTCAAGATGACACGAGTCGTCACTACCTCGGCTGCGAGCATCTAGTCCTTGGGGATCGATGACCTTACGAGCAATTGAGTTGAAGAAATAACACGACCTCAAGATTGCCACTCGGACCTTGTTCGGCAAGATACTCCTAATTGCAGCAGAAGCATTTGTGTCATCGACACACGACAATCATGCGACTTCATACCAATTAATTTCAAATCTTGCATAGAAACAAGTTTCTTAATGTTAGCGGAGTAACGAGACGGGACTTTCACACCGTGCAAGCTCGCGCGATTCATTCTCTCGGCCTTGGGCCAGTGTAGCAAGGTTGGGGAAGATGCGTTCGTCTGTATCGGTCTCTTTCGGTGCTAACTCGGTCCTTATGTTCATATCGACCAAGTCACGCCGTGCGTTAACACCATCCTTTGTTTTGCCACTAATGTTGACAAGAGACCAATCAAGCTATCACATACATTCTTCTCTCGTGCATAACGTCGATGCGATGGCGAACTTCTAAGTACTCCCAATAAGGCAAGTCCCAAAAATTGACCGCTTCTTCGGATGTTCTTCTCACGGGTTCTTAATTTACGTCCCTTCCCAAGCACAACATCGATATCCTTAACCATATCATAGACCTCTTTCCCACTAAAAGCCCTTGAAGTGAACCGTCTTCCTTATTTCCGTCGAATTGTTTCTTCATCTTGCGGTATGGGTGACTCCTCGGAAGGAACCTACGGTGGCGCATGTACGATTTCTTGCGAGTTGTTGACCATACACTCTCCGTAGCATCTAGCGGTGCGGACGGGCTTTGGCTCCTTTTGTCTGAAGCCCGACGGGTTACCAAGGCGGGAAAATCATTGATGGTGCGAGAACAACATGGCGCGTAAAGTGAAGTTCTCTCGTTTATACGCATCCCATACTGCACCCCTTCGTTCCACAGTGTCACAAGATCTTCCGGCAATGGTGCTAGGTACACATCAATATCATTCCCAGTTGCTTGGCCCTTGGATAAGTAGTGACATCAAAATGTACTTCCGCTTCATCTGAGCCAAGGAGGAAGGTTGTACATACATAGATTCACGGGCAGTGCTATGTCGGTTTGCTCATGTTCCGAAAGGATTCATTCCATCCGTACTCAACCCTAACCTTATGTTCCTCGGTTCACTTTGAACTCTTGAAGCTCGATCGAAGTTTCTCCTTTGGCGAGAATCGCGAGGTGTCTTAGCTTTCCATCTCTCTTACGCTCCTCGAGTGCCAGCGCGACAATCTTGCCTCCTTTGGGTTCGCAAATAAGCGCTTCAAGCGTGGGATTATAGGTAGATACCACAACATCTTAGCAGGAGGTCCTTGCTTCACCTTAGCGATATTTTGGCGCTTGTATCGGGATGCTTTGCACACGGACAATAATGCATGTCTGCATACTCTTTACGGTAGAGGATACAATCGTTCGGACATGCATGTATTCTTTCTACTTCCATTCCCAATGGGCAAATAACCTTCTTTGCTTGATAGGTGGTCTTTGGGCAACACGTTTCCCTCCGGAAGGATGTCCGCTAGGAGACCTAACAACGCCGTGAAACTCTTATCGGACCAACTATTGCTTGCCTTCAATTTCAGCGGTTCAAGCACGGTTGACAACCTTGTGTATTCGGCTTGCGGCCGGGGAACAAAGGTCTCACGAGTCCTCCTTAAGCCCTCGAATTTACAAAACACTCTCTCTTTGTAGTTCTCTTACGCATCGCGTAGCATCGATCCAGTTGTCATCGTGCCCCTATCCTCATCAAAAGCACGATCCACATCGGCAAATCGTTGACTTCCTCGGCGATGTCGTCATTATTAACCACGGTATAATCGCTCTTCACGTGGTGGTCCAACATGTATACCCTTTTTGAAACCCCTTGAATCAAGTGCGCCCGATCTGCGCGCGTTGTTAAACATCTTGATTACGCAATCAATGCAGACGGTACATAAAATTTATCCCTTCTTCAACATATCACGCTTTCGTGGCTCTTCTAAAAGCAACCACGCCATTAATGTAATCTTGACTCACACGGTTCACACCGTACATCGATTCGATCCATCTACAATACGCATGTAACAAATTAGTGTCAAATTGATTAGCGATTAATTTATAGCAAGCGAAAATGTGCAATATAAACTCATTCTCCAACATTTGTATCTAAGGTTATTGAAAGAAAACTCTTCACTAGTTATGTACCACGCGGTGGCATAGCGTAGCCATGCCTCGGCCACAACCATGATCCCTACCTCTCGACACGATATCTATCTCAATTGAACAATCATGCAACCCAAATATAGGCATCACCTCATACAACACTTATTAACCTAAAATACAGGAACAGTAAATGCAATATTGCTTGACCCAAATCCCACCGTCTTGTGAAATGCACGGTGTGTAAATTTATTTTTAAGCCAATTAATTATCCTAACTCAAATTTTAGTGATTATTAGACCTAATTCAATTTTATAAAGTTACCACTCCTAAGTCAAATTTTAGTTCATTAGTTATAAGGTTTCAAAACTAAGATTTGCGGGGCTAATATTATTTATTCCAACATTGGCGGTGCAAGATCATGTGCTCATACCAAGTATTAGAGGAGGAGCCGCAGGTGGAGGAGCTAGAGGCGGGAAGTGGCGCTGGAGCGGTGAACCTGTGCGATGAGGAGCTAGAGGCGAGGAAGTGGCGCGAGTTGGAGGAGCTAGAGGCGAGGAAGTGGCGCTGGAGCGGTGACCACAGCAGATGAGGAGCTAGAGGCGAGGAAGTGGCGCGAGTTGGAGGAGCTAGAGGCGAGGAAGTGGCGCTGGGCGGTATACAATGATGATGAGGAGCTAGGCGAGGAAGGAAGTGGTAGACACTGGTTGATCTGCAGAGAGGATGTCTCGGCTCAATTTATATGAAGCACAGAAATCACGAGCGGTTCTATTTGAGCGAAATGCGTGATGAAACAATATCGCGAGCGGTTACGGAAATATAACCGTGCGTGATGTTACTGAGCGGTTCTATTTGAGAACCGTGCGTGAGTATCCTGACAGTTACGAAATAGAACCGTGCGTGTAACTATCCTGACGGTTATATTTCGAGCCGTCTGTGATATCCTGAGCAGTTCTCAAATAGAACCGTCATGTAACATCCTGACGGTTATATTTGAAGAACCGTGCAGCGATATCCGCGCACGGTTCTCAAATCGAGCCGTGCGTGATGTTATGACGGTTCGATTTGAGAACCGTGCGTGATAATGCCCATCACGAGCGGTTCTATTTGAGTAACCGCGTGATGGGCCCGCCGCGGCAAAGATAGCGAGACGGACCCAACACGAGACGGTTCCAAAGGAACCGTGCAGCGATGGGCCGTCTGCTATAGCCTCTTTTGTAGTAGTGCGTAGAAACGACAAGAACATTGGTTTCGTTGATCCATATATCGTATTCAAGGACCCAAACACTCCCTACGATCAATGGAGACCTCAAGCGGAGAGGAATTTCCGGAGGTTCTTGATCAACCAAAAGAACAAAAGATTTATACTCTTCCCTACAACTTTGGGTGAGTGTTGTTATCGTGTGCACATTTTACTTTACTTACTCAATCCAACATAAAGATATATATGTTGACTCTATAAACAAATGCGACTTTTCTTTGGATCTTGATTGTCCTCGATCTCTCAAGCGGTCATTTGCTAATCTATGACTCGTTGAGAAAACCGCGGAAGATTACCAAGATATGATAGACATTATCCAGGTAACTTCGATCTTTAAATATTTATTCCTGCTCTTTAACTTTGCAATAGTTAATTAACGATCAATTATTAGGCGAGGTTTGGGCTTGGTTCGTTCAACTACACCGTCCAGGATCCGAAAGCGCCACTTCACGATCCACACCGATTGGATGTAAGTTGTACTAGCTCCCGCATCTCTCGCCTTATCATGCTTGACTACACGCGGGATGACGAGAGTTATCTTTTATATCGTCTGATGGGTTCTCTGGCACCACCGAGCAACAATTTGTGTGGATACTACGTTTGCGAGTTCCTCATGGTGTATGCAAAAAGAACCCATCTACTGATCGTAAAGAAACGTAACAAGTATATATAATAAATCCATTTTATTTATTTGTTGCTATTAAATAAATCTTATGTATATTAATACTTCTTTCGTTTAATGCAAATTGAAGGAGATATGGTTGAAGGAGCAGTGTTGGATATGGACCGCCTCAAAGGAATTCAAGAGACAATCGCGAGATTTCTTAATGAGCATGTCCTCAAGCCCGACACGAGTTCTACTTTAACCAGATGAACAATTGAAGCCAAACCAGACGAACATTTGTATGACATTTAAGTGGAGGACAACATTTGTGTTGTAAATACCAAGGATGCATGAATAATGTTGTAAATTTTATGTGCATATATATATATATATATATATATATATATATATATATATATATATATATATATATATATATATATATATACATATATATAGCTCCATAATATATATAGTTTCATACTTTATTTGTGTGTAATAATGTTCCAAACTAAATTATATGTGGCGTATACATATATTAGCAAATGAAGAATACGCATTGGAAAACCTAATGTAATTTTAAAACCAAAATCAATAATGAATTGAAATGGAAACAAAAAGAAAAAAACCTTTAGTCGGTTGGTAATACCAACAAGGATTAAAGGGCGACCAGTGTACGACCAGTGGACCTTTTAGTCGGTTGGTATTACAACCGACTAAAGGTCGACACTAGTCCGGGCACAGGACCGGGACTAAAGGTGAACATTAGTCCGATTTTCTAGTCCGGCTCTATACGGGACTAGAATACTAGGCCGGGACCAAAGGTCTGTTCTGTAGTAGTACACAACCATAGGGAATATGCTCAGTCACTGAAAAGAGTGTGACACGTGTCTCCAACTAGAATCGACGACGGTTGCATATGCATGCATGTTGGTGTCGCAATGGTTAACATTAATAAATAATTGGAGAGAAGTAGAAGATAACTATGTGGTAAAGTATCGCATTGGAAGGGGTAGTAACTGAGAGGGATCGATCAAGATTTGGTCTTACTGTTGGGGATTGAAGCAAAAACGTTGTGATGGCGAGAAGAGATAAAAGCTGCATGGTTTGGTGGGGCAGCTGGCCTAATAAGATAATTTGCCGCACACATAATCAACATATTAATTGAGATTAAATAAATATATATGTGTATGTATACAATTTGAGAAAAATAACTAATAGAGTAAAATTAGGGACAAGCAACTACGGGTGGAAAAAAAGCTCGTTAGGGGGGCTCGTTGTCTCGGTTCAAAATTACTATAATTACACTTGTTAATTGGTTAAACATTGAAATGAGTTAATTTCGAATGAAATCAGATTTCGCCCTTGCTTGTCTTGACTCGTTAGCTCGGTTCTAAAAATAATTACAAACTATAAATAAAATATTATTAAATCAAATTGTATCAATTTTGGACAAAGCTCACTAAGACAAGTTCCTGACTCGATATCCACCCCTACATGCAGCTATATGATCTAGGCATGATGGAGAATGGTTAGTTTCTAAGAAACCTAACAACTTATTATACTTAATGATATTTTTTTCCATCAAAGTACGTACTTAATTACATTCCTCGTGCTATAATTTTCTTCAAGCTTCTATTGTCATTTTCAGTGTTTAGGATATATTAAAAACCTAACTAGTCTATAAAATAAATAAATATATTCTCAAATATTTATACGACCTTTGAAAAAAAAAGTATCGGTTGTACGAAGACCATGCTGTTTGTGCTAGAGAGAGGATTCCCAGCATTGCCCTCGGCCTGTGCCCTCGGCCGAGGAAAACTGAAAAACAAACACCGGGCTGCGAAGAATCAAATTGGGCCACGCGTCGCCCGTGCGGTGTGGTGTGGAAACGTTGCTGCGCGACGCGAATAGGGCGCGCTTGCGCCACCGCTTCCCCCCCCGGGCCGGCCGCGCGCGCGCATGATTGGGCTTCCGCTCCGCTGCTTTTCCAGATCGCCGAACTTTTCGCCGTCGTTCCATCACCGTTAACTGGCGTGGGCTGACCACCGCACGACTTTCAAGCCGCGCTTAGGCTTCCTCCCTGGCCTGATCAACAACCCCAAAGAAGAAATCTTGCTGGCGTTCACGTAGATCGTAACTCTTGTTCGTTTGATGTCCTTCCCTGCGAAATGGGCAAGATCGATCGGTAGTTGCCTTGCCTATGGCATGCTACGGTAGGGTTGCTTGAGGCAGTGGTAAGCTGTAAAGAGCAACGGTTTGGTTGCATGAAGCCATGTTCGGTTATTCACTTGCCGTGTTCGTCCGCAACTGCAAATGGAAAGGCAGGATTTAAGGGCAACTTAAAGCTGTGGGCTTGCAATTGGTCTGTTAATGCCGTGCAGGTAACAGTCCCCTTTTGGGCAGTCCAAACCGCATGGCCGCATCTACTTGTTTTTGCACATTTTTAATCATGCTTTCATCACCCGCCGTACTGTTGTAATCACTCTACGAAAACCATTCTGTGTATGAAAGTGATGCTCATCCGCTCTCTTGTCAAATTCCGCATGTCTAGAATGTTGGGCTCATGTTTTCATGGCAGCTGCTTGCTTTTATTGTCTAAATGCAAGTTGAACTATGTTTCATCCCCCCATTAATGTTGTCTGATGAGCAACTATTATTGGGCAGTGTTCTGATAGGGTGCTGAAATAGCAGTTGCACCATCCTTTACTATTTATTATGTTCCGTTTCCCAGTGGTATTGTGCGGTGGGCATTCATATCAGCCACGAACAAGCTAGCGCTGTGGTCCTTGTATGTCATCTGTATACGACTTGAACTAGGTAGCGGGTCTTTCCAAACGCAAACCTTGAACTAGCGAAGTCGATCGGCATCATCTACCATGCATGTACAATTTTCAACGTTCCGTTGATGAGTACTTTGAATCTTTCCCAATGTGTATGTTGTTACTACTGTTGGAGGAGAGAGACTTCATTCTCAGACTGCGATTATATTCTCAGAAGGGAGAATTTATCCTTGGATAACATCATACAAGCTAGCAGCATTACATCCATCTAATTGAAGGAAGACTTCGAATCACGGTAGGAAACAAACCAGATCTAAAATAAGATCATAACAGCCTTTTTATACTGAGTCGGATACTTCAGGAAACTCAAAAGCAAATAAGCACTAGCTAGCACGCTACTAAGGTCTGTCTGGTACTTCACATTAACAAATAGAGACAAATAGTGATATAAACTAATAGCATGAGGACTAGGATGATGCTACATCTTCAAAATTTCAGAGGAACGAGCAGAAAAACATAATTAATATTGCTCGATCGAAAAACAAACAACAAATATAGGGAATATCTTAAATTAGAATGTACCCAAAGTGATTTTAGAGTACCCAAAGTGCGGTATGCACACGCAAAGCCCAGTCCGAGCGGCCCAATCCGAACAGTTATAGGCCAAGAACCACCTCCACCTCGCACACAACACATATCAACAGTAGTAAGTAGTGTATGTAACAGTAATTATGACACCTTTTTTTATAGATGATCCCAAAGGAACGGTATGTATTGTAGTCATACATAATTATCGCAGACGGTTTGTAAATAAACGGATTTTAAGAATAATCGTATGTGATAATCGCATACGTCACAGACGGCTTGGAATTCTAAGTCATAGTAAAATCAAATAGTAAGGAAAATTCCAAGTCATAAACGGTTTATAATACAAACCACCTGTGATGAGATATCACAGACGGTTTTTAATACAAACTGTCTATAAAGTACCATAGATGGTTCATGATACGAACCGTCTGTGATTCACAGGGAGTTCGAATTTTTTTGAACGTGTGCGCGGGAGGCAAAATGTTTTGACGCTGTCCTTATATATTATAGCCACCACAGCCTTGTCTTCCATCAGTCTCTCCCTCTTCCCTCCCCACGCCGAGCAACGGCGGCCACCCTTGATTCCCTGTCACGGTTCGGTGAGGAGACACAGCTGACGTCGACGAGGAGGAGGGATGCGGAGGAGCTCTTTGTCTACCGCGGGAGGTAGATTGCTGGAAGGTATGTGTACATCCCCAATACATACGCAATTTGTTGGTTGTTTGTTGTAAAAAAAAATAATCTTAATTTTGTGTGTGGATTTCATGGGGATATGCTCCAGATCTTAGGATGATGTGACAATTGGCAATGGCGTTTACGGTTTGTAGTTTCACGTGTTTTCGACAAAGCTACTGAGTATTGCGGACGAGGCGGTCCGACCGGTCCTTGCAATGATCAGTCCGGTCCCAAATCGGTCGGACCGCCATGTGGAGCGATCGGACCGGTGATGACCAAAGTGGTCAAAATGGTGAGCCAAAAATAGGTGTTGTAGGCAAGTGAGGATCCCAATGCACTTGGTCTCATGATTTTTGAGTCTCGATAAAAAGTTCTATTGGTTTAAAGTTTCGAAGGTTTGGATTTTGGGGTTGAAATTGGCTAAGTCCTTAGTGGCGGTCCGGCCGGCTCACGAGGAGCGGTCCGACCGCCATGGCGGTCCGACCGCTCACTGGAGCGGTCGGACCGGTTTCTACTTGAACGTCGGCCAACCGTGGCGATGTTGATTTGTTAGGTCAAAGTCATTGGTTTCATGGCATATGATTTGCATGATGCATGTTTTGACTAACATGGGTCAAGTTGTGAAGAACTTGTTCCCGAATTCGTGTTTTCTTATGCGTGGTTGTGCGGGTAGCTTGGTGGTCAACGACGGTCAGCGGCGAGGAGGATCGGGACTAGACTTGAAGAGTTGAGGTCGAGCGATCGGCGATGCAAAGTAGTCAACGACTCAAGCGTGACACAAGATGGACAAGGATGACCTATTGGCGAATCCATGGCGCATGGTGAAGCGGTTTAGGTCAAAAGGTTAAAGACGGCGCCGCGAGCGTGCGTGTGTGACCCGTTTGTTAGTGGGCCTTAACGGAGCCCAATTGAGTCAAACCCTAAGAGTTTTAGGCCTCCACTATAAATAGGAGGAGATGGTGGCTGCACCTCTCCCCTCTCTCGCTTTTATGTTTCAAAACCCTAATTGTCTTTAGGGAGTTGAAGTGGAGGCTAGGGCTCTTGATGGTTTGTGGTGAATTCGTGATCCTTGATTGTCTCTTGATCCATGATGGTGTGGATGTAATCCGGCTTCAATCACGAAATCAATCTATGCAAGGTTTGCTTGAGATAAGTCTCTTTTCGTTCTTGCTTTCAATTTGGTGATTTTAGGGCTTTCTTTGATCCGCGAGTTTGTGATTGATTCTTTCCGTGAATTAGCTTGCTGTGATATGTGTGAATCTATCTAGCATCATCTTGATCATCAATCTCTCACGAACAAGCTTTAGGATCAAGTTTTCGTTCTTGCGGTTTTAGACCTTCGTTAATCAATTGACAATTGCTCAAGATCGTTCCAAGAATTATCATAATATTCGATTGGAATAGGTCCCCAATAGCATATAGAAGGTATGTGCAAAGTTTCATAAAGATTGGAGTTGAGAATCAAAAGTTTCACCTAATTGCAACTTCGTCATCGGGGTGATTTTCTTGTTGCGGATCGGTTACGAGTCGGCGGTCGATCGCCGTCATCACCGGTCGACCGATTTTGGGCGGTCGACCGCCTGAGACTGCGCCGGTCGGACCGCTAAACAATCGGTCCGACCGGTTGAGTATATGATCGAGACCGCCCGTCTTTGTGAGTCTTAGTAATCTTAGTTGATTTTGTTATATTGCTTAGGGGTTTAATTGGATTCAATACTAGTCTTCATTTGTCTTGGTATATTGATCTTCATAGCTTTCTAATAGCTCTGGAGTTAAATTGTATTGAGTTCATAATTTGTGAAAAAGTGAGCGTGCTCCTATTCACCCCCTCTAGTCGCCTTTACGGTCCAACAAGTGGTATCGAGCCGGTTAGTTCAATCTTGATCTTAACAGGTTCTTGAACTTTGGCGATGGATAAGTTTTCTACTAAACCGCATATCTTCGATGGGCACGACTATGCCTATTGGAAGAATAGTATGCGCGTCTTTCTTGAGAGCGAGGACAAGCTATTTGGGATGTTGTTAGAGCCCATTGGTTATTCTGAAATTGCTACACATACGCAATTCTTTTGCTAACAACAATAAGGCTAAGAATCTTTTATATGGTGCACTTGGTAGACAAGAATATGATCGAATTTGTAATCCTTCAATGCGCATGAAATTTGGAACACTCTCGAAACATATCATGAGGTTCGTCCCAAATCAAAAAGGTGCGCCAAAGCTGTTTACAAGCGTGAATACAATAAATTCGAGATCGTCTGGAGAGAGCATCGATGACATTTTCATCGCTTTAATAAAGTAATTAATCAAATGAAAGCTGTTGATATTGAATATTCTCAATCTGAAAATGCCACCCATCTCTTGGTGCAATCAACACCAAGGAGTGGGAGATGAAGGCTCTTGCTATAGAGGAAAATGTTGATCTTTCAAGTCTTACTTTAGAATTGCTTTATAGTAAACTCAAGACTCATGAAATTAAAAGAGTTGATCATCCCAAGAAAGATAATTTAGCTTTGTAGCAGATCCTCTCAAAAGGCTTTTGATGACTCTTTTGAATCTTCTTACGGATTTTCATTTGCTTGTTTATCATTATTCATGAAGAGGAGCTTGAAAGTATTCTGAAGCAGAGTTAGCTCTTCTAGCTAAAAAATTCACAGGCCTACAATAATGTGAGAAACAAAAGAGAGGTGGTCCGGTGACATGCTATGAATGTGGTGAGCTAAATCATATCAAGACAAATTGCCCCAATTTGAAAGGTAAGAGCAATCATAAGGAAGGAAAGCTGACTGGAAGAAGCCTCCTTTCAACAAATCAAGGTATGAGGCTAATAAGCTTGTGAAGGCTTCTCACGGGTCCTTGCCGCTTTTGAGGATCAATCCTTGAGCGATGTGGATACCGGGAGTGAGGAGGACAAGGAGGAGGAGATCCTCAAGGCAAAAGAAAGGGAAGGCCAAAGACTTCAACGGCATGTGCTTCATGGTCGACACAGACAACATTGATGATGATGGGGTATCTTTTTCTTATGATGAGCTTTACGCTAAATATGATTCTATAGTTGAGCAATTGCTTAGTCAAGATGAAGCGCTAGAATTTGTTATGACAAAAATAAGAAATTAGAGTCAAAGATTAGCAAACCGAAAGTAGAGCTTAAAGCTGCTAAGACTCTTGAACACGATGAATGTTTATCTTGTCATGCTATGCATTCAGAAATTACCAAGTTACAATCTGCTCATAACATTTCTGTACAACAACTTGAGAATGCTAGATCTGAACTAAATGAAATTAAAAGTGCTCCTTGTGAAAAATGTTTAGAATCTAGTAAATTGATTGCTTTTGATGTATTTGATTCTAGCCCTTGCACTTCATGTTTAGAAAAGAGCGTGAAATCAAAGATATCTTAGAAGTGCTAGAGTCAAATATGCTAAGCTTAAGGACAATATTGAAAATACTACTTGTGCTTCTTGTTCCACTCTTAAGCTTGAAATTGCTTTGTATAAGAAAGATAATTTAGCTTTGGTAGCAGATCCTCACAAAAAGGCTTCATCTTGACAAGGCTTTGGTAGCTTTGGTAGTTGATCATCCCAAGAAAGATAATTTAGCTTTGGTAGCAGATCCTCTCAAAAAGGCTTTTGATGACTCTTTTGAATCTTCTTCTGGATTTTCATTTGCTTGTTTATCTATTATTCATGAAGAGGAGCTTGAAAGTATTCTGAAGCGAGTTAGCTCTTCTAGCTAAAAAATTCACGGGCCTACAATAATGTGAGAAACAAAAGAGAGGTGGTCGGTGACATGCTATGAATGTGGTGAGCTAAATCATATCCGGGCAAATTGCCCCAAGCTGAAAGGTAAGAGCAATCATAAGGAAGGAAAGCCAGCGTGGAAGAAGCCTCCTTTCAACAAATCAAGGTATGAGGCTAATAAGCTTGTGAAGGCTTCTCACCGGTCCTTGCCGCTTTTGAGGATCAATCCTTGAGCGATGTGGATACAGGAGTGAGGAGGACAAGGAGGAGGAGATCCTCAAGGCAAAAGAAAGGAAGGCCAAAGACTTCAGCGGCATGTGCTTCATGGTGACAGACAACATTGATGATGATGAGGTATCTTTTTCTTATGATGAGCTTTACGCTAAATATGATTCTATAGTTGAGCAATTGCTTAGTCAAGATGAAGCGCTAGAATTTGTTATGACAAAAAATAAGAAATTAGAGTCAAAGATTAGCAAACTGAAAGTAGAGCTTAAAACTGCTAAGACTCTTGAACCTGATGAATGTTTATCTTGTCATGCTATGCATTGAAATTACCAAGTTACAATCTGCTCATAACATTTACGTACAACAACTTGAGAATGCTAGATCTGAACTAAATGAAATTAAAAGTGCTCCTTGTGAAAAATGTTTAGAATCTAGTAAATTGATTGCTTTTGATGTATTTGATTCTAGCCCTTGCACTTCATGTTTAGAAAAGAACGTGAAATCAAAGATATCTTAGAAGCTGCTAGAGTCAAATATGCTAAGCTTAAGGACAATATTGAAAATACTACTTGTGCTTCTTGTTCCACTCTTAAGCTTGAAATTGCTTTGTATAAGGAAAAATCTATGAATAAAACTTGTGATGCTTGTGTTAACTTGAGAAAAGAAAATGCTTACCTTCATGATACATTAGAGAAATTTTCTAAAGGTAAGAAACAATTAAACATGATTCTTGACAAGTCTAAAACTCCTTATAAGAAGCAAGGTTTAGGATTCAATTCTTTTCAAGACAATTCAAACCCAAAAGTCATTCAAGTCTTGGAAAAAGGTTTAATTGAATTCAAAACCCAACCTGCAAAAATATCTTTTAAATCTGCAGGCTTTGCCCAACCTTGTATTAATTCAAATGGTGCTTCTTCTAGTGGTACCAAGTACCATTGCACTTATTGCAAAAAGGTGGACATTTGATTGAATTACATTGGCGTAGGTTGAAAAATGATAGGAAAAATTTTGATAGAATTTCATTCATGCAACCTAGAGCTTCTATGAGACATGGTAACATTGAAAGAATAAACACGGATTAGGATTTTCTCTCATGCAAATCATTATGTTTCTAAATATCCTAATTCTAATGTTTATCGAATTGGTCGATCATTGGTGGTCACCGATCGACCGTTTTGGTCGCCGGTCGACCTTGCCAAATTTCAACGCCGTCGGACCGCCCATGGACGATTCAAGTCTCATTTTAATTTAAACATTGCTCATAACCGAATGTTAGATGAAATCAAGGATAGTACTTACGGTTTGTATACTCCTTGCGAGGCGTGTGTCTCGATCTTGGATTCCTAAATCATGTTTATCTAACGATATTGAGACACATCGTTCTTTTGTTCCTTGATTTTCGTGGATTATCGCGGAAAGGGGAAGAACACGTGGTTCGTTGACTCGGATGTTCACGCCATATGACCAGGGAACTCAAAATGGTTCACCTCTTTCACGCGAGCAACGGTGATGACTTCATCACCTTTGGAGATGATACACAAGGCGAATTGAAGGGCAGGATCAATTAGGGTGAACAACAAATTCATTCTAAAGGATGTCGCTCTTGTGGACAAGCTTAGGTATAATCTCCTTTCTGTTTCTCGACTTCTTGATGATGGCTATGAGGCGGTTTTAAGAAAAATGCTTGTCGTGTGCTTGATTCTCTTGGTGAGCTTGTGTTTGGAATCACTAGAGTTGGTAGAATTTTTGGGTGATTTTTGAGAATCTCTTCTTTGGATCTCTTAAATGTTTGCTTACATCTTCTTGATTTACGGCTTTGGCATCGACGTTTGGGGCACATTGGTTTTGATCATCGACGCGAGTTAGCAACCTTGATCTCATGAGAGGTTTGCCTAAGCTCAATTTGTCAAAAATGTTGTATGTGCGCCTTGTAGGCATGGCAAACAAGTTGCCGCCTCACACCCTTACAGTGACTATGGTTATGGTAGCGGACCGGGGCAGTTGCTTCATATGGATCTTGTTGGTCTGCTAGAGTCCGATCGATCGGTGGAAAATGGTATATTCTTGTTATAGTTGATGATCTTTCTAGATATACTTGTGTGTTCTTTCTTACTTCAAAAGATGAAGCTTTTGGTTATTTTCATGACCTTGTTCTTCGTTTGGCTTGAGCTTCTGGTGCTTTGAGAGCAATTGCGATGATAATGGCACGGAGTTCAAAAATGCTTCTTTTGCTTCTTTTGTCTTTGGCGTGGTATTGAGCATCAGTTCTCCTCTCCACCGTCCCTCAACAAAATGGCGTGGTGGAAAGGAAGAATAGGACCTTAGTCGAAATGGCTAGGGCGATGCTAGGCAGTATAGCACAGGAGATTTTGGGCGAAGCTATTACTCTTGCTTGCCATATTGCAAATCGTGTCTTTTGAGACCTTCTTTAGGCAAGACTCCTTATGAGCTTCGTTTTGGTAGAAAACCCTCTGTTTCGCATTTTGAGTTTTGGATCAAAATGTTTTATCCTTAAGACAGCAACTTAGATAAATTTGAATCAAGAACTTTTGATGGGGTATTTACAGGTTATCCTGCTCATTCGAGGGTTTTCGAGTTTTTAATCTGAGACTAACATTATTGGGAGACTTGTAATGTCACTTTTGATGAGACTAGCCACAGGCTAGATCAATTGCTCTGAGATGATTCTGGTGTGAGAGAGCATTTTGTGGAGGAAGATGAGGACGAAGCTAATGTCATTCCCTCATCTGCTCTTGAGGCGCCCATATTGATACAAGAACACCTCGTCTACTTCACCTTGATTGAGGCTCTGCTGCATCATCATCATAAGCGATACTGCGGAGGTCGAAGAAAGCGATATCTCACCCGGCGCTCCGCCGCATTCAGAGGCGGCATCCTCGGAGCAGATAATAGGTAATCTACATGAGCGAGTCACTCGCTCGGTATAATGATCCAAATCTCTACTCTCATTCCGCTTTTGTTGCTTCTTTTGAACCCGCGATATATCACATGCTTTATCGATTCTAGTGGGTAAATGCCATGCATGAGGAGTTAGAGAATTTTAAAAGAAACAAAGTTTGGAACCTAGTAGAACCTCCTAGTGGTCATAATGTTATAGGAACCCGTTGGGTGTTTAAGAATAAACAAGGTGAGGATGGTTACGTGGTTAGAAATAAGGCAGATTAGTAGCTCGGGGTTTGACCAAGTTGAGGGGTTAGATTTTGATGAGACATTTGCTCTGTTGCTAGACTAGAAGCTATTCGCATTACGCTTGCATTTGCTGCATCAAAAGGTTTTAAATTATATCGGATGGATGTTAAAAGTGCCTTTTAAATGGTTTCATAGATGAGGAAGTGTATGTTAAGCAACCCCGGTTTTGAGGATCCTAAATATCCAAATCGTGTTTTCAAGCTATCTAAAGCATTGTATGGTCTTAAACAAGCCCCTAGAGCACTGGTATGATAGACTTAAGACCTTCTTGCTTAAAAATAATTTTGAGATGGGTAAAGTGGATAAAACTCTATTTATTCTTAGGCGTGACAATGACTTCTGCTTGCTCAAATTTACGTGGATGATATTATTTTTGGTGGTTCCTCTAATGCTCTTGTTTCGACTTTTTCGACACTATGTCCGGGAATTCGAGATGAGTATGATGGGAGAGCTTAATTACTTTTGGGACTTCAAATCAATCAATGCAAGGAAGGAACTTTCATCCATCGGACGAAGTACACTAAAGATCTACTCAAGCGCTTCAACATGGGTGATTGCAAGCCAATTTCCACTCCCATGGCAACCATTTGTCTTGGATCGGATGAGGAAGGAGAAGTCGTGGATCAACGCGAGTACCATGACATGATCGGCTCTCTTACATTTGTGACCTCGAGACGGACATTCACTTCACGGTATGCCTTTGTGCAAGATTTGAGCGTCTCAGAGAACTTCCCATCGCCAAGCCGTTAAGCGCATATTCGGTATTTACACTCTACCCTCTTATATGGCATTTGGTATTCTGCTCTTGACTTTGTCCATTAGAGGTTTTTGATTCGATTTTGCGGGTGTCGGTTAGATAGGAAGAGTACCTGTGCACTGTCACTTCCTAGGCACTTCTATTGTATCTTGGTCTTCTAGGAAGCGGTCTTACATTGCACAATCCTTCTTTGAAGCGGAGTATGTAGTCTTTGCTAGTTCTTTGAGCTGATTTTGTGGATGGCGTCCACTTTGAAAGATTATGGGTTAAACTTTGCTAGTGTTCCTCTTTTACGTGATAACACTTACGCTATTAATATTGCTAAAAACCCGATTGCAACATTCTAGGACTAAGCACATAGACATTCGCTTTCACTTCCTTAAAGATCATGTTGAAAAGGTGATATTGTGATGCACTTCGTGAGTCGAAGCTCAATTGGCGGATATTCTTACCAAGCCTTTAGATCAAACGATTTTCCTCCTTAAGAAGCGAGTTAGGCGTAATTTATCCTTATGGGTTGGTTTGAGGGGAGTTTGATCTTTTCTTATCTTTCCTTGTTCTTTTGATCTTTTATTGTTCTTTTTAAGAACTTAGTGATCTTTTGAACTTTTTAGGTTTTTAGGTTTTTTAATTGCATCTCATTGTGTCATATTGCATTCATATGAAAAATACAACAAGTGGTTACAACAAGTGGTATGAAAAATCCAAAAGATGCATTGTAATATAAGATTTTACCTTACCTTTTAAAATTGTTGAAGTTTTGCCTATTACCCTTTGGAGCTGTTGTATTTCAATTCTTGCTCAATGTCATGTCTAGTTCTTTGACTTGCTAGAATTATCATGCTTTTACATGTGTAGCTAAGTCTTTGCTATATGAGCTAGAATCTTTTAAACAACTCAAACTAAGAAATTGCAATTTGTGGATGTTTTAGCGAGTTGCGTAATTAGTGCTCCTCTTGTGACATTGGCCCTGTCAGAATTGCTTTGTTAGCTCTTTGATCTAAAATTGACCATTACTTGAGCTTTTGTGTTCTTGAGATTCTAAAAGTACTTATGTGAAAAATGAAAATCAAGATTGTCTTATGCTTAAATTGTGTCAAACTATTCTTACGAGGCCTTGTCAAATGACATGAACTTGGAGATAGTTTGATGATCGAGACGATCTCATGGGGATTGCTTGTCGAAATGACATGAACCTCAAGATTTGTCGCCGGTAGAAGCTTAGAAAGAGTTTGTGGATGGCTCCTAGTCGGGATCTTCTTTACTAAGATATACCTTTAATCAACTTTTGGTGAAGCTTAGGATGAGTTTGTGGATGGCTCCTAGTCCAGGATCTTGTCACTAAGTTAGATCATTAGTCAACTTCAATATTCAATGCAAATGAGAAAAATGTTGACAAATGGGCGTTTACAAAATATTGAGCAAAATGATTCAATACGGGACTTGATTGACTCTTAATGTGGTCTTTGTTAGATTTTTGATCTCACTTTGATAGTTTGACATGGCCAATTTCATTTTAGGATCCCTGTTGATGAACTTGCTGAATTTGAAGCGTTGCTTAAATTGATCAAATCTACTGCTTTACGTTTGAGCCTTTGTGCTTAGCTTTGATATATATGTCTTACCATGATCTTGCTAACGATGTCAGGCTTGATATGCTGTTTGTGCAATATTAGAGATACTAGCTTGTTCTATTGGGTAATCTCCAAAGCTTCTTGTAATCAAAAATTGAAAAATACCAAAAAAAATGAAGCCACTCCATTGCACTTCATGCATATTCCTTTTCATGCTTCTTTTATTTCTGCTTCTTCCTTTATTCTATATTCATTATCTCTGGATGAGAGGAAGGTGTGATTCCTTGATGAATCCATTGTCAAAGGGGGAGAAGATGTGTTAAATGAGAAGGGAAGATGTGTTTATGAGAATATATTTCTTTGTTGGGGAGAAGTTTGTACAAAGGGAGAAACGAAATTTTGAAAAATTGAGGATCATAGTGAGGGGGAGTTCTTGAGTTGCATTCTTATTGTCTTATTGAATATTCTGAACTTGAATTGCATTCTTTTATATTCACAATGATCATAGGTCAATTGTACAATTGTTCTTTCATATGGACCTTATGTGAGAATTTTGACCCTTTTAAAATCAAAGTTTTATGCTTACTTTTGTCTTGTCTCACATGCATATACTATTACGATGCCGGCTTGGTCATTTACATTGCTTTTTCTTGCTTATGGACCAAGTTGTGCCTTTGTCGAAAAGCTGAGTAAACTCGTTTTCAAACCTCTTACTTACATTTTACGGATAATTACCAATGTGTTCATCAAGGGAGATTGTGGATTTCATGGGGATATGCTCTAGATCTTAGGATGATGTGACAATTGGCAATGGCGTTTACGGTTTGTAGTTTCACGTGTTTCGACAAAGCTACGGTATTACAGACGAGGGCGGTCCGGCCGGTCCTTACTGCGGTCCGCCGGTCCCAAATCGGTCGGGCCGGCCATGTGGGGCGGTCGGACGGTGATGACAAAGTGGTCAAAATGAGTGAGCCAAAAATAGGTGTTGTAGGCAAGTGAGGATCCCAATGCACTTGGTCTCATGATTTTTGGAGTCTCGATAAAAAGTTCTATTGGTTTAAAGTTTCGAAGGTTTGGATTTTGGGGTTGAAATTCGGCTAAGTCCTGGTGGCGGTCCGACCGGCTCACGAGGGAGCGGTCCGGCCAAGCCATGGAAGCGTCCGACCAAGCTCACTGAGGCGGTCGGACCGGTTTCTATGAACGTCGGCCAACCGTGGCGATGTTGATTTGTTAGGTCAAAGTCATTGGTTTCATGGCATATGATTTGCATGATGCATGTTTTGACTAACATGGGTCAAGTTGTGAAGAACTTGTTCCCGAATTCGTGTTTTCTTATGCGTGGTTGTGCGGTAGCTTGGTGGTCAGCGACGGTCAGCGGCGAGGAGGATCGGGACTAGACTTGAAGAGTTGAGGTCGAGCGATCGGCGATGCGGGTGAGTCAACGACTCAAGCGTGACACAAGATGGACAAGGATGACCTATTGGCGAATCCATGGCGCATGGTGAAGCGGTTTAGGTCAAAGGTTAAAAACGGCGCCTTGAAGCGTGCGTGTGTGACCCATTTGTTAGTGGGCCTTAACGGAGCCCAATTGAGTCAAACCCTAAGAGTTTTAGGCCTCCACTATAAATAGGAGGAGATGGTGGCTGCACCTCTCCCCTCTCTCGCTTTTATGTTTCAAAACCTAATTGTCTTTAGGGAGTTGAAGTGGAGGCTAGGGCTCTTGATGGTTTGTGGTGAATTTCGTGATCCTTGATTGTCTCTTGATCTATGATGGTGTGGATGTAATCCGGCTTCAATCACGAAATCAATCTATGCAAGGTTTGCTTGAGATAAGTCTCTTTTCGTTCTTGCTTTCAATTTGGTGATTTTAGGGCTTTCTTTGATCCGCGAGTTTGTGATTGATTCTTTCCGTGAATTAGCTTGCTGTGATATGTGTGAATCTATCTAGCATCATCTTGATCATCAATCTCTCACGAACAAGCTTTAGGATCAAGTTTTCGTTCTTGCGGTTTTAGACCTTACATTAATCAATTGACAATTGCTCAAGATCGTTCCAAGAATTATCATAATATTCGATTGGAATAGGTCCCCAATAGCATATAGAAGGTGTGTGCAAAGTTTCATAAAGATTGGAGTTGAGAATCAAAAGTTTCACCTAATTGCAACTTCGTCATCGGGTGATTTTTCTTGTTGTAGATCGGTTCGAGTCGGCCGGTCAGACCGCCGTCATCACCGGTCGACCGATTTTGGAGCGGTCCGACCGCCAAAGACTAACGCCGTCGGACCGCCTTGACAATCGGTCCGACCGGTTGAGTATAACGATCGGACCGCTTGCGTCTTTGTGAGTCTTAGTAATCTTAGTTGATTTTGTTATATTGCTTAGGGTTTAATTGGATTCAATACTAGTCTTCCATTTGTCTTGGTATATTGATCTTCATAGCTTTCTAATAGCTACTGGAGTTAAATTGTATTGAGTTCATAATTTGTGAAAAAGTGAGCGTGCTCCTATTCACCCCCCCTCTAGTCGCCTTTACGGTCCAACATTGTGTTACCTAAGGTCGGAGCTCCGCTGGAGGTTTTCGGTCTTCTCTCCTTCCTTGCCGACAAGCTTGAGTCGAACTCGGACGACATGCAAGAGCAGCTGGTGATATACTGGTGAGGTACAGAGAGGAGCTCACGAGACCAATCCAAGAAGCCGATGAGTTCTTCAGGAGCTTGGAGGCACAGATGGTTTCTAGTTAGTTTAACTTTGTAACTTTATTCTTGTTTTCCCATTCGAAGTGGACATTGTGAAACCTTTTGGTTTCTCTTTACCATAATTTGTTTGTCATCATAAGTTTAATTGGATTTTAGTTGTCTTGCTAGAGGTTGCATATGAAAACTACTGTCCAGCAATTGATTGGTTTGGCTCAAAATCTGATTTTTTATAGAAAAAAACTATTACAGACAGTTCTAAACAAGAATTATCACAAACGGTTCTTGTTCAAAATCGTCTGTGAAAATAGACTATCACAGACCGATTACGAAAAGAAAATGCGTGATAATTACTATCACAAAGCGGTTACGGTTGGAATAAATGCAGTGATAGCTTTTTTCACATATGGTTAAAAAAATCATCTGTAATGATCTCATGTCATCACAGACACATAAAATCGACGGTTGAAAAAATGCGTGATGTGATTTAGAACCGCTGCGTGATAATCCTTTGTGTAGTAGTGACAACAGTGCTACCCGTCGAACCCTACCCCGAAACAGGGGTGAGGGGGCAGAAGTGGAAATGTTAGTGGCAGGGGGAGGGAGGAGGGAGTGAGGAAGAGGAAGATCAAGTACACACCGCCAGCTGATTCATGGGGACGAAACAAAGGATGCTGATGCTAATGATAGTCTTCCCGTAGGGTCAGTGATATCGATACGTGCTGAATAATCGTGTTCTTTACTTACATTTCAGTAAACCGTTTGCTGCATTGTTGTATGTGTGCTACTGTGGTGCGTCTGCTAACTGAAAATCAGAGCTCGCTATTCGGCTCGCCTTGCATGTTTTACTATATATTCGAACTCTCGTACTGCAAATGTCACGTGGTATTACTGTTTTTTTTTTACTGTGTGGACCATAATCTATTATTGTCTTCTTTATATTGGTTACTGCTTTTTACGGCTAAAAAATGCAATGATCAATTGGTCGTCTTTGTTCTACTAGCATGTGATGGCTGTTTTACTATACCACGCCAATAACGTTACTGGTGTATATTTTTAATATTGAATTACTGCATACGAAAAAATAGACTTTATTTGTAAATCGTACACTCTGACGCTTCGTCTCCCTGATGCGTCACTTCGTCCCCCTCCCCCCAGACTACTTATAAATATAATGTATCATCAGCTTGCAAAGTGTTGCATACGCGAGACGCTAAAAAAAGCCTCCCCCAAGTAAAACTCCAAAAAAAAAAGTATAGCACAAGCAAAAAATAACAAAAATTACTCCAAATTCTTCTTCCGCTCCTCTGCAAACGATAGTTCTAACCTACCTGGTCTAGGATGCGGACCATGATTATGTCCGTGACCTCCTCCATGCTCTGCCACCGTGTCTATTGGAGAGGGTGGCTGCAATCATCCGCACTTTGCGTCTACTGCTAAGACATACCATTGTACTTGTATCTGACGTCCAGCGAACCAACCTTGTCCTGGAGATTGTTCTCACAAACTACGTGGGTCGAGTTAAAGCATCCATCCAGAGGATTGAAGACTACATCGACAAGCAAAATGAAAAGATCGATGACGCCGAGACCGTGGAAGAGATGAACGTCCTCATCTGGACGATCGTCAACAGGCTTCTTTCGCTCAATCGGTGCCAAGCTCAGCTCGCCGTTGCGAAGGAGTAGGTGGAGGCGTATCTCCACGTATTCCCTAATCCAGCCCATGACGAACTCCACGTGCGGGCTTACGAACGACTGAGGGCTGCGATAGGGTTCTGCTTTGGGCACTAGGGCCTCCTTTCTTTTACCTTTATTCTCTTCTTTTGTTATTATTAGGCAATGTAAACAAGAAGAAAAATGCGACTGCCACACTATTTTGGCTGAATAATATTTAAGAATTTTTATCTCTTGTTCTTTCTTATTATGTACATATAACATTCTTTGCAATGTTTTCTTTACATTTCTTACTGGAAACATACAAAAGGATACGGTAAAAATGAAAACACGATAAAAAAACATATTTACTACATTATAAATGATTCTTTACCTCTTCCTGCATATGCTTTTACTGTCACACTGCCATTTCACTGTATTGCCCACTGAACATTTACTGCAAAAATATTATGTGATAGCTCTTTACTATAAAATGTGAAAGCAATTACCGAGCTTCTATTTTGTTTGTAATTACTACATACGTGTCATGTTTTTACTACATTTTGGCCTATATTTTACTGTACTACCTTCTCACTTCTTTGTTTTGTATGTTTGTGTGTGCACAGCTGAAAACACGATACCCAAACAAACTAAACCCTCATTTTTCCCAAAAACAAATCATACAATGTCGCTCAGGCTACCCTGTGCATCTCTTCGTCTCCCCCACTACAACTTATAAGGATGTTCTCGACAGTAAAATATATTATAACTTTGTTATCTTACCATTGTGTTTTTACTATCAAATACATACGAGCACGAATAAAAATCGCATGCCGCAGGAAAGGCAGTAAAACAGATAACAACTTTACTGTCTCACCAGTTATGATTTACTATCAAACAAACGAGCTAAAAAAATCGTATGCCACGAAAAGGCAATAAATTGATTCACGAATTATTGTCACATCTCGTGTAATTTACCATCAAAATTGAATCCCACGCGTGATGTGGGCGTTTCTGGACCACCGACTGTAGTTGGTGGGCCGTCGTATGATGGTTGCACGCCCGCACGTGGCGCCTGACCTGCGTCGCGCACGGTGGGCTGCCTAGCATAGAATAGATATTCTACGCTTAGCTGCCTAGCATAAAATTCATGGTGTGGATAGATGGCACTAGAGTTCACTAGCATGCAAGATCATTTTACTAGACACATACGGTAGCACTATTCAGCGTTCGCGCATTGAATAACTATTCTACGTGTGGGCCGCTGCCTGAGCTGCGCTACGTGTGGTGCGCTAGCACATGCTTCCTCGCGCTACGCGAGGCAAGCCCACAAGCACGTTTTCCATGTGGGATTGGCGGTAAAATATACGCGTGCGCGTTGAAATCGGCGATAAAAGTCTTGACATCGTCCAATCTGACAGTAAAACCCACACGGATCCTTGTTTTTGTATGTGAATGTGTCTTTATCTTGTTTTAGTAATAACTTTTGATTGGAAGCTCTGATTCACAAACAGTTTTTACACCGGTAGGTTGGTGACAACGAGGGTAACAGAATGATATAAGTCTCTCAAATAAAAACCTCTCTATGCGTTTACTAAAAAGTGTTTACTACATTGTTAAAAGAGAGTTACTACAACCTCCACATGATCGCATGGGTATATCCTATTGTTATGCGGGCACATCACATGTTGAGACACAGTTGATTCTTGAGTCAGCTATTCCAGACCGTGTGCGGGAAGCACAACAGAGCGACCGGTTATTACAGGAGGTTAGGAAGCGCCTGGATGAAGGCAAAGAGGGTGATTTTAGCAAGGATGATTCTGGTACTTTGAGGTTTAAAGGACGCCTTTGCGTGCCACAAAAGTCGGAGGTCAAGGATGATATTTTGAGGGAGGCACATCGCACTCCGTACACTGTTCATCCTGGTGAGACTAAGATGTATCGAGATCTGAAACAGAATTTTTGGTGGAAAAGAATGAAGGTGGACATTGCTAATTATGTGGCTTCTTGTGGTGTTTGTCAGCAAGTGAAAGCTGAGCATAAGCGTCTGCGAGGTTATTCTGACCTTTGGAGGTACCCCAGTGGCCTTGGGATGATATCTCTATGGACTTTGTGGTGGCGTTACCTCGTTCGCCGCGAGGGAAGGATGCAATTTGAGTAGTGGTGGATCGATTCAGTAAGTCTGCGCACTTCATTCCTATTCGCACGACAAATTCAGCGAGTGACCTAGCTCCTATTTATGTCGTGAAATAGTGAGGCGCATGGTGTGCCAAAGACCATCATTTACGACGAGGATCGAAGTTTGTCTCAAGTTCAGGAGAGTCTGCAGAGTGCTTTGGGCACAGCTCCGCCTTACATACGTTTCACCCATGAGCGGATGGGCGATCAGGCGTACTATTCGGACTTTGGAGGACATGTTGCGATCTTGTGTTCTATCTTGGAAGGGTAGTTGGGAGGACCGATTGCCACTTGCGAGTTTGCTTATAATAATAGTTACCATTCGATATTAGAGCCGCGCCATTTGAGGTTCTCTATGGCGGAAGTGCGAATCGCCACTTTGTTGGGATGCGATTGGGGAGAAAGCGATTTAGGTCGGATTGGATTGAAGACCGTTGAGCGTGTGGCCATGGTGAGGCGAATTTGTTGGCGGCTCGAGTAGACGAGAAAAGTTATGCGGATTTGAGGAGGCGTGACTTGGAGTTTGCGGTGGGTGACCAGTGCTCTTGAGAGTGTCTCCCACTAAAGGTATTGTTCGATTCGGTACCAAAGGAAAGCTTAGCCCGAGTGCGTTGGACCGTTCTCGATTATTGCAAGAATTGGGAAGTTAGCTTACCGCTGGACCTCCCCGAGTCCATGCGTGGAGTTCATAATGTGTTTCACATCTCGATCTTTGAAAGTTTTTGAGAGATCGAGCATAAGATTTCATTAGAGCCGTGACTATTGAGCAAGACCTCACGGTTGAGTCGCGTCCGTGCGCGATACGGAGAGGTCGAGCGAGTCTTTGAGGCACAAGGCGTTGGTATACGTTAAGGTCTTTGTAGGCGATCGATCCAAAGAGAGGCGACTTGGGAGTTGGAGTCTCGCATGCGCGAGCAATACCGGAGTTGTTCACGTCAGTGCGTGTTGTTTATTGTTTAATTTCAAGCGAGTGTGGTTTTTTTATTTGAGTAGAGCGCGAGTAGAATTCGGGTCGAATTCATTAAGAAGTAGAATGTAATACTCGAAAAATAAATAAATATTAATTATCGCGTCCTAAGGGTCGGAGAGTAATTAGTTAAATAGTAACAATAAATAATTAATTAATAAAAGCGTCTTAAGGGCTTGTGCGTAATTAAATAAAAGAAATTTGTGAAAATAGAATATTTCAGAATTTTTAAGAGCTATATAAATAGTGGTGGAACTATTTTAGAAAACCCTAGTTTTTCTTTTTCTTTCCAAGCCGTGAAGCCATGACGACGAGAAAAAATCATCATGTTGCATCGCCGGATGCTGGGCCTATTTGTCTTGCCGCAAATAGCGCCTTTATTGCTCTATATTGCGCCGTCTTTTCTTCCGCCGCCTTGTGGCGCTTGATTGATTTCTCGGCCGTGGAAAAGCTACCACAGCGTCTTTGCTTGATCTGTCTTGCAGAGTTCCCTCCGCCAAATCTGTTTTCTCTCATTTGGTGTGGCGCTGCGGCCTTCTTGCACATTGCCGGAACCGGTGGACGCCTTGGCGGCCATTGTCGCGCGCGCTGTCGCTGCTGCCTGCAACCTCTTATATTGCCGAACCAACACTGCACTGTGCAAGCCGACCAGCGCACGCTGCACCCGAAGTGGCCTTCGCGAGCGTCGGCAACAGAACCGACATGCATCCTCGGGCTCGAGCACGGATTAGGTAACCGGTTTCTTTAGCAATTAATGCATTGGTTAGCACACTTTGAGATTATCGTTTTGAGGTGCCAACATGTTTGTGATCAGTGGTAGTTTCTTGCACTAGACCGATTTAGCATGGTGATTAGGTGGTTTCTTGCTAAGACTAGCTAATTAATGGGAGATATCGATTAATAGATCCGTTTAACTGTTGTTACATTGTACAATTTATTGGTACCCTAATGACGGAATTTGGAAATCTCATCTACTAGTTAAATGTAGATAATTTCGATATCTTTCTATAGCATATTGAATCATGTCAATCGGACAAGTAGATTTTGAGATATGATTTTGAGAAGGCCGCTGTTTTTAGGGTTGTCGTCTTTAGGCGCTGTTTTGGTAGATTGTAAAGTAAAAATAGTAAATAGCTTAATTAGAGTTTTGATCTACATGAAAGTTGTAGATAATTTTCCAATGGTTCTGTAGAATCTGAGAACGCGAATTTTGGTTGAATAAAACAAAAGTTATGAATTTAGTAAGACTGCTGTTCGAGCGGGCAGACCGACTTTCTGGGCTTAATTCGGAGGGTTAGATGATTTAATTAGAAGTCTTTGTAATCTAAGAAATTGTGGATAATTTTATAAAGAATCCAGAATGGGGTGGTTTGTGGTGATCGGACTTTTGAGTCAAAAGTTACGCTCTTTTTAGTAACCGGTCAGCTATAGGTAACTATTCGATGCAGAGTAACGTGGTATATTTGGGGGCGTGTAGGAGCGATGTCGATTGATTGTTATTCTTATGATGCTGTGGCTTGTATTGAGATGTGTGTATTTAATGTAGGGAAGCGTCGTACTTGTTGCCATCTGCTAGCCAAATCGTGCGTCGCAACTAGTAAAGGCAAGTGCATGGTAGACAGCGATCAATGATCGATCACTGTTTTCTTTATCTTCTATTACCATTATTGTTGTGCTTTTATTCTGTTTAATTGCAAACAAATAATTGGTATGTTTATATCTTTGTTGATGAGCATGATGGAAAGTTGGATATGATGTTTATGATGGAGTTTGCATGTTTGCATTCATAAGCATCTTTGCATAAGAGAAGGTGATCATGATTGATCACAACTCCACTGGAGTGGAGGAGGTCCCGATCCTTTTGGAGGAGCAGGCTTGAGAGTGAATGTTGTCGTGAGCATTCACTCACGCTATCTGATATCTGTGAAAAGAAGTGCATGTGGACATATAGATTAGAGTTGCATTGATATTTGAGATTGATGAATGAGAATGTGAATGGAAGTGCATATGATGATAATGAAGTTATTGAATCTTTGTTGATTTATTATTGTTCGTTGTATATCGATGTGTTTCTTTGAGTCGTGGACTCACCCTTGCTCTATTGTTGTCTTTAGGTGATCTTGAGGATCCGTAATTGAGAGCGAGTAGAGCACATGGACATCACATGATCTTTCGCCATGATAATCTTTTCATTCAATATTGGTTTACACTTGGACATGTTAGAAGTTGAATAATGTTTAGGACAATGTTTGGACTAGACTATTTGCTTCAGTAATTTGGATTCATATATTGATGCTACTTTGGTTTATTTACCTGGTTATCATTCTCATTGATTATTTATTGTCGTTTGATCCATAATTATGCATGTTCTTTTGTGATCCATTGATATGATTATTATTGCTGATTTCTTGATGTAATTTTATAGTGTCTCATTAATTATTAGTTGGAAGAGTAGAGTGGTGGCATTCTAGGCTCGGTGTTTGGTAAGGGTGTTCTGATTGGTATCGAGCGGCTTTAGGTCCGTGGTGAATAGATTAACAACATAGGTAAACTAAAATTGTTAAAATTTGTTTTAGTTTTAGTAAATCAACTAAAATTTGCTAATGGTTAACAATCTAAAATTTGACACACTAGTGCGCAGTAGGTTAGAGAGATGTACGAATATCGTTTTACGCTTCAGTTATGTTGTTTATTGATGAAGGAGTTTATTTTGAGCTTTGAACTCATTGTGTATTGTTGATTGTGGTTGATAGCTATGCCGAGGGGCGAGAGGGCGTGGTCGTGGTGGCATGATCGTGGAGGTCGTGGCAGCGGGAGAGGTTCAGTGGAGCCACCTCCTGTGCGATTAGTCGATGGCGAGGGTTCTTTGTTGACCCGCCTCGGTTGTGGTCGAGATGAGACCCTGCTTTCTTTGAGAGAGTTGGTAGGAGAGATCCGTGCTCTTCGTCACAGCGTAGCGACCCTTCTTCGCGGCATCTGTTGTTGCTCTGTCGCACATCCACCGGTTCTGGCGCGGATGTCACCGAGTGGATGGGGTTGAGGTTGGATCCGTTTGATGGGTCGGGCACACCGGTCCAAGCAGCGGACTGGTTGCGCTACATGGAGAGGCAGTTTGGAGCTTTGGAGATGTCTTCACCTCAGAGGGTCCGTTTTGTAGCCTTTCAGCTGAAAGGGCAAGCGAGATATTTGGTGGGAGGGCGTGTTGTCTTGAGGACCGCCACTCAAGGACCGATCACTTGGGAGGATTTTGTTGATCGGTTCAAGGAAAGTTCTACCCCTACTCATTTGTTGAGAAGATGGAGGTTGCCTTGGCGACCTTTGCTCGAGGAAGAGGTCTATTCTTGAGTATGAGGTGAGTTCAACAACTTGGTTAACCGTTCCTTGATGCGAACGATGATCTTCAGAAAGCCAAGAGGTTCCGTCGGGGTCTCAATTCTGAGTACCGACATGTGTTGGGAGCTACTCCACTCTGTGACTCTGACTCTGTTGTGGAGCAAGCTAGGGGCATGGAGTTGGAGATGCGACTCACAAAGGCGACAAGCCTCGGTGGGTGGTTGCTTTGGTGGTGACCAAGAGGAGCTCTAGTGAGGAAGTGGGTGCAGTCGACGACACCTTTCAAGAAATTCAAGGAGGACCGCGATCTTTCAAGTCTAGCGATCGAGGCCGTTCCTTCTTGGCGCCTCGTCCTTTTGCGGTACTCGGCTCTTCGTCTGTTCGAGGCGGGGCATGCTTTGCTTTAAGTGCGGTGATGGACACGTGCTGCTGAGAATGCGCTTGGACGGGAGATTGCCGTCGGTGTGGCCGGCCGGGTCACAAGGAGCGGGTGTGTCGCGAAACCCGCTAAGCGTGATCAAGTGGGAGCTGTGCCATCTTCTTCTTCTTGATGGGTCTGCTCGAGGATCTTTCGGATGATGGCGCTCCTCCAGCGATGCCATTTCCTTGACTTGGGCGCCTCGGTGAGGTACTCGCGGCCGCCACCACGGCACCGCCGGGTTGCACGACCGGCTCTACGCACCGCCACAGCAGATTGTTGGGGCTCTCGCCGCCCGCCGTCGTCTTCCTTCGCCGTGGCGCCACAGAGTGTCGCCATGCCCTCTGCGAGTCCGCAAGTCGTTCGGCGTGGTGGCAGTACTTTGCTTGTGGATTCATTTGATGCTTTAGTCCTTTTTGATTCAGGGCTACCTTTTCGTTTGTTTAAATCGGCGTTTGCTAGAAGAGCGAACTTGAGTATCTGATGGATTTCTCGATCGGTGTTGGTTAGTTCTCACGGGGTATTATTGCTAGTTCTCTGTTTGTCTGGGTGTTCTATTGTCATTGATGGAGAGAAGTTCACGGCGAATTTGATAGTTATTCAAATGGAGCCGTTCGATGTTATCTTGGGTATGGATTGGTTGCACTCTTATCGAGCCGTGATATCTTGTTTACGTAGAATGTCTGCATGCGAGACCTCGTCGGGGAGACTTTGACTTTTGAGTGCGCCTCGCGCTCTCTTTCAATGTTGGTGGATTGTTCCGGGTCGTGCGATGGCGGACTTCTTTTAGCTCTTCTTTGAAACCGAGTGTGGCTTCGATTGAGGAGATTCGGTGGTTAGTGATTACCGGATGTGTTTCCGGTGAGCTTAGGGTTTGCCACTGCGCGAGGCGTGGAGTTCGCATTGATCTTGTTCGGTACTCGTCCCATCTCGATGTCTCCATATCGATTAGCACGTCCGTTTCGGGGACGAGTTGAAGAAGCGATTGGATGATTTGTTGGCTAAAGGTTTGATCGGCGTAGCGTATCGCGCGGGGAGCTCTGATACATTCCACGGGAAGAAGGATGGGAGTTGGCGTATGTGTATTGATTATCGTGCGCTTAATGCAGTCACAATCAAGAACAAATATCCATTGCCCGCATTGAGGACTTGTTTGATCGGTTGAATGGAGCTCAAGTATTCTCCAAGATTGATCTCGATCGGTATAATCAAATCCGTGTGCGTGGCGGGATGTTGAGAAGACCTTTCTCCACGGTATGGGCATTATGAGTATAAAGTTATGTCCTTTGGATTGACTAATGCACTGCCATTTTATGGAGACCATGAACAACATGTTGCAGTATCTAGATGACTTCGTGGTGGTGTTCATTGATGACATTCTTATCTATTCAAGACCAATGAGGATCATGAGCGTCATTTGAGGTGGTTTTAGATACTTTGAGAGAGCACAAGTTCTATGCTAAGTTGAAGAAGTGTGAGTTACGGATTTGAAGTGGGTTTTACGGGTCATGTGATTAACCCTCGTGGTATTCTTTGTTGATCCTAGCAAGGTATCCACAGTGGTGGATTGGAAGAGGCCGACTAGTGTGAAGGAGGTGAGGAGTTTCACAGGTTTGGTGGTTATTATCGGCGTTTTGTGCGAGATTTCTCTATCATTGCCAAGCCGATGTCTCAACTTACTCGAAAGGTGTGAGATTCCGGTGGACCGATGAGTGTGGCGATTTACGCACTTTGAAGGACAGGTTGGTGACCTCTCCTATTCTCACTCTTCCCGAGCCGGAAAGCGGTTCCTGACCTTTTGAGATCGTCTCGAGTGGGTCTTGGTGTGTTCTCATGCAAGGCGGTAAGGTGATTGCTTATGCGTCGAGGCAATTAAAAAGCCTGAGCGAATTATCCCACTCATGATTTGGAGTTAGGCTGCGGTTGTTTTGCTCTCAAGATTTGGAGGCATTATCTATCTGGCGAGCCTTGTGATATTTTCACAGATCACAAGAGTCTCAAGTATATCTTCACTCGAAGGATCTGAATTTGAGGCAAAGGAGATGGTTGGAGTTGATCAAGGACTACGATCTTACTATTCAGTATCATCCAGGCAAGGCCAATGTTGTTGCGGATGCTCTTAGTCGCAAGGCGACTCCTGCTACTCTAGATTACCTCATTGCTGATTTTGATCGCATGGGTATATCCTATTGTTATGCGGGCACATCACATGTTGAGACACAGTTGATTCTTGAGTCGGCTATTCGGGCCGTGTGCGGAAGCACTGTGAGCGACCGGTTATTACGGGAGGTTAGGAAGCGCTGGATGAAGGCAAAGAGGGTGATTTTAGCAAGGATGATTCTGGTACTTTGAGGTTTAAAGGACGCCTTTGCGTGCCACAAAAGTCGGAGGTCAAGGATGATATTTTGAGGGAGGCACATCGCACTCCATTACTTTGTTCATCTGGTGAGACTAAGATGTATCGAGATCTGAAAGCAATTTTTGGTGGAAAAGAATGAAGGTGGACATTGCTAATTATGTGGCTTCTTGTGGTGTTTGTCGCCAAGTGAAAGCCGAGCATAAGCGTCCTGCGAGGTTATTCTGACCTTTGGAGGTACCCAGTGGCCTTGGGATGATATCTCTATGGACTTTGTGGTGGCGTTACCTCGTTCGCCTTGAGGAAGGATGCAATTTGAGTAGTGGTGGATCGATTCAGTAAGTCTGCGCACTTCATTCCTATTCGCACGACAAATTCAGCGAGTGACCTAGCTCCTATTTATGTGCGTGAAATAGTGAGGCGCATGGTGTGCCAAAGACCATCATTTACGAGCGAGGATGCGAAGTTTGTCTCCAAGTTACGGGAGAGTGCGAGTGCTTTGGGCACACAGCTCCGCCTTAGTCTGACGTTTCACCCACAGACGGATGGGCGATCGAGGCGTACTATTCGGACTTTGGAGGACATGTTGCGATCTTGTGTTCTATCTTGGAAGGGTAGTTGGGAGGACCGGTTGCCACTTGCGAGTTTGCTTATAATAATAGTTACCATTCGATATTAGAGCGCGCCATTTGAGGTTCTCTATGGCGGAAGTGCGGATCGCCACTTTGTTGGGATGCGATTGGGGAGAAAGCGATTTTGGGTCGGATTGGATTGAAGACCGTTGGCGTGTGGCCATGGTGAGGCGGAATTTGTTGGCGGCTCGAGTAGACGAGAAAAGTTATCTGGATTTGAGGCGTGACTTGGAGTTTGCGGTGGGTGACAGTGCTCTTGAGTGTCTCCCACTAAAGGTATTGTTCGATTCGGTACCAAAGGAAAGCTTAGCCCGAGTGCGTTGGACCGTTCTCGATTATTGCAAGAATTGGGAAGTTAGCTTACGCGCTGGACCTCCACGAGTCCATGCGTGGAGTTCATAATGTGTTTCACATCTCGATCTTTGAGAAAGTTTTGAGAGATCGAGCATAAGATTTCATTAGAGCGTGACTATTGAGCAAGACCTCACGGTTGAGTCGCGTCCGTGCGCGATACGGAAGGTCGGAGCGAGTCTTGAGGCACAAGGCGTTGGTATCGTTAAGGTCTTTGTAGGCGCATCGATCCGAAGAGAGGCGACTTGGGAGTTGGAGTCTCGCATGCGCGAGCAATACGGAGTTGTTCACGTCGATGCGTGTTGTTTATTGTTTAATTTCAGCAGTGTGGTTTTTATTTGAGTAGAGAGCGAGTAGAATTCGGTCGAATTACATTAGGGAGTAGAATGTAATACTCCGAAAAATAAATAAATATTAATTATCGCGTCCTAAGGGTCGGAGAGTAATTAGTTAAATAGTAACAATAAATAATTAATTAATAAAAGCGTCTTAAGGGCTTGTGCGTAATTAAATAAAAGAAATTTGTGAAAATAGAATATTTCAGAATTTTTAAGAGCTATATAAATAGTGGTGGAACTATTTTAGAAAACCCTAGTTTTTCTTTTTCTTTCCAAGCCGTGAAGCCGCTTGACGAGAAAAAAATATATGTTGCATCGTAGGGTAGCTGGGCCCTTTGCGCTTGTGGCAAATCGCTGCCTTTATTGCTCTGTATTGCCGTCTTTTCTTCGGCCGCTTGTAGCGCTTGATTGATTTCTCGGCCGTGGAAAAGCCCGGCCAGCGTCTTCGCTTGATCTGTCTTCGCCGAGTTCCCTGCCGCCAAATCTGTTTTCTGCAACAATTTGGTGTGGCGCTGCAAACCTTCTTCTTATTCGCCGAACCGTGGGCCGCCGGCCTTGGCCATTGTGCGTGCGCTGTCTGCCGCCCTGCTGACCTTCTGCTTGGCGAACCAGCGCCTTTGTGCAAGCCGACCAGCGCTTTGCACGCCCCTGTGGCCTTCAAAGCGTCGCAGCAGAACCGCATGCATCCTCACGGGCTCGAGCACGGATTAGGTAACCGGTTTCTTTAGCAATTAATGCATTGGTTAGCACACTTTGAGATTATCGTTTTGAGGTGCCAACATGTTTGTGATCAGTGGTAGTTTCTTGCACTAGACCGATTTAGCATGGTGATTAGGTGGTTTACTGCTAAGACTAGCTAATTAATGGGAGATATCGATTAATAGATCCGTTTAACCTGTTGTTCTGTTGTACAATTTATTCGGGTACCCTAATGACGGAATTTGGAAATCTCATCTACTAGTTAAATGTAGATAATTTCGATATCTTTCTATAGCATATTGAATCATGTCAATCGGACAAGTAGATTTCGAGATATGATTTTGAGAAGGCCGCTGTTTTTAGGGTTGTCGTCTTTAGGCGCTGTTTTGGTAGATTGTAAAGTAAAAATAGTAAATAGCTTAATTAGAGTTTTTGATCTACATGAAAGTTGTAGATAATTTTCCAATGGTTCTGTAGAATCTGAGAACGCGAATTTTGGTTGAATAAAACAAAAGTTATGAATTTAGTAAGACTGCTGTTCCGAAGCGGGCAGACCGACTTTCTGGGCTTAATTCGGAGGGTTAGATGATTTAATTAGAAGTCTTTGTAATCTAAGAAATTGTGGATAATTTTATAAAGAATCCAGAATGGGGTGGTTTGTGGTGATCGGACTTTTGAGTCAAAAGTTACGCTCTTTTTAGTAACCGGTCAGCTATAGGTAACTATTCGGTACCGGAGTAACGTGGTATATTTGGGGACGTGTAGGAGCGATGTCGATTGATTGTTATTCTTATGATGCTGTGGCTTGTATTGAGATGTGTGTATTTAATGTAGAGGAAGCGTCGTACTTGTTGCCATCTGCTAGCCAAATCGTGCGTCGCAACTAGTAAAGGCAAGTGCATGGTAGACAGCGATCAATGATCGATCACTGTTTTCTTTATCTTCTATTACCATTATTGTTGTGCTTTTATTCTGTTTAATTGCAAACAAATAATTGGTATGTTTATATCTTTGTTGATGAGCATGATGGAAAGTTGGATATGATGTTTATGATGGAGTTTGCATGTTTGCATTCATAAGCATCTTTGCATAAGAGAAGGTGATCATGATTGATCACAACTCCACGGAGTGGAGGAGGTCCCGATCCTTTTGGAGGAGCGGGCTTGAGAGTGAATGTTGTCGCGAGCATTCACTCACGCTATCTGATATCTGTGAAAAGAAGTGCATGTGGACATATAGATTAGAGTTGCATTGATATTTGAGATTGATGAATGAGAATGTGAATGGAAGTGCATATGATGATAATGAAGTTATTGAATCTTTGTTGATTTATTATTGTTCGTTGTATATCGATGTGTTTCTTTGAGTCGTGGACTCACCCTTGCTCTATTGTTGTCTTTAGGTGATCTTCGAGGATGCCGTAATTGAGAGCGAGTAGAGCACATGGACATCACATGATCTTTCGCCATGATAATCTTTTCATTCAATATTGGTTTACACTTGGACATGTTAGAAGTTGAATAATGTTTAGGACAATGTTTGGACTAGACTATTTGCTTTATAATTTGGATTCATATATTGATGCTACTTTGGTTTATTTACGGTTATGGGGAACCAACAACAAAAAAAAAAAGGGGGGGGTTTACAAAAAATTAATTTAAAAAAACCATTTAAAAAAAAAAAATTTTAAAAAAAAAACCCCGGGGTTTTTAAAAAAAAAAAAAGGGGGAAAATTTTTTTAAAGTTTTTGGGGCAATTTGGCCCCAAAATTGTTAAAATCACCTTTTTAAATTAACCTTTTAAAAACCCCCAACCCAAAAATTTTTTTAAAAAAAAAATTGGAAAATTTTTTTTTTTAAAAACCTTTTCTTTTTTAAACCTTTCCAAAAACCCTTTTAAAAAAAAAAATTTTTCTTTCCCCCGGGGGGGCCCCCCCTTTTTTCCCCCCAAAAAAGGGCCCTTTTTTTTTAAATTTAAAAGGGTTTAAATTAAAATTTTTTCCCCCCAAAAATTTTTTTTGGGGTTTTTGTTTGTTCTTTTTTTTTTCCCCTTTTGGGGTTTTTTAAAACCAAAAAAAAAAAAAATTTTTTTTTTCCGGGCCCCCCCAAGGCCCCCAACCCCCTCCCAATTAATCCCCCCCCCCTTTTTAAAACCCCCGGGCCCCCCCCCAACCCCTTTTTTTTTTTTTTCCCCCCAAAACCCCCCCCCCCTTGGGGGTTTTTGGGGGGGGAAAGGGCGGGGGGGGGGGGTTTTTTTCCCAAAACCCCTTAAACTCCCCTTTTTTCCCCCCCAAAAACGGGAAACCTTTCCCCCCCGGGGACCGCCAAACCCAATTCCCCCTTTTTTGAAATTCCCCTTTTCCCCCCCTTTTTCCCCCGGAAGGGCCCGGGGGGGCCCCGGGGGGGGTTTTTTGTTTTTCCCCTGGAAGGAATGGAACTGGGAACTCGGGATCAGCTAATTGCCGACGCAATTTTGGCGTTTCCCATCCCTTCTGCCGTGTTCATCAGTTAGTTTGTTTGTCTGTTTTTTTCGGCGAGCACGCAAAAGGCCTATGTGTCATCTATTGAAGATTAGTGGATTGATAATCAAGCAGTCGCATGGATTCTCTGAATTCAAGACATTCGCACAAAGTTGTAAATTGTAGTAATGAATGACACAAGAAAAGCACAGGTCTCTTAATCCACGTTGAGCTAAGCATGTAATGTTCTAAAGTTCTGTTATCAAATTTAAAATTAATAAAATTATTATTTTATTGGTTTCTCTGAGTTTTAAAAGAGTTTTCATGTTTTTCCTGAATTTTCTAGTTTTTTAAAAGTCAAAAATAAAATTATGATTTCCTTAAAAACTTAAAAAACTTTTAAAACTAAAAGTTCAAAAACAACATCCTAGTTTTTAGAGCCTTTTTAAGCTTTAAAAATAAAATAAATATTTGAATTTGGTGGAATTAATTAAAGCCTAAATTGAAAATTCAAAAAATGAAAACATTTTAAATGATTAAATCAAACTTCAATTAAGTTTAAAATTCAGTTTATTTGATTTTCTAGGTTTATTGGACTTTCTCCAAGTTCTTTTGCTATTTTCTTGGAGTTCAATTTAATTCATTTCCTTTTCTATTTTTCCCAAATATCTTTTATTTGTTGTAAAATTTAATTTAATTTAATTATTTTAAAAAAAGTTTTGGAGTTCTTTTGGATTATTTGGAATTATTTAAAATCCAAGTCCGAACTAATTTTCAAGTTCAATTCTCAATTGGATCTTTGATCCAAAATCCAATTTTTTGGCCATTTTCAATTCTTTTCCTTTTGGAATTCATCTCAAATTCAAATCTCAACTGATTTGCAAAATTCAAATTTCTATTTGAATTTTCCCGTAAAATATAAATCCTAGAATTTCATTTCATTTTATCCTTGGGCCGAAAACCCCTTTTATATTCTTTTTCTCTCTCTTTTTCCTTTTCTTCTCTCATTCTTCCCCTTTTTCCCTTTCCCCTTTTTCCCTTTCTTTTTCTCTTTCTCTGTCTCGCCTCGTGCGGCCGGCCCATCCCTGCCCTTTTTCCCCATGCCCCCCTTGTTCCTTCCACCCCTGTCCTAATGCCCCGCACGAGCACCCTATGTTGCTCATGCATGCTCCGACACTAGCGCCCAAGCCCGCGCTCGCCCCCGCGCCCCATGTTCCCCATGCTGCCCCAAACTCCATCACCTACCGCGCCTCCCTCCCCTCCTTTAAAAAAGGGCAATCCCCCCCCTTCTTTTTCTCCCAAAGCCCCACCTCCTCCTCCTTCCCCAACTCGCCGCGCCCCCCGTCTTGATCTCCTCTCCGGTCCACCTTTTGTCGAGCTAGTCAGTCATGGTGTGCCCCTTGGCCTCTAACTCCCCAAATTTCCCCTCCTCTCCCTTTCTTCCCCAAAGGGTTTTTACGGTGAAATCCCCTCCCGCCGGTTGCCATAGACCACTCCCTCCCGTCTTGACACCCCGTTGGATTCACCTCTCGGCGCCCCGCTATGCTCCCCTCCCCGCCACCCCACGCACCTCCACCGCGCCCGCCGAGCCACCTCCCATGGCTTCCTCGACCTTGGGGATTCCATTTGGTGCTTGCCCTTTTTGCCGCCTTGCCTCTCAAGGCCGCCCCATGGACCGGCCTTTGCTGGGCAAGGTAGTGGTCGAGATCCTAAGGGGATCGATTTACCTCCTAGGGATCGAAAATTAGTATCGGCGATTCTCGAATTGTAAAATACACATATTTAATATATATATATATATATACTATAAGTTTGTATGATTCTTGTATGGTTTACCACTTACTTATTACAGAAAAAGGGACAAAGCACTTTTTATCACACAATAGATAAGCATAATGGTACTGACATGATGGGTGATATAGTCCTGAACTACAGGAGAACAACCAATGACCATGACTAGTTTACTACAATTACATGAAAAATGTTCACAACTTTTGTAAATCAATATCTAATTGCAACACTTGCATATTCCTTAAAAGCGCTAGACATACCCGGGAATAAAAATAGCTTATCATTATCCGGAATATTGCTCATGTCATAATATAGATATTTGTACCAAACCACATATATAATATTTTGCAAGCTCCTTGTTTATTTATAGTTTCACTCTTGAAATTAATATCAATAAATTTTGCTCTAAAACAAAATATCCAAAAACCCTAGCCTCTAAAAAATATATAAAAGTACAAAAATATAAATTTTTTCATCAAACGACTCTACCATAATTCTACTCTTTAGATCGTGACTTTACCACGATTCTACCTTCCGATTCACGGTGTGATTTGGATTGACATTTTGTCGTGGGTTCACAGAAAGTAAGACTCTAAGAGTAGGATCGTGATTCTAACTACCCTCCCCTTTGGGCTCTTGCATTCTTCTTCCTCCGTCTTGTTCTCTTTGGCGACTCTTATGTTTGGGTCCCACTTGACAAACACACCTCCTTCCCTTTGTCTCGTTCTCCTCTCTCTCTCTCTTTGCAAGTTGGGTTTGACTTTTACTCAAATTTCAGATTGGAATATTTTCCCATTTTTAATTTCTATCATTTCATGTGATTACAAACTTAGGACATTCATTCTATTTCATACGAACTCCGATTCCATCGATTCTTATTCTTAAATTCATAAAAAGTGCTATCTTTCTTTTGATACTAATTTATATTTTTTGGATTTTATTTGAATTTGGCTTATTTTAGGATAGATTTCATGACTTTGGAGAACCGGATTTACCGCCTCGAAAACAACTAATTGAGCAAAGTAAGTTATATCTTTGATCATATTTGAATTCTAGTATTTTAAATTATTTAAATTCTATTTTAAATTATTATTGCATCGTACTTTTATTCAAAGTAATTTAAATTCCTATCTTTAAATTGTAGCTAAATCCCAAACCCTTGTATAACCAATTATTATCAACGTAGGTAGTATGGAGAATAATTTCAAGCGTGTGATATATTTACTATTTAAAAATTAAAAGATTAGATTATATGATTACATGAATGTTGAATATTAGATTATTTGGAGATTGGATTATCGGATTAGCAATTCATGATGTTGATTTTGGTGGATTGGGTTGAATCAAGAAGTATGGAAAATTATTTTTGGTCATATTGGATTTATCGAATATGATTGAATAAAGAAGATATATTTGGAAATAACTCTTGGATGGATTATAGAAATAAATCTTAGTGGGAGTATAGAAATATATCATTGTTGGATTATAGAGATAAATATTGGTGGGGATAGAAATATATCTTGGTTGGATTGTAGAAGTACATCTTTTGGGGATTATTGGAATATATTGTTGGAAGATTGCATTATAAAAATAGATTATTGTTGGATATTGTTGTTGGAGATTGGATTATTAGTATTGTTGGAGAATTAATATTGAGAAATTTATCAAGTAGAGTGGTGATTAAAATCTAAAGGGTTGGATGTTCATAACAATTCATGATGTTAATTTTGGTGGGTTGGTTGAATCATGAAGAATGGGTAAAATTTTGTGAAATTAATTGGTTAATTTAGTTATATTGGATTTATTGGATATGACTAAGTAGAAAATTGGATTTAATAGAAATATTAGTGGAAATAAAAGTATTATTAGTAATTATTGGGAATTTAGTTGTGACAAGATGATCTGGTTTAGGTGATGAATAAAGAATGAAGTTGGATTATTATAGTAAGTTATGAATGGAATTCAGGTGCATTGATTGAATTCTAATTGATGAAATTGATGGAGTTATTTGGATAGTAGTGTTTGGTTGACCTACAATTGTTGGTGGACTAATGTATACCATAATGTTGTGGATCAATAGACATATAGATTGATTTGGAGTTTTATAATTTTAATATTGATGGTTGACTTACTTATCTTATAATTGACAATTATTGGACATCAAGCCCTCACCCTTATTACCCTAGATAAAACTCTAGTTAATACAATAGTCCGACAAGATGCTTTTGTTGAAAAATATTATGCTTAGACAAAGTTTAGACCAAAAATATTTAATTTGGGGAGTTTAGCCAAATGTTCAATTATAATTTAAAATGGGGCTTTGGTATTGTCTTTACCATAAAAAATTTGAAAAATGATTTAACTTGAAAAATAAATAAAAGTTGCTTTAGACTTGGTAAATGGATGTTTGGATAGTGCAAGTTGATGTCGGGATCGAGTCATTTCTATGATCGAGCAGGGGTTATTTTGAAATGTCGCCTAAGTCAAAGACCGATTTTGGTAGTATCTTGCTAAGCCCCTTTGTACAACCACATGTCCTATGTAGGTAGGACCTAGCCAACTAATTTATCATGTTCTAGCATTATGCCCGGAATTTGTTTTAGGTTTGTGGGAACGATGGTAAAAGACATTCATGTCTTGGGCTTGCTCAGGCGATGGTAACAAACATACATGTCAAACACGGGTGAGCTCCAAGTCATTGGTAAATGACCAAAATTTTGGTTAAGCTCATCGGCGGGTTGGTGTTAGAGCATGGTATTGTAAAGGCCTTGTGATATTCACTTAGTCGCACACCTACAAAAGTGTGTGAAAGCTTATTATAAGTCGATTATCTCTTATGGGTAAAGTTGTACAATCTTTACGAGGGTAAAACTATTGAATAAAGTGTTCCGGTTATGGACATCCGAGCAAAGCCACTCAAAATTAGAATTTGGTTTTGATTTCAAAAGACATTTAACGAATGGTTTTGGATTGTTATCCAATCGGGAAAATTTGTTTTCCATGTGATAGGAATGTATCCTTTACCACTCTTGGATGAATGTTATAATGCTATTTTTTTAAAACTAATTTATATACAATAACTACTTTGGAACTTTTTATGAATATTTAAAGAAAACCTTGCTTTATGCAAAATCAAATCTATAAGTTTTTTGATAAATCCTTGCATACATTATAATCATTATTGGATGTAACTTGCGAGCATAGTTATTTGTGCTCATTTTTCCTAATAAAATGTTGTTGAGGAGGAGGACTTCAATCAAGATCTCGACGACTAGGCCCTTCTGGCATTTTTGTGGCGAATCGTGGCCTATTACTATTTTGCTTTTTTTGTATTTTGCTCTTTGGCCTTAACAAATTTGAATTATTATGAATGAATGGTATCATGGAATTAATATCATTTTTTTTTGTGTACACTAGTTTTTTTGGACTAGCGTTAATCTGAGAACTGGGATCCTTGGAAGGAATTGGATTGGCTCCATGAATTAACCCAAACACCTCAATCCACTGGGGTTGCTCTTCCTCCACCCGGAGATGGCGAACACCAAGCCACTCACAACCAATCCAGGCCTCTTGAACTCTTCTTGAAGAGATCACCCCCGACTCCTCCAAGCGTCTGGGTGGTGACAACCAAGTCGTGCCAACTCGCCAAGTGCAACACACACACAAGTGGATATTCAATCGACCTCTAGATGCAAAACATGCACCTAGAGTTCTTCTTTCCTTGCTCATAATGTGCAACACATCACTACTACAAAAAACTCATCACGACGGTTTTTGAACCGTCAATTTTTGTTTGGGATGACACGGGTACCGGAAACCATTTTAAAAAGCTATCAGCCGGTTCTATTCATGAACCGTCTGCGATAGTTATTTTAGCGGTTCTTGTTTAGAACTGCTGATAGTTTTTTCTATGGCAAAAAAACGATTTTCACTTGCCGGAGCCTCCCGAGCCTCGGAATGAATATGATATGGATTTTGGATTGAACTTTTCGCTAGCTTTCCCACAATAGCCACAAGATCACGGAGCATCAACTCAATCTATTCACATATCACTAAAAACAACACGGCATCACCCACATCACGGAGCATCAACTCAATCCATTCACAGCACTAACACACAAGGAGTAATCCACATCAGGCAAAGGGAGGAGTAGAGAGGTGAGGTCGTGGGAGGCTGGGGTGCGAGGTCATGGGAGGCCGTGATGAGGCCGGGGGGAGGAGGGCGGGTGACGAACTCGGGAGGAGGGCGGCAAAGTAGAAGGCCGGGGCCGGAGGTCGGGGGGGCACGGCGGGTGGGCGAGGTGGAGGGGAGGGCGATAGCTCGGGGGCCGGGGCGGGGGGCGAACGGAGATGGCATAGGAGAAATGGCAGAGGAGGAGGAATGGCAAAGGGAGGAGATGAAGTTAATATAGAGAGATTTTCGACGCCCGCCCATTAAGTGCAAATTTTGTTTTCCCGCCAACAAAACAAAAGTATCCGACGGTTTTATACAAAAACCATCTATGATGACATATCACGACGGTTCGTAAATCGTGGAAAGCGTCTAAAAGGTTCTTAATCGAAAATGCGTAATGAGTATCTCATCACGATGGTTTTTGTATAAAATTTCGTGATTTTAGGGTTTTACCATGGTCCCTAAACCATGGTAAAAATTTGCCATGGTAAAAATCCGTTATGGTAAATCTAAAATCAAAGCTTCTAACCATGAACCGTCTTGATATTCTCGATCAGATGGTTCTAACCACGGAACCGTGGATATCTACATATCACATACGGCCTTCTAGAACCATCTGTGATAGTTAATATCACGCATTCGCCTTGGAACCGTCGTGAGGCGCTTCTATGGCATGTTTTGTAGTGGCAAGGCAACCGTCGGAGGCGCCTTCTATGGCTGTTTTATAGTAGTGCATGCACAATTGAGTTGAAAGACTTGCACTAGCTCAAGAGAGTGAAATGTGAAGCATCAACCGCCCTCTCAAAGAGGTATATATAGCCCACACATAAAAACTAGTTGTTAGAACCAAATCGGAAAAATACTTAGGCCTAGGCATGTCCTCCTCAATAACCGGACATGTCCTCCCGAGTATAACGACTAGTGCATTAAATCGAGAAAATGACTTGGGGCTAGAAAGCAGGGGGACATGTCCTTCCCATGAGGTGGACATATCCAGAGCTCTCTTCCTCCGGCATGTCCTCCCCTTGGACATATCCTGGAGCCCTCGGTTCCTCCCAACATGTCCTCACCAAACACATCACATGTCCTCTCAAATGTAGTTTTTATTCAAATGTAAGAGTTCAAGACAAGAGATGATTCCCACGTAAAGATGCATGTACTTCAACCATTTACAAAACACATTTGTAAACTATAATTCCATGTCACAAAGAGATATGCATGGACTTCAACCATTTGCAAAATATATTTACAAATTATAGTCACATGCTACAAGAAGTAGATGCATGAGCTTCAACTATTTGTAGAACATATTTGTAAACTATAGTCCCATACCATAAAGGTAAATACATGGACTTCAAGTCCAAAAACATATTTACAAATTCTAGTCACGTGCTATAAGGATTAAATGCATGAGCCTCAACTATTTGCAAAACACATTCACAAATAATAGCATCATGACATGGAGTGCTAGAGAAAGTGAGATTGAGCTATCAATGATGAGACTCAAAGTACTAGATACCCACTCTTAATAGTACGACAACCCATACTAGCAATCAAGTCTTCCAACAAAACATCGAGACCGGTAAAACACTTGAAACACATCCTTACTTTGCTAGTTAACATTTGTCTTACGCATCCACTTAGAGCTTTCACCGATGGTGATACTCTCATCTCCAAGTCCGGATTCGTTCTTGTCCATAAACTCATGATGATATCCTCCACTTAGATCTTGCCTTGATGCTCATCAACACATGATGTCATCAGTCATCACGAACCTTGACTTGATGATAAACAACATGTGATGCCATCCAAAGTCTTCATCATCAAACATGACTAAACATATTTCACCAACTCATGAAAAATATTAGTCCAACACATCCGATTGTCATTAATCATCAAAACACACCATTTACACATAATGGAGGGTCTAGATCGTTCAACCTCACCCTTTTTGGTGATGGATGACAACTCAATTACAAATAATTGAATTTAATTCAACGTTAGTATATTTCAACTATGAAAGTTTTATATAATCAAGGGATGTGTTTCAAAGTAAAGATCCTCAATATATGTGAATAAAAGAAAGGGATCAATACTAGTGAAACCTCAAGATATAGAATGTACCTTCCCTAAATGTGTGCATACACGAATGTATATGAAAGCATATGTTGAAACTTTGGTGGAGTTAACCCTATATTTTGATCCAGGGAATACAACAAGATATAAGAATATGACATCGAATGCATACCTCTGATATTTTCATATTTCTATTCAAATAAGACTAAACAAGAGTGTATCAACAAAAGTGTTAGTCTCATATTTATATTTGTCATTCATTACCAAAACTAAATTAATGGAGCTTGAACTTACAAAGAGTCATAGTTTGTATTTTGGCGAACAGCCAAGCATAAATGGTGTAAACTCGTATGATCGTCTCCCTTAGGATCTTTATTTGTATATATTTTCATTCAAGAAAAGACAAAATAGAATTTTGTTTAGGCCCTCTTAGTCAAAGCCCACTTAGTACCTTAAAACAAGGACCATTTAACCTGGTTACACTTCCAACCAGAGAATATATGTGCTTTATTTAACATAATTGATTCGACCGACACCCATTGACGACCGGTAATGGGTGGTAATCAACTTCTTGACTATATAGTGACTATATGTATAAATGGTTGGAGTCATAATGGTTTAACACGTGAAAGTTTAATTGAACGCATGATAGATTAATGACTATTACGACAAGGTGCAACAGTTGATAAAGTACTCAACGGTTCAAGACATAAGGGGCATGAAAGCCAGGAGACGCCAATTACATCAATAACTGTCACCCATAGATAGATGGAAATTAGAGTGCCTACATGCCTAAAAAACAACATTCTTTTCCACACTTCTTGTAAATTCATTATCCACGACAATAAAGTCTATAGGGGTGTTGTTGTTCCCTTTATTATTTTTGTAAGTTCGATAAAAGGCTCTGAGTTTTGTGCATTTACAGGACTCCTGATTTTCCACAATCTCAAATTTATCTGTGAGAGAATTCGCATGTTTTTCAAAGACTACTTCGTGTAGGCAGGACTCATAAATTACTTGCTTTCTTGTCGAATTCTCCCTCCCAGGTTCGCCGCTTCTTTGCACAGATATAGATAAATGTAGACTGAAATGTTCATATACTCTCTCTTCTTTTTTGTATGACATTATAGAATCTGTACCATCAAATTAAACTTTCTAAAATTTGTATTGAAGTATATGTGATTTGCCCATTTTTCCTTATCATCTTAAGCTCTTAAACTTTTTTGAACCAGGTTGGTTGATGCAACTCAATATTATCGGAGCAAAAAAAAAAATTCAAACCCAATGACACAATTAAAATAATAATTGTAGCTCACTTCTATTCCACCTGTTAGCTTTTTTGGGTGAAATGGTTAATGCATGTAACTCAGTAATTTTACTATCAATAATTTATCATTCAAAATACTTTTGTAGTATCATAATTTTATCAGATATGTTAATATAAAATTATAAAAATAACGATCAAAGTCATTATTAAAAGGAAAAAAAAAAATGTCAAATAAAGAGGAACGGAGAGAGGTATATTTTAGAACAATGGTATTTTATCTTCGCATACAAATAAATTAGGGTTATTTCTACACGCCTATTGAATAAAAATGTTCAGACCTTCAGGTACAACAAATAAATATGGAATCAACCAACTCAATGTATGAATAGTGACTGGTAGGCACTTGTGCCACTTAAAATTTCTGGTTTACTCCAATATTGACTTTATGTATATGACTAGTCCTTATTAAGTCTTTTGCTAACTTAGAAAATGACTAGATTGCACATTCTATCATTCGTTGTCCTTTCACACGAAGGGAGGAATTAATGAGTAGTATCCTGATTGCGAGAGAAACAATCAAATCATATACTAAAACCTACTAGTTATGGCCCGCAAAATTATCAAAAGAAATTTTACCTGTGTTACTCTTACTCCAACGAAAAATTGAAAAAAGAATTTTTCTCTCAGCAAGCTGTGTAAAGGAAAAAAAATCAACTTCTCTTAGCTTAATCTAAATACATCTCAAGAAGTCCTAAAAAAAATATTTGATCTCAACCATTAATTTCACCACCGGACGGCCCTCCCTTCGTGCCGAGTTGATGTCGTGCACCTAGCGAAAACGCTGCACATTTACATTTACGCTCCTCTGCTCATCCGCTCTGCGTTTTTAAATACCTCCTCCACCCGCAGCGTACATAGCAGCTCAGCTCTGTTCCCCCGCTCTGCTTCTCTCCTTCAGTAGTAGCAGCAGCAGTACAAGTAAACAGCAAAAGAAATCAGAACCTTTCAGCCATGAGGCAAGGAGGAGGAGGCGACGGGATCAGCCCCGGCAATGTCCCGGTGTGCTACTACGGCCCGGGCGGGCGCGTGCCGGCCTCGCTGGAGCGGCGGGTGCGCGCCGCCGAGGTGCTCTTGCGGTGCGCGGCGTGCGGCCTCGCCGTGCTCGCGGCCGCCCTCCTCGGCGCCGACCGCCAGACCCGCGTCTTCTTCTCCATCGAGAAGATCGCCCGGTACACTGACATGCAGTCCCTCGTGTAAGCTCTCCATGAACGCCTCCTCAACTGCCCTTTCCTCTCTGTTAGTAGTAGTAAATCTCCTCTCTTTACGGCAAGTAAAATTCTTCCCTTCTTGACTAGTCACTGATGATGTGAAGCAGTGACAGCAGCAGCAAGCGAATCTTTTTCCCCCCTTTTTTGAGCAAAAAATGTCACTGCCTCACCGGAACGGAGGCTCACAAGCTACAGATCACAATACAGTAATATTCCGGCGTCTTTACGTCGCAGAGTTATTTGTTTCGACTGGTCACCGATGTTAGCCTATTGTTCTAAGATTATTTCTAGCTTTTACAAAAATAAACAGCGTGTACCTTACCTTGTGGTTGCTCAGCAGCTAGCACTGGTAATTTGGTCAATGTCCTAGTACTACTTCCTTTATAAGGTACGTTACCTAGTCCAATGGTTACTTAGCGACTAGAAAAGCTTCCTTGATTTGGCACTCTGATTAGGCTAGCAATATCAACACCGATGCATTGATAAACTATAGGCACATCAAAGCGATACGGTTTAAGACGGTGGAGAGCTGGCGAAGAGATTAATGGCAAGAAAGGAGAAGCAACCAACCAAACGTACGTGGATGCAGAGGCAACAGACGCTTAAAGCTGCAGATGAGGCACGGTTGGGCGAGTTTATTTCCTTGTCGAAGCCAAGGCCCACCCATATATACTAGTACTCCATATGCCACTGCTGCGTGGCTGCAGCAGCAACAAGCCTAGCATGGACACGGGGTGCCGTACAAAGAGTTGGAAACTCCATTAATGGTACCGGCTGTCCGCGATGGCATTTGCAAAAATCAAGATTTTTGTTTTCTTTGTGTGGTTAGGGCATCAACAATTAGAGATAACTTTATCTTTAATATATGATTTTATCTTTGAGATAATATCTTCGATACATATTTTATCACATTCTTAACATTTATATTTTATATTTTTATTAAAAAGACTTAATAATTAGATTGATTAATTACAAGGCCGTTATCATTCTTTTTTCCGTGCATAATAATTCATGAAGACGGGTATTCTCTTTCTCCTCTGCTTCTATTCTTTACGTAAGATTTTATTGATACGATGCATCTAATAGGTAATAATAAACATATTATTAGAGAAACCCTTAGGGAGTTTGGACGGACGACTAGTGGAATCGGTGCTTTCACTCTGTTGAGTAACGATTCGCACCTACCACGTGGTGGCTACCCGATGCTGCAGTGTTAATGGTTAGATCATTCATGGGAACGCATAAATGCATAACCTACTTCTCGCCTACCAGCACAGTTGCGGCACACTAGGATTTTGTTTTTAGCTCTCTCTCTCTCTCTCTTGTGTGTGTGTGTGTGTGTGTGTGGGGATGTAGTATTTGTTTTTAACTTATCGGTAGTAGTATTCTGGTGAAAATGCAAGTGATGCGGCACTCCATGATCAGTGATATACTGATATTTGTATGTTTGGCAGCCATCAATCGTCAGTATTTAAGTCAAATTTTTTGCTTGTTTTCACTTTGTTGATAGTCTCCATTGCTGTCCACATTAACACCTATGAGCAGGACCATCAAGGCCGCGAAGTCGGGGATTTTTTAGGCAAACATGGAGTAGTAGTATATCATTGGGAAAAAGTCCCCAAAAATGCTGATATTTTTTTAAAAGTCTTTAAGAACTTTAAGAAACAATGGTTTAAAGCTGAAATCTAATCAAAGAGACAGAATGCACCTAAAGCTCGTTTTGCTTTAACGCAGGTTTTGGTGATAGCAAATGGGATGGCCGCTTGTTATAGCCTTATCCAGGGTGCAAGGTGCTTGGTGAGCATAGTGAGGGGTGGTGTCCTTCTCAGTAGGCCCTTGGCCTGGGCTATCTTCTCTTGTGATCAGGCAAGTTGTTGGTATTGTCACCGTCAGCTTTTCTAGTCGTTTGCTCGCTTTCGTTGTTTTCTCATGTGTGTTTGTCACCGTCAAAGGGTGACTTTTCTGCTATGATGACAACATTTTAGGTGTAAATGCTTCTGTTCTGTAGCTCTTGACATAGAACAGGATTTCTAATGCGTAGAGAATGAGATGATTACATTGCATAAAGCGAAATGTTACCTAAAACCAAGTTTCACCTATTGTAAGGTTATGGTTAGTGTCTTCACAGGAAACCCTTCTGGGAAAAAAACCAGATGTTTCCCCTAGCGGACTAGCGAATGCAACATCATTTGTTGGTTTTGTTAGTTCTCAAAGAAAAGTGATACTGTACCACAATGCACAAATCATGTGAATATGTGATCTCTTTAGTTTTCCTTTGCATCCCTCTGCATACCACAGTAATCTGTCAACAGATATACATCCTTATCAATTTGAAAGAAAGGAAAAATGCATGGAATTTTTTTGCCAGATGTGTGAACTGTATGAATTTACTGATACAAAGAGTTGTTTTTCTTTTTTTCAAAGAAAAGTTCAAGTAAAATACTGCCAATACTGACCTTCGTAGAAAATGAAATTGGTTGGACAAAGGATTACTTTTTTGCATTTATAGCATATAGAAAACTTTTCTGATGCTAGAAATTATAGATTGGGTTATCGTCATGTTACATCGATCCTGTCTAGGCACTGTAGTACTACTGGTATTAAAACAGGTCAGTACAGCAGGTCACGTATCACAATCAACATCTAGCTATATTTCGGCATGTTCCATGAAAATTGACAAATCATTATGGGCAAAGAAACACTTAATTAAGAACCCCAAATATTAGCAGCTGATCCACAATATATGAGCTCCATCTCCCAAACCCAGAACTGAAGAATTGTGTTACATTTTTTGTACCTTTAATCATATACTTCTCATGCTATAGCAAACAATAAATGGATGGTAAATAAAGATTTATCACCTTGTAATCAACGTGGCATTTGCTGTTTTAATGCAGCATCTGTATTAGGTGAGATCAGAAGCATCACAACACCACATGGCGTTATTAATGTGTAGTTCTGGATTGTTCTATTGCCTATTCTAGCATTAAACTCTCACAACATATCGTACTCCAGTACTGTTCATCTGGAGCAAGCAGTTTTATCTTTACTTGCTTCTAACTTCTAAGAGTTCAACGCAACTGTATCTAGTACTGAGGTGAAACACAAACGACAAGTTGTACCTCAAATTTTTATCTTTTTTTTTTGAAACTTTTACGCCGAGACTTTTGTTAGTAGTAACTCGGCATTTTATCTACTTTGCAGGTGATGGCGTACATCACAATATCAGCGGTGGCCGTGGCGATGGAAGCCGCGCTGATAGGCAAGTACGGCCAGCCGGAGTTCCAGTGGATGAAGACGTGCCACCTCTACAAGAGGTTCTGCACGCAGGCGGGGGGCGGCGTCGCCTGCGCCATCGGTGCGAGCGTGAACATGGTCGGGATCGCGCTCCTATCGGCGTTCAACCTCTTCCGGTTGTACGGCAGCGGCAAAGGGAGGAAGTGAAGCGAACCGGTGCTTCTCCTTTGCTGCCCTTTTGAAGCAGCCTATGATGATGATCTTGCTGCCCTCTTTTAGGTTTTAACACCAAAATCTGGAGAACCATGCATAGCTATTTCCTCCCCCCCTCTTTGTTTTGAGTTTTGTGCTGTTGACATGTTGTCAGCGTTAGCCATAAAGTCTATGGGACACGATCGATGTATATGATGTGAAGTGATCGACGTGTTTGTAAATATGATCAATAAACGAGCGAAAAGCGATGTATCGGTGTCCGCCGGCAGGAGGCAGGGGCTAGAAAATTTACTCGGTTAGGTGCTGCTGCTGCGCTGTCTGCCCTTTTGGTTGGTAGTAGTAGTAGTAATTTGGATGCCATTGAAATGGCGAGTTGGCTGGATCCTGGAGGCATGTGGTGTTTTATGAGATTGGTACAAATGTCACAGTGTGAAACAAAGAAGTTAAACTGTTTCATGTCAAATGGTTCTCTGCTCTTGTCAAAGCAATTTGCTCCCAAGTCCCAAGTCCCAACTTACACTATCAAAGCATTGCATGTTGCATGCAAGCGGATGCATGATGTATCATATATGGCTCTGTGGGACTGGGCCTTGCATTCACTTAGACACGTATATGACGCAAAGGCCCAATGAGGAAATCCTCAACATATGTCTGTGTGGGCTTGGCCTTGCGTGGTATTGAGATTTGAGGATTTGTCGAACTACAAATGTCTTAGCACCTCTCAACAACAACAAAAAAAGTGCCAGTGACGAGTATCATTGCAATCATTTGGACCCAAATGATGGTGTCCGTGCGATTATACTAACATAAGTTACGGATTTCGAAATCTAGCATGAATCATGGACATAATTTTGCAGGGGATTTCAATGCAGTGAAACCATATATGTAATGTCGTATTCAATTCTATGTTTTCCCTAACTGTCGTGCACTCGCTTTTCCAAAAGGATTAAAAAAAGAAAGAAGGGTTGTGCACTTTTGCTACTGTACGACTCCTATGTTTCTTTGCAAGTTGCAACACACGAACAATGTATATAATCACTAACATTTCGTGCCAATTAACGATCTGTAGTGATTCCGGGAAGCCAAGTCAACAACCTGAAATTAATGCACAACGCGAGTTAAGGATGCCTGCAAAAGTTAGCGAGAAATTAATGATCATCTGAGGAAGAAGACTGCATGCCTGCATCCAGATGCGGCACTGTCTCCGTAAAGATACCCTGTGCAGCGTAAGACAAAACACACTCAGTAGTCCTATTTAAGATATGTGTGAAGCATAGCAGCACAGAGAAGAGCCCTGTTTAAGACGCTCATGGAGGGGCAGTTTAAGGACCCTGTTTAATCCTGTAATGAGGATCACTTAATGAATAGTACCTGGTATCGTAGCAAAACACTGCAGCAACAGTAAATTTTTTTTACTGTATCAGAAACATTATATGTATTGATCTGGACATTTGTTTTTTTTTCATCTAACGGTAAATTAAGATCGTTTTTTTAATACAAATCACTATAAATTCTCTGTATTGAAACAAACAGGATGCATTTCCCTTAGTGTCTTGTAGCCTGGAATCCTGTTCAAGGCAGGCCTTAGCTAGCTAGGCTACCGTGCATCACATCAATCGACAAGCATGGCTCCATATCTCCTCATGTTCGATGCAGATTGCCTAGCAAATGGACCTGCTTGCACGTACGTACCGAGTCCATTCACTTCCAATTGCTCGAGTCTTTTGAAGTTTTAACTGGTGTACGCGTCGCTGCATGCATTCGGTGTCTGCTCCTTTCGCCCTGGCATGGGGGCTTGTCATACTGAAAGAGATGCATGCAGCAGAGACATGGGCTAATTGGGAGGTTGCGCGCAGCCTCTTCTCACACGTGACCCTCTCGATCTCCCCCTCCTGCAATCCTACTAGCCCTATCAGGATCGGGCAGCACTCGATCGATCCAAGAACCCACGCGAGGACCGTACCGAAACGCCATCGATCGCCAGCTTGTGAGTTGTGAAGATTGGCCGCTTGCTCAACAAATCAACCTCTCTTCGCCCGTCTCGTGAACTCGGTCTCGGCGCGCGCGGCGGCCATGCGTGCATGTGTGATGTGTGAGCAAGCGGCTGACATGATCGACGCGCTGCTATTATCTCAGTGTCGCTTGCGCGGCGCTAGGATCTCAGATCGGTTGCATAATTTTGTGAGTTATTTGAACTTTTGGCCGATCGTCGATAGCCTCGGTTGATCCATGCGGGTACGTATGATGGATACATGTAGCTGCTGGGCTTTGGCGACTTGTTGTCGATCGATCGATGACAACGTACTCGATCTATCTCTGCCTGTCTCGTGAACGCCCCGAAGCTGCAGTCTCCATGTCGTTTTCGAGGAGCCCAAATTCTCCCAATATAGGATGTTTAATTTTTATATATAGTGGTTTATATTATTATGATTTAGTTATCTACATCTAAGCAAGTAGGTAGTAGAATCTCGATGGTGGAATTGTAATTGTCTTATATGAGGATGTATGACAAAGAAAGTAATATTTTCAACCCTATTAAAAAGATATGATACCTTTATAAAAAATATAAATACAAAGAAAAATCTAGTTTGACCTTAACATATCAATGATAAATTTAATTTATACTATCATCGTATACTACTAGTAGAATATATGATAAATTTTTTCCTAATAGAGTACGCTCGCGTACACAAGTATTCCCCAGTGTGGATGTCGATGCCTATTCAGGAATATCAAGGATCCTTTTTTTTAGTTCCTGACGAGTAGTGAATGTGCGCACATGAAGCAGCAGCTGCAGCTTGCAAAAACTTGGTGGTTACCGGCTAGCTTGCCATTTTTTTCATACCTCGTGATCTCTCTTGAATTTATGTGTGTCTGCAGTGGCAACCTCAATGTAACGCGCCTACGCATGCATGCATTTTCAGGATCTCAGAGTAGCAGTTATCACCTCAGTACTTTGAATTCTCTTTGCCTGTAGCAGATGTATTTATTGTGCATTCTCTCGAGATGCGAATACTGAATATACACTGCAACACCGGGAACTTGCATAAACTTACCCGTGATCTCTTCCTTCAACCGAATTTCTCCTTTTCGTCTCAAAAAGGATTGATTTATACCTTCATATCTGATCGAATATTGTAGCTGTGATTCTCGATCAGCATTATGCAACTTTCGCACGGCGCCACCAGGTCACATTTGCTGTACACTGTTGCATCATCTGGCGCCCCGAAGTGACGAACGCTTCTGTAGCTAGCTAGTCGACGTGACAACACACTATCCAGCCGAGACCGCCATTCTAGATAGGTTATTTCCCGATCCGGAATGCGCCCTCGCGCGCTTTCGGTCTGGTCGCACGTCGAGGCCACTGGACAAAGAGAGAGAGCTGCGACGATGTGGGCCGCCGATGTGGCCAGGACACGCGCGCGGTAGCTGTGCAAGTAGTAGACGCCGTGCGTTTTTACCATTTGACTGCGTGCTTGCATGCATGTCGCTTCCGGGGAAAAGCCTAAAATGATGGAGCAGGAACCGACCCGGCAGATCTGTACCCTGCCTGCTCGCCTGCATCGCTTCGGCATGCAAAAATAAAAATAAAAATCTGGCTCCCTCGGAGCTCGTGATCGAATAGATTTCGTTCCAGTACGTCCTTAATTGGAACAACTCGTAGAGTTTTCAAGTAGCAATTTCAAACATCGACTCGCTGCTTGAAATGCGCGAATATATATCGTATGAACTGTGGGTGATGGTGATTAAGCATCCACTCGATCTCAATTGGTGTCAGTAGTTTTCTAGGAAATCCCATGTTCCAGACGGGCTGAAAGCTTGAAACCTGAAACAAAATTACATTAGTACTCCTGCTACTATATTGTTGTTTCTTTCGGCCTAATATCCAAGATCAATCCAAAGAACAGCAATAGACAGGCTCCAACACCCAACTAGGCTGCTGCTAGTGGTCCATTTCACCGGCGGTCCCCGGGACAGTAGACTGTTGGGCGAGCCGTGCCGATCGAGCGTATCCAGTAGAAGCAGCAGCTTACCCTTTGCGGCTAAAAGGCGTACAGAGGCGAGCGCAACGATTGTCAGCCGACGAGAGATCAGTTCGGCCGGCCATCAGCAGCGATATCACTCATCAGTCATCCCCACAGGCAGCAGCCCAGCCGAGCCATGGAACGAACGAAAGCAATCGCGAAAGCTAGGTGATGAGGTGATTACTACGTAAGTACGCCATGCGCGCGACTCGCACGTAAGCGTCCAGGCCGAAGCAACAACGCCAGGAGCGATACAAACCGAGTGCTTAGAAATAGCAGCTCGCCAAACGGGTGCAAACAAAGCCCAAGCGTACACCGAGCAATGGAACGATCAAAAGGGAGGGGAAAAAGAATCATTATTAGAATATTTAATGCCCCTCCGGTACAGCTTAATTAATCCTTATTGTTCGTACTAGTAATAAGTAACCAAATTATGTTAAGCGGCGTGCGTCGAACAGCACACGCCAAGAACGCGGCGACATCAAATCGTACGGCCGGAATTAAACAAGCGAAAAGGGGTGGAAGCATGTCCGCCCATTGATCACGACACGTCCACGGGGCACAAGAACAGCAGCGACGACGGCGGCTGCTGCTGCCTACCGCCGCCGCTCCCGCCGCCGAGGCGCTCGTAGCAGTCGATGGAGAAGAGCGACAGCGAGAGGGAGAGCGACAGGTGGGCCCGTGCGTGCGCGTGGGTGAGGACACCCGCGCGGCCCAGCCGGTCGAGCGCCGGGCCGAGGCAGAGGCGGTAGAGCCGGCGGTACCCGCCGAGCGCGGCGACGACGGCGCGGGTGGCTGGGCCGGCCGTGGGGCCCGACGCCGGCCCCACGTGGCGGAGGCAGAGTGCCTCCCAGACGGCGTCCCGGCGCGCGACGGTGGCCCAGAGGCGGCAGACGCAGGCGGCGGCGGCGAGCGAGCGGCCGTCGAGGCGCGCCAGGATCTCGGCGAGGAGATCGGCGTTGTCGTTGATATTGTAGGCGCCGCCGCCCAGCAGCTGCATGCGCAGCTCCAGCTCCGTCACCACCACCACCACCACCTCCTCCACCCCCTGCCGTGGCGTGGGCCGTTCTCCCATGTACACGGCTGGCCGTGCCGGTGCCGGTGCCGGTGCCTCGAGTGTAGTGCTGGCTGGTTTCGTGGGGGTGAGGGAAGTGGGAGGTGAGAGCGAACGAGACGGGTGGACAGCGTATATATAGGGAGACGGTGGGGTTTTGACTCTGTTTTTACGCGCGTGGGGCACCCCAAAAGGCGATTAAAGCCTTCTTGGAACCAATGGCAGTCGCCGTAGAAGCTGAGAGGGTGTGCTAATTATTCCCTGCTGTCTGCCACAGTAATAATCACCGTAAAGTAAAAATTCCGAAGGTGCAAAAGAGAGAGAGAGAGAGTTTTGTGGCTTGTGACTTGTGAGGGTATCTGGTGTTGCGAGTGAACGAGGAGATGGGGCCAAGTGGGACGGGCCAAGGGGTGTGGAGATGCGCAAACATTGAGGAGGCGTAGGCGCTGCGACTAAAGTATTCGCGTTCGTTTTGACGTGAGGGTGTGTCCGTGTGTCCTCGTTCGTCCTCGTCCTCGGAAAGCGAGGGGAACAGCAGCGTACGTCGTTTGCTCGACCGGCGTTGGAGCGCGCGCGTGTGAGTAGTAGGTAGTGTAGCGTAGCTGTGAGCTTGTGGAAGTGGGTTTTTGGCTTTACGGCCGGCGCGTTTCCTTACATGTCGATCGACGCGCGGTGCGGTGGCCGGCCGCGCGCCATGCCCAGCCGGTGGTTGTTTGCTACTGTAGCTCGGTCAAGCGGACGCAATGGTGTTGCCAACTCGCCGTGCATGGCAGCCATTGATAGGAAACCAAATGATATCTCTATCCGCCTTAATTGCGTCCGTACATGATTCATACTAGGGCAAGCCGTTTTGCGTGGAAATCTTGTGCTGTTGCAAGTCTACTGCTACCTAAAGCTGGTTAGGACACTCCTTTTGGTGGTATCTTGTAGCCTTGTACAGTGAAGGTGACAGTTCATGGAAACACTGGAGAGATGTTTGTTTGGGTGTATCCAGTGCTGATCTTTACGGGTGCATGCTCACTTCTTTCTTTCGCTTTAGACTTTGGTCCATGCACCATTGCTACTGCTTTGGACTACATGCTTGTTTTGACCTTTTGACTTCTTAATCCATGGCCAATGCTTAGAGGCGACGCCGGATCCACATACTTTAATAGGATGCTTTCACCCCAAGTCCCAACAGGCAAAAGCTAGCCCTACTCTCCCTTCCTCGCACATCACATCCATCAGGCCACACACTACTACAAAAGGCTATAAAAATATCTAATCACAAACGATTTTAAATACAACCATCTATGAAGTATCACGACGGTTCTTAAGACAAACCGTTTTGATGACTTAGAAGATGATTTTAACACAAACCGTCTGTGGGTATCTCATCATGACGATTTGTGTTAAGAACCCTCTGATTTTACCATGGCTTGGATTACCATGCCCAAATCCTCTGCTGAGCGATTTGGGCCAACCTTCGCCATGGTAGTCAATCCTCCCGACACACAATTTTACGCCGCCACAATCCTCTACTCGCAAATCCTCTATCGTGGTAGGATTTGGGCGGAAAACCTCGACCATGGTACACAATTCCCGCACAAATCCTACCACGGCGGAGGATTGTGTCCTGGGAAGGAACGTGTCGCTACATAGGATTTGGACACAGAGGATTTATATCAAGGATTATGTGCCATGGCAAAGGATTGTGGTGGCGGAAGGATTGTGTGCCATGGCCGAGGTTTTGGCAAATCCTACCGGCGGAGGTTGGTTCCGAAATTCTACCACGGCGGAGGATTGGTGTCATGGTAAAATCGGAGATGGTTCATAATCGAACCGTGTGATGATATACTTATTACGACGGTTCATAATTGAACCGTGATGAGATGATTATCACGGCTTGATACTAAACCGCGGATATGTCATCACGGCCGTTTTTGTATGAAATCGCCTGTGATTCGCGGCGGGAGTTTGAAAATTTTTGAAGCATGGCGGAGGTAAAATATTTTGGCATTGTCCTTATAAATAAAGCCGGCCGAGGAGTTTTGGGAGGGTGTCGAACCCAGGGCGCCTTCTTGGGACTTCGTCCCGGCCTGGTCCAAGTTTGCCGCCGCATGCCTCGGCGACAAGGATCTCATCCTCCTCCCATAAGCAAACAAACTTCTTCTTCCTTGATGACTCAATTGATCATGGTAGCTAACCTATGGGTGCACATCGTAAATGGTAAATGAGTGCATCACATCCGCAATGGCTTCACCGCATCGCCTCCGCCATGCTTCTCGACACCTCCACCGCCGGGTTGACTCCTACTCCTCCTCCGGACCCTCTTCACCGCCGCCATGGTCAAGATGGGAAGACGGGTACTCACAGCCGAAGGGAGGTCGGGAAGGTTTTGTATGGTAGTGATGCTTTTTCATGTGTTTTCAAGAGTCTCCAAGATGGAAAGCTCACATAAACTATGATGGTACCAACCATGGAACATTCAAAATCTGATTATTTTGCAATATAAAACTATACAGCCATTTTAACAAAAACCGTCGGATAATTCTATCAAGATGGTTGAACAAGAACCATTCAGGATATTTTCACATACGGTTTGAAAACCGTATGTTATTACAATATAAATCCGACGGTTCAAAAAACCGTCGTGATGAATTTTTGTGTAGTAGTGACACCTCCAATACAAAAACAAACCTTTTCCCCCATCCACCGGCCAGCTTACTATTTTGAACTCTAAAGGTAGCGGATCCTCCGTCCCTCCGTCCCTCCTCTCCCCGCCTCCCTCTCCAAGTTTCCTTCTCCCTCCGGCTTGGGAGGAGAGGGGTCCCAAGCATGTCGGGATGATCGGAGGATCCGAGGTGACAAACAAAGTGGTGGAGCAGGGCTGAGGAAGTAGGCACAACCAATAGTGGGAGGGGGGGGGTGGAGGCACCATATCCCGCCCCGTCATATCAAAGCCTTTGATCAGCTGGACTCCGACGACGAGCTTAGCTACACGCCCAATGCCTCCTCCCCTCCCGGGTATGCTTTTGTTGCATCGTTTCTCAAATTTGTTGCAACACGCTTTCCTCGTTATCACATAAAGAGATTTTCTTTGTTACAATGTTTATTTCTAAAATATTATAGTAAGAGATATTTTGTTGCAAAGAGTCATTGATTTGTTGCATTGTGGTATTTTCTTGTTGCATCGGGGTTGTTGTATTGTTGTGTCTTGGTACAATTAGTTTGTTGCATCAACAATTTTAATTATTGAAATAAGTGTTTTATTTTTTTGTGTACTTGCAAAAATATTGTAGTAAGTGTCTTTAATTGTTGCATGAGTAATTATAAAATGTTGTCCCGGTGTTTTCAAATGTTGCAATATTGTAATAGTTTAAATTTGTTTGTTTGGGATTCTAACTAGTTTTAAAATGCTACTAAATTGTATAGAGTTTCATCCAATTTTTGTGAAAATAATTTTTCACTTTTTTTTGACATTGCCACCGTAATTCTTGGTTTGTTGGTTGTTAAATTATTGGGATATGATTCACGATGAAGCTAATGCTAAGAGGCGACGTTTGATCCTGGTAAAGGGAGGAAACTAGAGGGGGTGAATAGACCTTGCATTTTGACTTTAATCAAATTCAACACACACTTTTCTTCAATATATAAAGAAAGAAGATCGTACGGAGGAAGCCTTTGTCAATATTACTTCCCTTTAAACACAAGATTCAATAATGGAGAATTGATCTCATGGATCGCCGACCGACCAATTTGGGCGACCGGAACGATAAAATAAGCCCATTTTGTGGAATCTCGGACCGATTGGGAATTCGAAACCTCAACCAAACCAAAACCGAAAATTGGTCCAACTTTTGATTCAACCGATGAAACTTGACCAAACTTGGAACACACCTCCCTAAGGATATTTGGAACCTATTCCTAGCGCGATCGCCGGATCCACATCAAAGAATTAAACTTTTGGGTTTTACCAAAGGAGTGTCCAAAACCTAGCAAAAAAAACTTGATCCAAATCTTGCTAGTGAGGAATTGATAATTTAGATGGTCCTAGGGTATTCCCAAACATCATAATAAGGTAAAGAGGTCAAAGACCAACCAAAAAAACCGGATCAAGGAAGCACCAAAATCACCAAAAGAGAAGAAAACATGAGTCATCTTAGAACAAGATTTTTAAAAGATGTTGCTTTGCCCCACCCTCAAGGAGGACAAGAGCTCAATCCAAGAGCACACACACAAATTTCTCAAGAGCCCCCTCTCTAAATAACCCCTAGGGTTTTTACAAATGAAGTGCTTGGGGGTTTTAACTCCCCCCTTTCTATTTATAGTGGAGTTCACTTAATGGGCTCCGTTGAGGCCCAAAAACAGGGACACAAAACACACATTTGTTGAAGTTAAATCGCCGCTTTTCGTGGTTGATCAACTCATTGGCAAATCTCCCCCCGGAACCCTAAACCTTCCAAGGCCACGGCCCGCTTGATCCAACCAAAGGCAACGAACGCCCGTTGAACCATATTGTCCATTACTATTTGAGTCACACCACTCCCCGGCATCCATGATGCCGGACCTCGGCCTCCAAGCTTAGTTCCGATTCCTCGCCGGGCGCCGTTGACCGCAAGCCACCCGACAAAATAGACAAAGAAATGTTTCGGGAACAAGTTCTTCACAACTTGCACGTTAGCTCAATCGTTGCAAATTAAAGCAATTGAAACTCATGCACTAGACACAATCGAAACACAACGATGCCAAGTTGGTGAAGAACAAGGGAAAGGCCGAATTAACTGGCCGGCCGGAGATTTTAAATGGATTTTATAATGCCAGACCCCAAAATGACTTAGCCAAAATTTCATCGGTCCGGAACTCTTGGAATTTTTAAATGAATAAAACTTTTGTTGGAAGCTCCAAAAAATATGAGATCAAGTCTGGAGACCCCTCTTGTCTACATACTCTATTTTTGGCCTAGCCAAAACTCCCCAAAGGTTTTGGCCGGTCAACGCACATGGCCGGTCGGGCCAACCGTCCTCGGACCCAAACCTTTGCTACCCGATCCGGGGACCGAATTCCACGGCCCGATACCGAGGTGCCACGGGTTTTCCAAACGCAGAAATTCAAACCAACAACGCCATTGCCAATTGACTCATCATCCTAAGATCATGCAATTCCCCACGATATCCACAATCTCCCCTTGATGAACACATTGGCAATCTCCGAAAAATTAAGTTTGTGGTTTGAAAAGTAAAAACTCATATTTCACAAAGGCACAACTGGTCCATAAGCAAAAAAAGCCTAGAAAATGACCAAGTTGGCCGAATAGCAAGGGCAAGTGAGATAAGGCAAAGAGAGCACAAAAGCTTTAATTTTGGAGAATAGCCAAAAATCTCACTTAGGTCCAAAGAAAGAACAATTGTTCTATGTGACCTTTGATCATTGTGAGTCTTCCATTTTCAAAAAAATCGGAAAGGGAAAAACCAAAAGAACCCCTCCTATATCACCAATTTTGAAAATCTATTTTCCCTCTATGACTCCAAAAAGCTCTAAAACAACATTTTTACCAATCTTTCTTCCCCATTTGACAATGAATTCATCAAGGTGCATGGAAGAAGATAGAGCATGAAGAAATAGCTTTGTTTTGAACTTTAGCAAAAGGAGCCATGAAGATTATCCATGAAGATAGTACAAGTATTACACCAAGCCATATTATGTGAAGAAGCTATGTTCAATTATGGCAAAACTTTTACCAAAGCTAAGTCCAAAATAGCGAATTCGGATTGAATGAACTAACAAATGACAAGTTACTCAAAATCATAGTTTCACTAAAGCTATCCGGAAAATGAGTCAAGTCATGTCTATAAGCTATCCGAGTCAATGTAGAGCATTATGATTTCAATTAAGAACAAAACGTTCAAGCATTTAGCACTTTGAGCATTTTAAAGAAAAAGATTAATTTTATCTTAGAATTGTGCTAGATCTCAAGCCTTGCCGGACCATCTCAAGCAAGAAGCAAAAAGAGTGATCTAGGTCATCCAAAACTCCCCGAGTTCATGCCTAGTGCAATGGCAAGCCGTCTCATGAGAAAGAATTGGTGAGATCATTTTTTACGAAAAGCTCATTTTTCATTTTTGACTTAAGAATTAATAAAGCTCAATTTTCCTCAAAATAAGTTTAAGACTCGGTTTACCTTAAATGACATGGCATGAATCATGAAAATATCACTAAAGCAAAACTGATCACAAAATCCAACAAGTCATGTTTTAATTCAATTTGCTCAGATAATAAAGCTAGCATGGCAAAGGCTAAGCTAAACACGAAGAGCCATCAAAGAACTCTAGCAGACTAGCACAAGACATGGCATGGTATAAAAATGAAAACATATCATACAAGGATAATAATCAAAGCTCCACAAGATTATATTATAATGCAAGATGTTTGAAAAAAATGCAATGAAAAAAAAAGAGCAAACTCCCCTCAAAAAGGAAGAGGACTAATAACTCCTAACTCTCTCCACAAGAAGGCAAAACGAGAGGAATCAAAAGCTTTAGTGAAAATATCCGCAACTTTTGCTCGGACCAACAAAGTGAAGCACAACATTCAAAACCCGGCTATTAGGAAGCCAAGATGCTACCTAAAGATACAACATACCATCAAATTACGGGATAAGCTTCAATATGCCTCTAATCAAACAACAATACCATGGTAAAGGTGAAAATAATCAAATCAACGGTGAATAATCAAGGAACTAATCATGAAACAACATGACATGAAGTCTAAACATTACTTATTATTCCATCTCTCATCAAAATTAAATTAGTTGAATCCATTAATGAAAATATAATATAATGGCTGGGAAATCGGTCTACTCCTCCCTATTAACATTATCATCAACAAGGTTCACCTAAATAAACCACGAAAAACAAGGGTGAGTCGAAACTTCGGGTACAATAAACAATTGAACATACCGGGTTATGAACAAATCCCCATTCAATTAAGAATTAATCTATGAAAACTTATGTATATGAATGGATGCATTGAAAGAAATGGGAACCCAACCATACCCGGATAGCGGTGAACACCAGGTTTCCTTAAGTCCGATTTAACAAAGTCCAGGATCCAATCACCGTATGAAGAATATTTCATCGGTGTCCAAATTGCCCACATTGGAGTGGTGGCCAACATTGCCTACATTGGAGTGGTGGGTCTTGGAGTGGAATTTGGGATTCAATTTTTTTTCCATGAAATCGTGGAACAATGAACTTCATGCAATTAACTCTTATCACATCATAATGAAGAAATATACATGGCATACGAACATGAATAGCAAGACTAACAATTCATCCACACACAATCATCACCATTCATTATGATAAGACAAGGTATTTGCCTTCTTATTTGGGGCGTTAAGGAGGCAACGGGTGTCCTCCACTCACCGCTACACCGTCACAAATATTTATTAAATAATGATAACAAGGTAAGACAAACTACAAGTGTCCTACCATAACCCTCTAACTATCCGACACAATCAAAGGTTCAAACCGACAATCTAACTAATCCCGGAATTAAAGGACTACCGGACAAGGATACAATAAAAACCATAATTAAATATATGTAAATCAGAATGACTTGAAACCAGTGCTCAATGAATCATCACGAAGTAGGCTACAAAACCTAGTTGGCGATGTTCCGATTCGGCCAAAAACAGTTGGCTAAAAAGCCGTTGAAAACAAGAGGACATCCGTCGGTTACATAACAAAAATAGAGAAAATGGCATAACTTTCATTCCCTTGATCCAATGGAGGTGATCTTTATCAACCTGGAATCATGGTGAAATTATCTTCAAAACCCTTTTGGCCATCCTGGATCTTATTCTAACTAGATCAAAACCGAGGAACAAACCGACCGCCCTCAATTCTCGGATAGAGAAGAACTTGGGTTAAATTCCATAACTTTTGATTTCCAACTCTAAAAATTATGTTCTTTATCAACTTGGAAATCTTAATGAATTCCTGCAACATTCATTTTGGGTGGCATTTTGATTGGCCTCTAAATAATTTATAATGGCCCGACAAGACAATCAAATCACGCCTCTCGACAACATGGGTAAACTACCATATCTCCTAAACCGTAACTCCAAATCAGATGATCTCGGTGCCTAAAAAGCTAAGACCAATGGATACAACTTTATAAGAGGTAGACAGATCAGAAAACAAACGGAACATACCCTCGGCGAACAAACTGGCGGGGGAAGGAGAAAGTGGCGCCTCAGGAGGGGGGGCCCAAGTGGGGGAAAGGGGAAGGGGTTAGGGTTTTGGGGAAGGTCATCCCCAACCCCTCTTGGGCCACATGGGCCGTGGCCCAAGGCCCAGTTGTCGGAATTGGAAACCCCTTGTGATCCAAAAATAGTAATCATTTAATTCTTTCCCAAATACTCTCCTATTCCAATAAATTTTGGGGTATTACATTCTACCCCTTAAAATTGACCCGAATTGTATTCCGCGTTCTACTCAAAGGGCATCAACAATTAGCTTGCGGGACTCCGGCCCCAAGTCGTTTCCCGATGCCCACCGCACCTTTACTAACTAACATTTTTGTGATTATTCATCCCGATCTTTTGGAACCACCCCAGGCGGGACTCAATAGCATGGTACTCGGCTTCGTTCGTGGATCGGCGGTTCTAATGAAACCTCATGCTCCGGATGCCTCCAATTCCCCCGGTTTCACAAAACATTGAATATCCTACACCGGGACACACCGGATGTTGGTATTCCGATGAACTGAAGACGGACAACACGATATGCCAACTTCCTAATTTTAAAATTTGGAAACGAAAAGAATCCAACCGAAATAGAGAGTCCTCATCGATCCCACAAGGCTAACTCTCCACCAAAAGTTAAATTTCAAATTTGACAATTCATCTTAAACTAATCCATTTCCAAATAGGCGGGTTAAAAATGAACACCACGACAACCAAAGGAGAAATCACTCAATGACCAAACCAAATACTTCTTGGGTTTATCGAATTGGAAAGAATCAACGTCCAACAACCCAACTCAAATTGCGAAAACACCATCAAAACACAAAACTTCGAACGAGAATCAAAAAGCCTTATTATCCGAGTAAATATCATTTTCCCCGGCTCTTTTAGAAATAAAACTTCTCCCTTGGAATTAATTCATCATATACCATATGAGCTTAAACCTCTTAATTAAATATCCTCAAATTATACTCAATGAGATGCATCATCCACACCATTGTGGAGAGGTTCTATGGAACCCAAGAATACTCTAGTAACTCATTCTACTAACATAATCGATTTGATAGAAGGCGCCCAAAGCGCCACATGAATCCCACACAATCACATTACCTCTATTTTTTTCAATAACAACTCAAAATCCTCGGGCACCCGCCATGTACTCCATCGAAGGGTTCTATCAATTATCATACCCCGCTCGAAACTCTATTATTCCACCTCTCTACACACAATCATTGAGTGACCAAAGTTCTAGCATAAAATGCAAAGCCCAGTTTAACCTACAAGACCTCTACAACAAAATTGCAATTATAAATATACTTATTGACATCATCAAAAATTACCCACATAATCTAATTATTATCCAATTGTTTTACTCTATAAAATTAATCAAGGTCTCCATTCCTTGATAATCTCCAACCTTTTAACATGAACTAAGTTCTAGAATTTCTCTATACCATAGGTTCTACTTAGTTAACACTATTCGGACCTTAAGCCAAACATTCCACGTGAATTGAATTTTCTTCAAATCAGATCAAAACCAAATCATCTTTCTACTCCTCCAATAGTTTGGTAGCAAAATCTCGCCACTACAATTTCTTACCCTCCAACAATTGCCAAAGTTACACTTTGCAAAAACCTTAACACAAATCTTTGATTCTTTCTCAAAAGAAAGAAGGGAAAAGGACCGGAAACACACAAGAAAATATTGCTCCTCACGAGCATGAAACCAAAAGAAATGATCCGTAACGGATCTTGGAAATACAAAAGTTGAGTTCAGGATGAGAGCACACATCCCTCAAAAAAAATTAACAAGTAACGACCATTAAGAAAATAACATTACGATTGAAACCGGCAATCTCTTGAGTGAAAAGAAGGAAAATTTAGGTATGATTCAAATAACCACAAGTTACAAAACTTGACTCAATTCTCAAATACTACTTGCACTCTTTCCTTTAAATTTAAAATTAATCCTTTGACTAACAACACTTTGCCACAACGAACAAGATAGGGTCTTTAGTCCAAACCACAAGATCTAATTAAAAATCAATAAAATCCTTCAACAGGTCATATTTACTCAGAACAGTTCAGCTTCACATGAAACATGTGATCCAAATGATCTCACCACCAAACCCGGGACGATTCACTTGAAACACTTAGATGTTGCAAATCCTATTAAAATGTGAATGGCTTCTAATCTAGCTACAGGAGCAAAGGTCTCTTCAAAGTCTAAGCCTTCTACCTGGGAATATCCTTGAGCTACAAGTCTAGCCTTATTGCGAACAACTAACCCATCCTCACTTTGCTTATTTTTAAAAATCCATTTTGTCCCAATAACATGAGAATCAGAAGGAGGCTCAACTAAGGTCCAGACTTTGTTTCTTTGAGAATTTTCAAGCTCTTCATGCATGGCATTGACCCAAAGACATCGGATAAAGCATGGGTGATATCTCGGGGTTCAAAAAGGCGATAAAAGTAGAATTGTATGAGAATCGGGAAATAAACCGGCGAGTGACTCGCCTTGAAGATCCCCAATCATCTACTCGGTGGATGTCATCGCTAAATGTGAAGAGGGCTCCGGGTGATGGCCTCTACCCCATGAGTTGTGGAGGTAGGAAAGAGCCACTGGATCGTCCGGGAATATAGGAGGATGCCACCAAGGTGGAGTGAGGAGAAGGCTCTCCAACCATCTCATGGATTGGAGGATGGATTGGGTCCTCATCCTCGAGTCATCGTCGATGAAGATGCTTTTCGAATGTTAGGAACCTTGTGTAGCATCGGGTCTAGTACGGGACTAGCCTCATCAAAAGTGACCCATAAGTTTCAACAATTTTGTTAGTGTCAAAATTAAATACCACGATAGCCACGAGAATGGCAGGATATCCAAGAAAAATATCATCGAACATCTAGATTCAAATTTATCAAAGTTGCCATGTTTAAGAATGAAGTACTTGCAACCAAAAATCTTGAAATGAGAGACTTTGGGCTTATGATCAAATCTAAGCTCAAACGAAGTCTTGCCAATCACGGATCTCAAGAAAACCCTATTAGAGATATAACAAGGAAGAGATCGCCTCACCAAAACATCATAGGTGTAGAATGTTCATCTAACATGGTCCGAGCCATCTCTACAAGGGTCATGTTTTCCTCTCTACAACATCATTTCCTTGGGAACTCCGGGTGATGGCGGTGCTCAATTCCCCTATCGGCAAGGTTAGGAAAAGAAAGAATTCTTGAATTTCTCTCATTTCACTCCTAATGGCCTCAAGGCTTGGGAAGATCAACGGAAGTCTAAGGACCAATTCTCTAAAGAAGCCAAATGCCTCATCCTTAGAAGCAAAAAATAAACCCATGAATACGGAGTAATCATCCAATTACCAAGCCCATACCATTTCCCATTGGGTGAACTCTAGAAGGACCCAGCCTAAGTGGAGAATGCCCGCCCATCACCATCACTAAGGTAAGAGATGGATGAGAAGCGAAACTATCTTACCATGTTCTGGGTGAGCACACAAGATCTCTAAGACCTTTAGCCTAGACAAACCTCTAATCAACTCCTTGCAACGGACTCTAGTCAAGTGATCAAAGCCTATATGCCCAAGTCTGATGCCACAAGACAAGATCATGAGAATCAAGCTACAAAACATCTAGGACTAGAAGGAGGGAATCAAATTAGCACAAAAGATCTTCTCAAACCTAGAGATCTCAAAAACAAGCTCACCCGATGAATCTAGAACTCTACACTCACCACTTTTAAACCTTACTTCTAGACCCTCATCAAGCGGGAGAAACAGGTAGATTATACCTCACCACTTACCAAAGTGGCGCCCTTAAGAATGAACTTGTTGTTGGGCCTCGTGCTCTTTAGGCACCGGCCCCAATAGAAGTATCCCCAAAGGTAATCAATTCATTGCGGATGCACATGTGAGGAGGAGAACCATCTAGAATCTCCTCATGTGGAAACACCCAGTCAACAAGCCATATGTCCTCCTTCCTGCAGCGGACCTAAAAAGCACAAGAAAATATATGTGCCTCGATCGGGTTAGTGATAAAAGATCCAAATCCGATCGAGATGCAATTCCGGGAACAACGAAGGGCGAAAAATGATTAGGAACACAATTATAAGAATGCACCACGAGAACCACCTAGACCTCTTGAAATGATCTCCCAAAAGATCTCCCCTGCCTAGATGCTCCCGTGGTTTCTCCTCATGATATCCTAAACCGAATTTTGCCTAGACCCACCAAAAGAGTCAACGGGTTCTCTCTAACCTAGGCCTATGTGTATCAAAAATAAGGCCTTAGCTCTAGAGACTACATCGGTGAAGGGACTCCTCTAATGGTTCTCAAAGCGCCATTCTCTCTTTTCTCTCAATTTTGGCTCTCTGAAGGAACTCAACAATGTGGCCATCTTTCCTTTGGAAGGTGCAATGGTACTTGACCTTTTAGGGTTCTTGATGAAGGAAAAAACTGCCTTTCCAAAAGAGTTTGAGCAAAACTTGCAATCTAAAGGCAACCTTAGATGGCTTAGGGGTTCTACCTCAAACACGCCACTCTCAACAACTCTAGTAATCTTAGGTGGATGTTTCTTGGAATGCTCCAAGGAATTAAAACCTAGGCCACTATTCTTCATACTCACCTTAGATTGGTCAAGAATCAAGTTGAGGTTCTTCTTCCCACTAGAAAACCTCTCAAGAGTCACTTTGAGGTAATTATTCTCTTTGGTTAAGTCCTCACATGTAGTACACTTTCTTGATTTGATTGCCTCATCATGCCCCTTTTAAAACCCTTTTTGGGGCCCCCCCCTTTTTTTTTTAAATTTCCCTTTTTAAAACCAAAAGCCTCTTTTTAAAAAGGGGTTTAAAAAAACCCGGGGTTTGGGAATTTTTCAAAAAGATTAAATTTTTTTACCTTTTCCTTTTTTGGGGGAATTTAATTTTTGTTTTTGGGAAAACCCCCAAAATTGGGTTTAAAAATTTTTTAAATTTTTTAATTTTAAATTTTTTTTAAAAAAAATTTGAAAGGGGTTGGTTTTTTTTGGGGGGGGGAAAAAAAATTTTTTTTTTAAAAAAAAAAAAAAAAATTTTTTTAAAATTTAATTTGGGTTTTTTAAACCCTTGGGAAAAAAACCTTTGGGCCCGGCCCGGGTTTTGGGGATTGTTGGTTTCGGAATTAAAAATTTTTTTTTTTTTTGGGGGGGGGGGCCCCAGGGGGCCCCCGGGCCCCCCCCCCTTTTTGGGTTTTTAAAATTTTTAAAATTTTTAAATTTTTTTTTTTTTCCCCTTTTAAATTTTTTAAAAAATTTTTTTTAAAAAAATTTTTAAAAAAGGGGGAAAAAATTTAAATTTAACCCTGTTTTTTGGGAATTTTTTTTTAAAAAAAGAAAACCCCTTTTTTAACCAAAAAATTTTTTTTTTTTAAATTTTTTGGGGAAAATTTTTTCCTTTTAAAACCCCCCAAAAGTTTCCCGGGGGGGAAAAAAAACCCCCAAACCCCTTTTTTTTCCCCCGGGGGGGGTTTCGGGGGGCCCCCCCCTTAAAAAAAGGGGGGCCGGTTGGGCCGCCATTTTTTAAACCCGGGGTTTTTTTAAAAATTTTTCCATTTGGCCCCAATGAAGGCCCCCCAAAATTTAAAAAGGGAGGGAAACCCCCCCCCTTTTTTTCCCCTTTCCTTTTAAAAAAAAAAATTTTTTGGGGGGTTTTTCCCAAAATTTAAAAAAAAAAAAGGGGAAAAACCCCCTTTGGCCCCTTTTGGCTTTTTTTAAAAAAATTTTTTAAATTTTTTTTTTTTTATTTTCCCCGGTTTAAACCTTTCCAAAACCCCCCGGACTTTTTGGTTTTTTTTAAAAAATTTGGGCCCCAAAGGGGCCCCCCCAAAGGGGTTTTTTTAACCGGGGCCCCGGGTTTAGGGGGGGCCCCCCCGGGGCCCCCCGGCCTGGGTCAAGTTGTGAAGAACTTGTTCCGGAAGCGATTTGTTTGTCTATTCTTTGTGCGGGTGGCTTGCGAGTCAACGACGTCAAAGGTGGTTGGATCGGGACTACGCTTGGAGAGCCGAGGTCCGTAACGATCATGGATCTGGGTGAGGTCGTGTGACTCAAGCAGTGCGAGAATGGGCAAGACGGATCGAGCGGGTGGTTCGATCATTTGGTTGGATCGGCGGTGCGGATATCGGTCTGAGTCTCAGGAGGTTCGATGGGATTCGGACAAGAGAGGCTTGGCGACGCGATGAGAACCGCCGATCAACCTACACGTGGTGAAGCAGGCGATTGCTTCAAGTGTTATTTGTGTGTGGGTCCCATGTGTAAGTGACCCCAAAAAAGGAAACCCTAGCTCTCTAGTATAAATAGGAAAGGGGGAGGTGGAAAACCTTCCAAGCATTCATTTTAGCCCCTTCTTCCTTTTCTAGGGTTTGGAGGAGAGAGAGGGAACTAGGGTTTGGAGTGTGCTCCTTGTTGAGCTCTTGCCCTCCTTGTTGGAGAGGCTTTGTAAGCATCTTGTGTGTCGAACAATCTTGTGATGCTCAATTGAAAGATCGTTTGCTCCCTTTTGTGTTCTTCTCCCTTTTGGATGATTTTGGTGCTTCCTTGATTCAAAGGTTCATGTTTGGTCTCTTGGCCTACTTTATCTTGCTTTGATGTGTGGGATTACTCCTAGAGTCATCTAGATCATCAACCCCCCACAACAAGTCTTGAATCAAGATTTTTATATTTCTAGGTTTGTGCACTTCTTTGGTAAAATCTCGAGAGATCGATTATGCAGTGGATCGACGGATCGTCGCTAGAAATAGGTCTCTAATATCATTAGGAGGTGTGCTCGAAATTTGGTCAAGTTTTATTGGTTGAAACAAAGTTGGATCAAATTTCGTTTTGGATTAGGTGGAGTTTTTGATCTTGGACTCTACCGGTCCGACCGACTTTCAGCGGTGATCCGACCGCCCGTGTATATCGATCACCGCTTGCCGGTCGAATCACGAATCCACCGTCCGACCGCTAGTTAGTTGCCGGTCGGAGACATTGGTTGACCGTCGGTCCGGCCGCCTGCGTGGTAGCTTGGTCGACCGCTTGATCCCGATGAAGGAGCAGTGAGTTCTTTTCTCGGTTGTTTCGTGTGGTTGAGGGTTCATCAAATCCAACACAAGGCTTAGTTGTGTGCTTATCGATCTTCTTAGCTTTCATAGCTAAAGGAGTAAATTCGTGTTGGTTTTGATTTAGGCGAGAAAGTTTTGAAAGCGCCTATTCACCCCTAGTCGCCTTCCGGTCCTACAAGTGGTATCGAGCCTGTTAGCTCTTCTCATAGATCTTAACCGGTCTTTGGAGCTATGGCGACTGACAAGTACTCAACCAAGCCACACATTTTTGAGGGAGTTGACTTTGCATACTGGAAGGCTCGTATGTAAGCATATATCGAGGCTCAAGGGCACGCTATTTGGCTAAAGGTGAAAAATCCTTATGTCGTGCCATGGATGACGATCGATCACTCGGATGTGGAGGCCAAAGAAGGCTCGAATTATTTGATCCAAGGCCTTAGTCGATCTGAGTTTGAGCGTGTTGCTCACTTGCGGTCTGCTCACGAGATCTGGCGAACTCTTTGTGACTATCATGAAGGGTCCACTGCGATCAAGGAAGTGAGACAGAACCAGCTCAAGAAAGTATACTCAAAGATCGAGCAAAGGCACCGTGAGTCTTTGGATGAGTGTGGGGAAGATTCTCTAAGATCCTTCATGATCTCCGCTATTTGTTGACTTGGTATTTCACGAGTGCGAGAATGCACGCCCGACTTCGGGTGCTCTTGATGTGAAGGTGCGGGAATGAAGATCACTTCCATCAATGACAACAACATCATGAGTGAGCTTACCATGGATAAGCTTTACTCGAGGTTGAAGGCGCATGAGATTGACTTTATCTCGCGTCTCCCAAAACAGTCGATGGCATTAGTGGTCGACAAATTCAAGGGTTGTTCTTGAGTCTCTTGATTGTAGCTCATCGGTTTTTCATTATCCGCTTTACATTCCTTAAGTGATGAGCAACTAGAGAAACCGCTGAGGATGACTTAGCCTCCTTTCCACCAAATTCACAAGAGCGTATAACAAGGTGAGGAATAGGAGGAGAAGTGGACCTATCACATGCTTCGAATGTGGTGAGCCAAACCACATTCGCTCCAGGTGCCCCAAGCTAAAGGGCAAGGAGGAGAAGGAGACACGAAGACATCCCGGGAGAGGGATGCGAACCCAAGAAGACAAACTATCGAAGTTTGTCGGTAGGGTCCTTGCCGCTCTTGAGAATGTAAATATGAGCGATGTGGACTCGGAAACGGAGGACGACGAGAGTGACTCTCGTGGCAAGAAGAAGGCGCATGACTTCACCGGCATGTGTTTCATGGCCAAGAACGACCACGGCGACTCCTCCAACAATGAGGATCCTTTTAGTGATCCTGATGAGGTATGCCCTTCTATTGCCGACATGAAAAGAGGCGTTGGTGCTTCTGACGTAAATTGCATAAGCAAGTAAAAATGATTAAGAAGCGAGGACATTATGATTGATAATTTGAACCTAGAAGTTGTTAGGCTAAAATCTATTAATCCCGATGATTTTGTGAATCTGCACTAGCTTGCTTAATGACTTGACAAGCTTGAAATCTGCTCATTCCTCCATCACTAATCAACTTAAAGATGCTCTCGATGAACTAGAATCTCTCAAGTCTAGTTATGCTTGCTTAGATGCCATTTCACTTGATGTGGCGCCATGGAAGCTATCCCTTTAACTTGCTCAAATTGTGCTTTGCTTGAATTAAAGCTGGATAGCTCCTTAAAAGAATTGCAAAATTTGATGCTAGTCACACATGCTCTCATTGTAAGAATAATAAGATTAAGATGCAAGAGATGAAAGAAATGCTAGTTTACTCTAGAGTTGCATCTTGTGAAAATTGTCCCAAGCTTACAATTGAGATTGAAGCCTTAAACAAGACCCTTGAAGAAAAGGCTAAAATTGAAAGATCCATGTCTTTCTTGCTTCTAAGAAAGTTATTGATTCTAACTCTTGTGCTTTAAATGTGAAGTTGAAACCATGATTAATCGATTCAAGAGGCATTTAGAGTCAAATTAAGGAGCAGATTGAATAGGATTAGAGAATCCTATTGTGTGTCTTGTGAGACCTTCAAGGTGAAAGTGGCCCTTCTTAAGAGTAAGAACAATGAGGTAATCAAGTCTAGCAAGTGCACTAGATGTGAGGGCTTAATGAAAGAAAATGATTACCTCAAGGTGACTCTTGAGAAGTTTTCAAGTGGGAAAAAGAAACTCAACATGATTCTTGATCAATCCAAAGTGAGCGTGAAAATAGTGGTCTAGGTTTCAATCCTAGAGCATTCCAAGAAAAACCCACCTAGGATTGCTAGAGTTGTGAAGAATGGTTTGTTTGAGCTAGAACCTTCTAAGCCATCGGGGTTGTTTTCAAATCCATGGTTTTGCTCAAACTCTTTACGCAAGAAAGGTGCTTTCACTCATGCATGCATGACCTCTCAAAAGGTCCAGTACCATTGCACCTTCTGCAAGAAAGAAGGCCATACTGTTGAGTTCTGCTTCCGGAGAGCAAAGCTTGAGAGAAAAGAGAGGATGAGCGTCCTAAGATCCATTAGAGGAGCTTCTCCATTGTAGTCTCTAGAGCTAGGCAGCCTGTTTATCGCACCACACATAGGCCTAGATTTGTAGAGAACTTTGTAGACTCCTTTGGTGGGTCTAGGCAGCGTGTTGGATTAGGACATCGTGAGGAGAGACCACGGGTAGCACCTAGACAGGGGGAGTATCGATCTTTTGGTAGATCGTTTCGGAGAGGTCTAGGTGGTTCTCATGTGCATCCTTATGATTTTATTCCTGATCATGTTTCTGCTATTTCTACTGCTGCTCCTAGACATCGTGCCTCTCAGTACTGGATTCCTCGATCATTTATCACTAACCCCAGTACTGAGGGACGGATGTTTTCTGATTGTGCTTTTTAGGTCCGTCGTGCGAGGAAGGAGGACATATGGCTTGTTGACTCCGGTGTTCTCGACATATGGTGGAGATTCTAGATGGTTCTCCTCCCTCACGTGCATCCGTGCAATGAATTGATTACATTTGGGGATGCTTCTCACGGGACCGTGATTGCAAAGGGCACTTTATCTTGGCGTCAACGACAAGTTCATGCTAAAAGGCGTCGCTTTGGTAAGTAAGTCGAGGTATAATCTTCTATCTGCTTCTCGGTTGCTTGATGAGGGTCTAGAAGTGAGGTTTAAGAGAGGTGAGTCACGAGTTCTAGATTCCTCGGGTGAGCTTGTTTTGAGATCTCATTTGAGAAGATCTTCTGTGCAAATTTCAGTATTTCTTCTGTTTCCAGTCCTAGGTGTCTTGTAGCCTCTGATTCTCATGACCTTGTTTTGTGGCATCGTAGACTTGGGCATATAGGTTTTGATCATTTGTCTAGAGTCAGTTGCAAGGACTTGATTAGAGGTTTGCCTAGGCTGAAGGCTATTAGAGATCTTGTGTGCTCACCCTGTAGACATGGTAAGATGGTGTCTGCTTCCCACCCACCTCTTACTTTGGTAATGACTGATGGACCTGGACAGCTTCTTCACTTAGATACAGTTGGTCCTTCTAGAGTTCAGTCAGCTGGTGGGAAATGGTATGTGCTGGTGGTTGTGGATGATTACTCCAGGTATTCATGGGTTTATTTTCTTGCTTCTAAGGACGAAGCATTTGGATTCTTTAGAGATCTGGTCCTTAGAATTGCTGTTGATATACCTGGAGCCTTGAGAGCCATTAGGAGTGACAATGGGACTGAGTTCAAGAATTCTTCTTTTTCTACCTTCTGCACTGATAGGGGAATTGAGCATCAGTTTTCTTCTCCTAGAGTTCCTCAGCAGAATGGTGTTGTAGAAAGGAAGAACAGAACCCTTGTAGAGATGGCTCGGACCATGCTAGATGAGCATTCTACTCCTAGGAGATTTTAATGTGGCGATCTCTCTCGCTTGTTATATTTCCAACATGGGTTTTCTTGAGATCTCTGGTTGGAAAGACTTCTTATGAGCTTAGATTTGGTCATTCTCCCAAAGTCTCTCATTTCAAGATTTTTGGTTGCAAGTGCTTCATTCTTAAACATGGCAATCTTGATAAATTTGAGTCTAGATGTTTTGATGGCATATTTCTTGGATATCCTGCTCATTCTCGTGGCTATCGTGTTTTTAATGTTGACACTAACAAAATTGTTGAGACTGCAAGTCACTTTTGATGAGGCTAGTCCCGTACTAGACCCGATGCTTGTACACAGGTTCACGAAATTCAAGGAAGCATTTTCGTCGATGATGACTCGAGGATGAAGAACCAAACCATCCTCCGGCTACTTCGAGAGGGTGGAGAGCACGCTACTACTACGTCGATTTGGTGGCGATCTCCTCCTATCCCCACCGACGATCTGAGTGGCTCTGTTCCTACCTCCACAACTCATGAGGTAGAGGCCACGTCCGCACCAGAGCACCACTTGCATCTGGCGACAACATCCACTGAGCGAGATGATTGGGGATCTTCAAGAGCGAGTCACTCGCTCTGTGTTTATTTCTCCCGATTCTCATGCACATTCTCGCTTTTGTCGCTTCTTTTGAACCCCAAGATATCACCCATGCTTTATCTCGATGCCTCTTGGGTCAATGCCATGCATGAAGAGCTTGAAAATTTCAAAGAAACAAAGTCAGTTTTTAGTTGAGCGACCTTTCGATTCTCATGTTATTGGAACAAAATGGGTTTTAAAAATAAGCAAAGTGAGGATGGATTGGTTGTTCGCAATAAGGCTAGACTTGTAGCTCAAGGTTATTCCTGTGCAGAGGGCTTAGAATTTGAGGAGACCTTTGCTCCAAGAGCTAGATTGGAGGCCATTCGCATTCTTTTAGCATTTGCAACATCCAAGGGTTTCAAGCTTTTTCAAATGGATGTTAAAAGTGCTTTCTTGAATGGCTTCATAGAAGAAGAGGTCTTTGTCAAGCAACCTCCTGGTTTTGAAAATCAAAATTCCCAAATCATGTTTTTAAACTCTCTAAAGCCTGTATGGATTGAAACAAGCTCCTAGAGCTTGGTATGTGACTTAAGAGTTTCTTGCTTGAAAATGATTTCAAAATGGGAATGGTTGATAAAACCTTATTCACTCTCGTGCATGACAAGTGATTTCTTCTTTGGTTGATTTATGTGGATGATATTATTTTCGGTGGTTCCTCTCATGCTTTGGTGTCTAGATTTTGATTCAATGAGCAAATGAGTTTGAGATGAGCATGATGGGAGAGTCGACATTCTTCCTTAGCCTACAAATCAAGCAATCGAAAGAAGGCACCTTCGTTCACGGAGTAAGTATACAAAGGATCTTCTTGGTAGCTTCAATATGGGAAGCGATAGGCCAATGTCTACTCCCATTGCTACAACCACCGTCTTTGGACCACGATGAGGATGGAGAGTCAGTGGACCGGAAGAGTACCGCATGGTATGATTGGCTCCCTCCTCTATCTTACACGTCGGTAGGACATACAATTCGCCCGTATGTCTGTGAGCTCGATTCGAGCTTCCTCGTGCTTCTCATCGTCAAGCGATGCGCGCATCTTGAGATATCTTCAAGATACGCTTGACTTTGGACTCGGTATTCTTCTTCTTGGCTCTTTCAATTCGAGCATTTTCGATCTTTGATTTACGGTGTAGAGTTGATAGGAAGAGTACTTACGGCACTTGTCATTTCTTGGGCACATCTCTTGTTTCTTCGTCTTCTATTTGTTTTTCTCGATCGACTTTGTATGGTTGGTTGGACTTCCTTGTGTTGATCTGACCTTGGTGATAATTTCAGATTCGGATGCTTTAGTTCTTCATACAATTACGGTTGATTTTCTTGAACTAACACCGTGTTGCGGTATGCCTTCCTACTCGAGCATACGCTACCACGTTAGCTTTACCCGGTGATAATGAATTCCAAGGTCATAATCCTTTATCGGCTCTAACCATCTTCTTTGCCACGAGATTAAGATCATTGGGTGAAGATATATTTGAACTCTTATGATCGTGAAAATCTCACAATGATTACCAATGAGGTAATGCCTTGATTTTAAAACCATGCACAATTGTCGCTAACTCTAAATCATGAGTTGGATAATTTCCTTCATGTGGCCTTAAGCGGCGAGATGCATAAGCCACAACCTTTCCTTCTGCATCGGTACACATCCTAGCCTCAAGGGATGTCGTCCTGAAAACTTCAAAATCCTTACGTATATCGGTAAAACTAGCACCGTGCAGAGACTAGTCTTTTCTTGACTCTTGAAAACTTTGTTCACAAGCATTTTTCCATTCAAATTTCTTTTCCTTCTTGAAGTTGAGTCATGGGTTTGGCGATCTTGGAGAAATTTTCAATGAATCTGCGGTAGTACCCAACTAATCCAGAAAACTTCTCACTACAGTGACGGACTTGGGTTGCTTCCAATCCATTCTGACTTCAACCTTTGAGGGTCTGCGCAACTCCTTCTCACGACACAATGTGTCCAAGAAATGCCACTTGGTGAGCCAAAATTCACTTTTCTTGAGTTTGGCATAAAGTTGGTGTTCTCGAAGTTTGCCCAAAATAATTACGAGATGTTTTCATGCTCTTCCATATCTCTTGAATAGATGAGAATATCATCTATGAATACCACCACAAACTTATCCAAGAATTCCATGAACACTTTGTTCATCATATTCATGAAATAAGCGAGGGCATTTGTTAGTCCAAATGACATCACGTGAACTCGTACAATCCATATCCGGTGGTAAAGGCCGCTTGAATATCTTCTCGTGCGATTTTTAATTGATGGTAGCGACCTCAAATCAATCTTGAGAAAACACTGGCTCCTTTAAGTTGATCAAGCAGATCATCTATCCTAGGTAGTCGGTACTTGTTTTTGATTGTTACCTCGTTGAGTGATCTATAGTCCACACACATTCTCATACTATTGTCTTTCTTTTTGACAAATAGTCTTGGAGCTTCCAAGGCGATGAACTCGGTTGAATGTAACCTTTACTCAGTAGTTCTTGACCGCTTCTTTAACTCTGCTAGATCATTTGCAAGATTCGTAGGGTCGCTTCGAAATTGGGCGATCCACAGGACTAAGTCAATTAAGAACATTATGTCGATGCGGTGGCATACTGTAAGTCCTCGGAAAAACATCGGATATTCTTGTACCACGGGTATATCTTTGATTTCACTTCCTTTAAAGCGGTCAAGATAGGACTTCTTTAGTAGAAGTCTTGGGTTGGAACTCTCTGAAATCCCTTGCTCATTGGTGAGGTTGATAGATCTACTAGCACAATCTATTACGCTTACGATTTTTGGCAAGCCAGTCCATTCCAAGAATTACGTCCAATCCTTGCGACGCAGGACTATTTAGTTGGCGAGAAAGTTACTCGGAGATTTCAAAGGTAAGATTTGGGATGAATAAACTAGCCCTCATTTCGAGCAGGGAATGGATTAACATGGGCTTAACTAAGGGGAGGTAGATAACCCATATTTTTCCACAAACTTATTTGACACAAAAGAATCTGAAGCTCGAAATCAAATAAAGCGATCTTTGTACCGAGTTGACAAGGCGTACCAAGAACAACATCCGTCTTTGCATAGGCTTCCTCTGCGGTGGCGTGATTCACACGTCCCTTCATGAATTGACCGGTGGTCTTGAGGACCCGGAGACTGAAACTCCGGGAGTTGGCTTGACGGGGGTGGCAGTTTGCTGCTTCTTGGGACACTTATTGGCATAATGACCCAACTCGTTGCAGTGAAAGCAAGTGATTCCTGCTGTGGAAATAACTAGCCTGCAAATCGACCTCGGACGTACTACTACGAATCCGGAAGTATTTGGGCGCGAGGCGGGTGGGACTCGGTGTAGTAGTGCGGAATCTCCCACGAGGTGGTGGAGATCGAGAGAAGCGAGGCTTGGGGCCTCTCGAGTTAAACTTCGAGCCGCCATCCTCGCTTGCGATTCTCCATTTCACGATGTTTGCCTTCTGGCGTATGGCCTTATTACCAAGCTGAAAGTCGGTAAAATCACGAGAAATCAAGCGAGCAGAGAGTTCGTCGTTCAACCCTTCGAAAACGCTCTTTGCTGTCTTCGTCTCGGCTACATCCTCGGGGCATAGCGAGCAAGTTGGTTAAACTTATGCGAATACTCGCCAACCGAGCGGTTTCCTTGGCGGCGAGCGAAACTCCTTCTTTTTCAAGGTAATCATGCGGATGGAATGTGAGATCGTGGAAAGCTTGCATGAACTCATCCCAAGTGATTTCTTGGGCATTAGCATGGGACATGCTGAAATTATCCCACCATTCTGATGCGGGACCCATCAATTGATGAGAGGCAAACAAAACTCTCTCACGATCTGTACACTGAGCAATATCCAGTTTCTTTCCAATGGCCCTGAGCCAATCATCTGCGTCCATGGGTTCCGTGCTACTCGAAAACGTTGGCGGACGCATCCTCATGAACTCTGACAAAGTTACTCTTGCGGGAGGTTGAGGAGCATGATAGGCTGCTGACGCTTGGGTATTCTGATTGCTGTGAAGGGATTGGGCTAGCAACTCAATCAGATGAGTCTGATTGGCCATCATTTGGCGCGGTCGGGAGCTTGATTGGAGGAGGTGGTGGTTGTTGGCTGGATTTTCTTGATATTCGGCATTCTCATTTCCTTGCCCTCTAGCACTAACACTTCCGGTGCGGGTGGTCACCATCTGATGAACTCTTCTCAGATTAGACAAGAGTGACAGGAATTATAAGAGTATAGATCTAAAATAGCCCAAATTCAACAAACACAAGGCAACAACATTTCAGTAAAATAATTTATTTTTATTTTATTAATTCATTATGGCTACTACAAAGATTTGGTAGCTCATAATTCGCAACTAAAGGAAAAATTTAAGGTCAAATCTATGGTGTTAATGGGGTATAATCTGGCTCACTAGAACTAGCCTCGCCTTCCTTGTAGGAGGCCAGTTCTTTTTCTGCACTCTTCAACTTTTCTTCTGCATCTTGTAATTTCACTTGCAGAAGGGACAGCTCATCTAGTGTATTCCCGTAGGCATAATCCATGGCTCTGGCCAGATCCACCTGATGAGTGAGATCGGGACGTCTTCATCTCTAGTTGAGCGGAAAGCACTGTCATGTGCGGGTTGGAATGTGCATTGGGTAATAGTGGAACCCAGTGCCGTTGAGGCGATGATCGTAGATGTAGCGAAGTCTGCGGGTTGCTTCCCTGGCTGCATCCTGGATGCCTTCGGCGAAGGTGTCTCGTCGCATTGGGGCATCGAAGACGTGGAAGTCCGTGTTCGGCGATAGATTGGAGTAAAGGATCACCTCTACTCTCCATCGTTCTGATTTCCCACTTTATACTTGTATCCTTGATACGTCGGTCTTTCTTCAAAGTCTAAGTCTTGCATCATCTTCGGAGAATGGCGCCCAATGACCGACAAAGACTCCATGGGAAATGGCAATGAACTTGACCATCTACAATTTTTGAGCAGGAGATGAGTTAGTAAATAATTTTCAAGAGAAAAGTTGAGGAATGACTCGAAGACCAAGGTATTTTAATTTTCAAAATAAGTCCTTAAGGGTTTGATTTCCTTCTAGGTCACGACCTACAGTCAATATGGCTCGATACCACTTTTGTCGAACCCGGTGCGAAGGATCCGAATTCTCGTGTTCATACACTAGTCCAGATTTCCAGTGTACAAATCACAAAAATGTTATCACAAACATATCAGCGTGTATTAATAAGCATAGAGTTTATTACAAGCTGGGCGGAGGCCAAATAAAACATAGCGGAAGCAAATAGTAAAGGTAAGCTACACGATCGCCACGGGCAGTAATCGCGGAGATCGCGCCTAATCGTCCTGCTCCTCACCTTCGGATAGCAGTCTTCTCTGAATAATAATATTGAGAAGAGTGAGCACTACAAGCTGTGCTCATAAATTACACCCAATCTGTAATTTAGAATGCATGCATAAGTTATTCAAAGGAAGGTTGTAGGGTTTATTTGCATAAATCGACCTTTTGTTTTAAATAGTTATACTAAGTTTCAAGGCACATTTTCATTATATAACTAAAATCAGATTTAAAATTGATCATTTTATAGTGGATAACCTCCATATGAAACATAGTGAAGGATACCCTCCTATCACAAGGCTACATGCCAAATTTACCACAAGGATTAACCATCCTCAAATCATGTCCAAAGTTATTTTAAAACCAAAACAAATCTAACTTAGAGTGGCTTTGCTCGGCATGTCCATGACCGTGGACACGGCTATTCGAATAGATTTACACTCTGCAGAGGTTGTACAACTTTACCCACACGAGATAATTTGCAGTTATGTCGGCCAATACACACTTCCTTAGGTGTGTGACTAGGCAATTATCACAAGGCGTTTCAATGCACTACCTCAATACCAATATGCCCGCTAAGGTTTCACTTCCATTAGGCTAACCACTGCGGAAACCCCTCTTGCCAAGTGGGAATAAAGTCTAACCGACACCCACACAACAAAAATGGCATAAACAATCGAGGTAATACAAATTATTAAGCACGGTTACGCCCATACGAACATGTGGTAGTACTGGTGGAGCTTTTGCAAGATGCGGCTCAAAGGCCGGTCCTTAATCTACTTGGGCAACTTTCAATAATAACCACAGGTCTCGATCCTAACGAGACAGGCCGTGCATAAACTTGCACCCACCAGCGGTCCATGTTTGCCCAAGTACAAACCATTTTCTTTTATTTTAGATTTTCAAAGACATTTGCAAAAGTCCACCATGACAAGGCAATGTCATAGGCTTTTTATCAATTTATGAAATTTTGGCTAAATTCTCCCAAAGTCAAATATTTCATGGTCTAAGCATTTGCTATGCATATATATTTATTTTTAAATTCATTTGACTAAGGCTACAAGGAATTGGTAATACAACAATCAAATTTGGCTATACAAAGGAATTGGAATGATTAAATATTTAAAGCAGAATTTAAAATAATTAAATACAATTATGCATGCAATAATAATTTAAAACAGAATTTAATAATTTTAAATATTGGGGCAAAATGGTCAATGGTGTAACTTGCCTTGCTCAAATTCTGGTATTCTACTTCTTCAATAGGGTCAAGCTCTGAATTCGTCAAAATCTATCTGTGAAAATATTCCAAATTCAAGCGAATTCAAATGAACACAAATAAATTCAAATGAAAATTCAAATTAACTCCAAATTAAATAATTTTGGTTTAGTTAGCTAGATCTTGATTTTATACAAATTTAGAAATTTGAATCACCTAAATCGGAGTTTGTATGAAGAAATACGAGCTCTGGAAGTTTAAATCTAATTTTAATTCAAAATCGAATTTCGAATTTCCAATTAAATTTCTAAAGGAAATTCTATTTATTGCGCCGGTGACGTCGAAGATCTGTGCTCGAGGCGACATGTGGGCCCAAGCAGTCATGGGTGAGTCCACGGTGTTTTCAAGTCCACGGTGGACTCGGCTCAAAGACACTGATGTGAAGGCGGTTTGTCTTTGGCCATTGTATTCTGTTGGCATCCACGTACGCCACGCACGCCAGGGGTGAGGTGAGCGCCGATGTGGCGCCGAGGTGGCTAACCACGTCGGCGCAGGAGAGGAGGCTCGGGGAACCGATGGCGCGTGAGCGACGCAATGGCGAGCTCGGTGAGTGTGCAAAACATTCGGGGATACACCGAGTCGAGTCGCTACCGCGCGCGAGCGCGTGGCGGAAGATGGTCGGCGGCGGCGAGAGGCGGCGAGGTTCGTCGTTGGCGGGAGGGTGCTCGGGGATCTCGAGCGAGTCGAGGCGCGCACTGGGATCGCCGAGTATCTTTGGTGATGGTGCGGTCGCGGTGGCGGAGAATGCTTCTTGTCGCGGAATCAAGAAGATGGAGCGGCCGCTAACGGGAAACTTCAAATCGGCGATTGAGAGCGAGCGAAGCCGGAGTAGATGGAATGGAGTGTGGGAGAGAATGCGTGAATGGGGCACCTTTATAGGCGAGGAGGCCGGAGCGGGAGATCGTGTCGGCGTTAATGGCGGCGCGGGCGCGGGCGCACGGGGGTTAAGAGGGGTAATGGCGGGAATGAGCGGCGGAGTGAGGGGGTTAATGCGCGTGATGGCGAGTGAAGAGAGGAGGAATCGCGGGAGTGACGAGCTCGAGGCGAGCGGCAATGGCGGCGAGGCGCGATGCCATGGAGAAGAAAGGGGCGGGAAGAAGCCTGAGATGGGCCCACCCGTCCGTGAGACAGAGCGGAGAGAGGGCGACGGATTGATTGTCGGCCGTTCGATTCGATCGGACGGCCCGCATTAAATAGGCGGGAGGATTGGGCGGGGCGTGCGAGGTCTTTGAGCCGCCCCCGATCTTTGTTAAAAGATTTTAAACCTTTTCAATTGATTTAATTTTAAATTCAAATAGGCTTTAGAAAATAGTAAATGAAGTCCAAAATTTTGAGAAAATTCACATAAATTCTATGAGGCATTCTGGACTTAAATAAAATAATTCCAATTTTTAGTTGGTAATAGATTTTGCACATAAATTCTTTTAGCCTTAATATACTTTATTGAAAAGCTTTTAAAAATTCCAGAAAATCCACAAAAATTAATAAATCTTATTTTTAAATGAAATTGAAATTTTGGGGTATTACAAACCAACCCCTTAAAGGGAATCTCGACCGAGATTGGACTTGGTCAAGAAAAAGGTAGGGTACTCGGCTCTCAAAACTTCTTCTCGCTCCGGTAGCTTCTTCTTACAATGATTGCTCCACTGAACCTTACAAGAGCGAATGACTTTACTTCTGGTGACGCGTTCTGCCACATCGAGAATCTTGATTGGTTGTTCCACATAGGTGAGATCTTCCTGAAGATCGATGCTCTCGAGCGGTGTTTCTTCTGTTGGTACTCGAGACATTTCTTTAAGCTGGGATACATGGAAGACATTGTGAGCAAATGATGAGATCTTTGGTAGTTCCAAGCGATAAGCAACTTCACCTTTCTTTGCCAAAATCTTATAAGGTCCGACAAATCTGGGTGCGAGTTTTTCCTTTAGTCGGAAATCTCTTCACTCCTCGGAGTGGAGTTACCCTGAGATAGACAAAATCTCCCATCTCAAAGGATAGTTCTCTCCGACGATTATCGGCATAACTCTTTTGTCGGGTTTGAGCTACTTTCTAACGTTCTCTTATTGCTTTTACCTTACTTTCACTTCTTTTATCAATTCAGTCCAAGAATTGGTGTTATCTACTTGATCCCAAAGGAGAGGGTTCTACACTTTCTACCATAGAATGCTTCAAATGGCGACATCGTAGGCTAGCTTGAAAGCTGTTGTTGTAGGAAAATTCTGCATAGGGCAAATTCTTATCCCGGCTTCTTCCATAATCTATAGCACACTCGAAGCATGTCTTCTAGGACTGATTTACGTTCTCACCGCCATCTGTTTGGGGATGATATCTTGTCTTTGAAGTTGAGTCTGGTTCCTAAAGCTTCATGTAGACTCGCCAAAATTTTGAAGTGAGCTGCGAACCTCTGTCGGACACAATTTTCTTGGGTATACCATGTAGACATACGATCTTGGCCATGTACAATTTCGCTAATTTATTGCTACGTAAGTGGTCTTTGGAATAAAATGAGCCACTTTGGTTAATCGGTCAATTATCACCCAAATGGAATCACAACTTTGATTGGGTCCTAGGTAGTCCGGTGATAAAATCCATACCAATCTCCTCCCATTTCCACTCGGGAATTGGTAATGGTTGTAACAATCCGGCAGTCTCGATGTTCGCCTTAACACGCGACACACATCACAGCGTGCAACAAACTCAGCGATCTCTCGCTTCATACTAACCCACCAATACTTTTCCTTGGATCTGGTACATCTTTGTACTCCGGGATGAATAGAGTAAGGTGATTCATGAGCTTCTTTCGTAATCGGTTATGCGATTTCAAGATGTTTAGGTACACGAATACGGTTGCCAAACCATCTGCGGTGCCTAAATCTTGAGAAAATCACGGGCTTTGCCTCTTCTCATATTCTTCATGATTTCTTTGATGTCTTCGTCTTCTATTTGTTTTTCTCGATCGACTTTGTATGGTTGGTTGGACTTCCTTGTGTTGATCTGACCTTGGTGATAATTTCAGTTCGGATGCTTTAGTTCTTCATACAATTCGGTTGATTTTCTTGAACTAACACCGTGTTGCAGTATGCCTTCCTACTCAGAGCATCTGCTACCACGTTGGCTTTACCCGGTGATAATGAATTCCAAGGTCATAATCCTTTATCGACTCTAACCATCTTCTTTGCCCGAGATTAAGATCATTTGGGTGAAGATATATTTGAACTCTTATGATCTGTGAAAATCTCACAATGTTACCAATGAGGTAATCCGCGATTTTAAAACCATGCACAATTGTCGCTAACTCTAAATCATGAGTTGGATAATTTCCTTCATGTGGCCTTAACTAACGAGATGCATAAGCCACAACCTTTCCTTCTGCATCGGTACACATCCTAGCCCACAGGGATGTCGTCCTGAAAACTTCAAAATCCTTACGTATATCCGTAAAACTAGCATCGTGCAGAGACTAGTCTTTTCTTGACTCTTGAAAACTTTGTTCACAAGCATTTGTCCATTCAAATTTCTTTTCCTTCTTGAAGTTGAGTCATGGGTTTGGCGATCTTGGAGAAATTTTCAATGAATCTGGTAGTACCCACTAATCCAGAAAACTTCTCACTTCGTGGATGACTTGGGTTGCTTCAATCCATTCTGACTTCAACCTTTGAGGGTCTGCGCAACTCCTCCTAACGACACAATGTGTCCAAGAAATGCCACTTGGTGAGCCAAAATTCACTTTTCTTGAGTTTGGCATAAAGTTGGTGTTCTCGAAGTTTGCCCAAAATAATTTCGAGATGTTTTTCATGCTCTTCCATATCTCTTGAATAGATGAGAATATCATCTATGAATACCACCACAAACTTATCCAAGAATTCCATGAACACTTTGTTCATCATATTCATGAAATAAGCGGGGCATTTGTTAGTCCAAATGACATCACTGTGAACTCATTACAATCCATATCCGGTGGTAAAGGCATCTTGAATATCTTACAGTCGATTTTTAATTGATGGTAGCGACCTCAAATCAATCTTGAGAAAACACTGCTCCTTTAAGTTGATCAAACAGATCATCTATCCTAGGTAACGGTACTTGTTTTTGATTGTTACCTCGTTGAGTGATCTATAGTCCACACACATTCTCATACTATTGTCTTTCTTTTGACAAATAGTCTTGGAGCTTCCCAAGGCGATGAACTTCGGTTGAATGTAACCTTTACTCTGTAGTTCTTCGATGCGCTTCTTTAACTCGCTAGATCATTTGCCCGCATTACGTAGGGTCGCTTGAAATTGGAGCGATCCACAGGACTAAGTCAATTAAGAACATTATGTCCGGCCGGTGGCATACTGTAAGTCCTCGGAAAAACATCGGATATTCTTGTACCACGGGTATATCTTTCGATTTCACTTCCTTTAAATCTGGTCAAGATAGGACTTCTTTCCGTAGAAGTCTTGGGTTGGAACTCTCTGAAATCCCTTGCTCATTGGTGAGGTTGATAGATCTACTAGCACAATCTATTCGCCTACGATTTTTGGCAAGCCGGTCCATTCCAAGAATTACGTCCAATCCTTGCTAACGCAGACTATTTAGTTGGCCGAGAAAGTTACTCCAGAGATTTCAAAGGTAAGATTTGGACGAGAATAAACTAGCCCTCATTTACGAGCCAGGGAATGGATTATCATGGGCTTAACTAAGGGGAGGTAGATAACCCATATTTTTCCACAAACTTATTTGACACAAAAGAATGCGAAGCTCGGAATCAAATAAAAGCGATCTTGATCTTGAGTTGACAAGGAACATTACCAAGAACAACATCCGTGTCTGCATAGGCTTCCTCTGCGGTGGCGTGATTCACACGCCCTTCATGAATTGACCGGTGGTCTTGAGGGACCATGGGAGACCGAAACTCCGGAGTTGGCTTGACGGGGTGGCGGTTCTCGCTTCTTAGGACACTTATTGGCATAATGACCCAACTCGTTGCAGTGAAAGTGTAACACCCTGACTATAAGGAAGTCAAGATGTCACCTACAATCACTACTCTTCAAATGAATAACATCAAATCGCATGATATTATGAAGCAAGTATTAAGAACATATGGAATCAAGCACTCATCCTCAAGACTTAATCAACGAAATGGAAGTAAACAATTGAGAAAGACATGGTAAACAATGCCATGATGGCTTATTACAATGCAATACAAATCATAATTAACGACAATAAAAGTCCTCAAATTGTTTGATATATGAAAGTGAGTGCAACGTGATGAACTACCCTCCACGAGATCATTCTTCCTTGTCATTTACCTAAATAAGACAATAAAGCAAGAATGAGCCATAGACTCGACAAGCAGCAGTATGTAACAATCAAACATACAAGGAGCAATATATCACAAACATAATTTGAACAACTCTGGAAACGAATTTATGAATGGATGAAGTGGAATGGTGCATTGAAGGAATTGGACATAATGTAGCATATCAGGTATAGCGAGTGAAGCACCGTCGGTGTTCACTTAAAGTGTTCGTATGAAGAACGTTTCATACGACTGTCCAACGTGGCCCACATTGGAATGGTGGACTCACGTAACGTGGCCCACATTGGAATGGTGGACTCACGTACCCATCTTGGAATTGATGGGATTTCAAGTGCCCATCTTGGAATTGATGGGTCTTACCAAAATAATGTATGCATGTCATGATGATCCCATGTCAATATTGAATAGTAATCATAAATGAAAAGAACACATGGCATTCATCTACAAATACGAACAAATGTAAACATTCATTCACACATCATACATGACATCAAGCGTTGAATACAAATTACTTACTGCTGCGTATTTGCCAGCAGGTTGGGAGGTAATTGAGATACCCTCCACTCACCGCTTCACCGCCTACAATATAAAATAATCGAAATGAGGACAAGCGAGTATGGAAATGCTACACATGTCCTCCTCAATCTCTAACCAAACTAACCCAATAAAAGTTCAATTTGATCAAATTACCCAAACATTTCAATTATCCCTAATCTGGCAGTTTTACTAGAAAATTCACCAATAAAAAACCATAAGTCCAAAAGACCTGAAACCAGTGCTCAACTTTTGTTAACTTAACTGGCTACAAAACTCTAGTTGGTCCTAAACTCTAATTCGGCCAATACAGAGGTCTGACCATCCAATGAAAAACTATAACTGCAGTCTGCCCAGATTTCAGAACAGCCCTAAAGAAAAGGCTCTAACTTTTAAACCACTGATCCAAATAAAGTGATCTTTATCAGCCTGGAAACATGGTGAAATTATCTTCAAAACCCTAGTTGGGTGGCCGACCTGAATTTGAATCTAACTAGATCAAAACCTAGGTGCAACCGACTATACCCAGAATTTTGACAGACAGAGCAGCGCGCACTAAAAAAATCATATCTCCTAAACCGTAAGGCGGAATCATGTGATCTCGGTGGCTATGGAAAGCTAAGAACAATACCTACAACTTTCTAAGAGATGAGAAGATCAGAAAACGTACAGAACTTACCCAAAACTGACGAACAAAAGTGCTGCACTGCAGGGACGAGGGTGGCGGCCACAAGGGGAGGAGAGAGGGAAATGGGGAGGCGGCTAGGGTTGGGGGTGCCTCCCCCCTTCCCTTGGCCGGCCCCCCTTGGGCTGTTCTCCCCCTCTTGGGCCTTCTGGGTGGCAGCCCACGGCCCAAAGTTGGCGAAGAAATGCAGAAAACCCCATTGAACGGAAATTCGAGTTTGCATTTGTCTTTTACCCTCGACCGTTCTATTAACCGAATTCTATTAGGAGTATTACATTCTACCCATACTTGAGTTCGACCTCGAATCTAAACACGATCTTATTCAAAGAAAGCTGCATGGAATTATTAACTAAAAACACGTACCATAAGCGAGCAGTGCCGATACTTATCGCGCACGAGGGTCTCCGGCTCTCAAGCCGCCTCTCTTTGGACTAGAAAACCACCACCCAAAGACCCAAAACGACGCCTGACCTAACACTCAACCTGAACTTTCTAGGTACCCTCATCAGAAGAGGATCGAAGATAAGACCATACTCAATGGTCAACGTCTTAAACTATAACTCGAATCTTGAATGGTTGTTGCCCTCTCAACGACTGAACACCCGACGTTGCGTGCATTTACGCGTGTACCGAGACGGTCAAAGCGAAATACCAACTTTCTAATTTACGCAACTTTGAAAGCGAAGAGAATCAATTGAAAATAGAGAGTCCTCATCGCGTCCACTCAATGCTAACTCTCCACCAAAAGATTAAATTCCAAATTTGATAATTCATCTCAAAACAAATCCATTTTCTAAATAGCGGTTTACAAATGAACACCACTACAACCGAAGGAGAAATTCTCGAACGCCTAAACCAAACTTTGGCGGTTTATGCGAATTGGAAAGAATCTACATGCCAACAAAGCCTCAACTCAAATTGCGGAAAACAGGTCCACAATACCAAACTCAAGCGAGAATCAAGAAAACATCTAATTATCGATGAACATTTATTTCCACGATTTCTCTCTTCTAGGGATATAATTTCTCTCGAACCTTGAATTTGACTTCATCGCATACCACACGAGCTTAAACCTCTTTGTTAAATATCCTCAAATCATGCTCAAATGAATTACATCATCCACACCATTGTGAAGAGACTCTATGAAATCTAGGATACTCTAGGTAATACAAAATCGATTTGATTAAAGGCATCCATAACACCACAATAGCAGGCACCACACAATCACATTACCTTCAATTTCCAATAACAACAATTCAAGATCCTTTACGCACGGACATGTATTACATCGGAAGAGATCTATCAATGGCCATTCATTGCTCAGAAACTCTATTATCCACTTCCTCTACGCACAATCATCGTGTAACCAATAGTCTAGCATAACAATGCAAACCCAAATTTAACCTCCAAGATCTCTACCACAAATTTCAATTACAACATATAGGGAAATCAATGGATTGACTCTCCAACATTTTCCCCAATTCTAACATACTCACTCAATTGCATACTTAGAAATTTCTCACCTAATCTCGCATCATTATCCAATTCGTTGCTCTATAGAAGTAATCAAGGTTTCCATACCTTCGATAATCACCGACCATTCAATCATGAATGAAGTTACAAGTTTCACTATACCATAGGTTCTACTCGGTCGTAACACTTTTCAAACTTACTTCAAAACCAAATATTTCGGTGAATCAATTCCCTCCAAGGGATACAGATCAAAACCATTTCACATTCTACTACTCCTCCGACAACTTGGTAGCAAAATATCATCGCTACGATTACTCATCCACCACCAAACAGTTGCCAAACTTCACCTTGCAAACACTTCGCAACACAAAGCGTGATCCTTTCTCAAGAGGAAGAGGCGAACAAAACAAGTTCATTCATACGAGAGCGTTGCTCACCACGGCCAAGAAACCAAGAAAAATATTACGCTAAAGGTGATCTTGGAAAGCGAAAACTAAGTTCGTAGTTGAGGGAACACATTCCTCAGAAAATAATAGCAAATAACAACCGATAAGAAAACGTAATTACGATTGAAACTCGAAATCTTTGAGTGAAAAGGGCAGAAAAGTTAGGCATGTTTTAAATACTTCAAGTTACAAAACTTGACTCGGACTATCGACTACTTCTCATGCACTTTTCCTTTAACACAACAATTAGTCCTAGAGCGAATAACACCTTGCCACATGAACAAGGTAAGTTCTTTAGTCCAATCCACGGAGCTACTTAAGAACCAATAACATTTTTCAACACGCCAAATTTGTTCGGAACAGATCATCTACTCATGAAACATGAGATCCAAATGTCTTCAGCCACAAAACTCGAAACATTTCCCTTTACAAGACTTCAGGGAAAACAAACGGATTCTCAATGAATAGACGATAATTTTCTTTGATTGCAACCTCACTTAGCGAACCCAAACCAAGGACCCTTTAGGGCTAAATCACACGAAACTCTTAAGAAGCAATAGTATAATCCTATACCTCAAGTTACCCAAAATATTTTCAGTTTCCAGATGATTCATGAACTCCCAAAAGGTCATGAAAACAAAACTCAAAGTATTCTCATGTTAGCGATATCACCAAGGGCGATCAAATTTCCACGTATCAACATCAAACTCACTACAACATTTAGAAAATATTTGAAAGACTCACGTGGAAAGAATGGGTTGATTCTTTCTCAAAAGAAGAGGCAAATAGAAGCGATCTTCACCAACTAAAGAATTGCTTACCACTCGCGGTGAACACGTAGAACCAAGGGAAAACCAATTAGGCAATGAACTCATTGAACATAGGTGGAGTCCACAATTGAAAACATGAGCCTCACAAGAAGAGAATGTCGGATCTTCTGAGATAAGTACAACGAGCATTCAAGATCAAAACGCTCGCATCACTGAAGAACCATTATAACTCTGCAACAAATCATTTTACATGGCAAACTTCGTTTATCATAATAAATTGGGACCTCCAATAGGTCATGAACACAAAACTCGAAATTGAATCATTTTGGAAACATCAAGAAAGGTGGTCAAACTTCTTTCTTTATAAAAGAATCAACCTTACTCTCACATTCTTGATCGTGTCAATAAACCTTCTAAAGGAAACATGACAAATCGGGTCATAAAAATTTTCAGCATCACATGGAATTGTAATAACAACTTGTTCTAGAAAAGAATCCTGGTACAAAAACCACAAAGTTGAATAAACGTCACACCCAAACACTACAAAACTATAGAAAAAGAGGTTTTGATATTTTCTTTTCAAAGGGAGGTTCTAAACTCCAACACTCCAAATATTCAAAGAAATGAATATAGTGAAATTTCTTCAATGAACTTTGTGAAAGGAAATTTTCATTCTCCGAATCAAGCGGATAACCAAGCGCCCTTATCAACAAGAGAGATAGGGCTAACATAAAGAGAACGATCTTGTCAAGAATAACGTTCACAAACAAAGAATGAGAGCTCAAGAGCTGAAAGGCAAGAAACTATTTTGAAAAACAAATAGGGTCTAATAGAAACCCGTAGCCCACAATCTTTGTTTGGGTGCAACCCAGACTAAAGCATAACCCAAAGACTCAAAAGGGTTTTAACGCTTTTCTTGAAAAGGGATGCATCAAATTTCAACAAGCGAGAGGGTTCCAAAAGGAATACATTGAGCCAAAACTTTCTCGTGTTAACGAACTTGCAACAAGAATTCTCATTAGGCAAACCATCAAGCGAGTAAATGAGTCGTTTTTTTCCAATGAGAAAGAAAGAACAACCATGAAAATATCAATGTTGCCAATTTACAAGGATCATTTGTAGTAAAAGCAATTCGACAATCGAAAAACAATAATGTTTTGGAGTACCATTAAAGGCCTATGAAACTCGTCTACCAAAATTATGAACACAAGAGAAATTCATCAATCGCCAGGACAAGAATTTGTCAAATTCGAAAATCAAGGAAGAGAACGAGTTACTAAAGCAACCCAAGAGAAATATGCAAGATCAATACACACTTGATAAAGAAATTGCAAAAGAATTCTTCCAATACCGAGATTCCAAACGAATGAATGAGTTAAATTCCCCAACAGGGTAAAACAAGTCTTTGTGAAAAGAGGAATCTTGCATTTGAACTATACTCACGTGGGCGAAATATCACAAGAGTCGAAAATGCAATATTCGTTTCAAAGAACGAATCGTAGAAGCTATTGGAGCTTGCCTTCTTCATTAAAACCCCAATTTCAAAAGAATTCACGAAGCGCGGGAACCACAACCAGGAAACCAGATATCAGTTCGAGAAAGGCAATAAGTTCATCAATGAGCTCATGCTCAGTACAGAGCTTATGGAACAGAGGTAAGAAGTTCTCTAATATCCTACTACAAACAGTGGTGTAGCCTGGCAAAACCCAGGACAACAACCACGAACTCAACTGATCAACGCCCGCTAGCGAAACACATAACTAGTGCAATCAATTATGAATATATATATATATATATCGGATCATCTCATGACGATCATAGAATAATTTCATAGATAGAGGATATCATATCATATCATGGATTAACACATCATAGCACAACACAATTTAACAACGACTCAATATTCGAGTCACCACAATTGAAATGCGGAAGCAACAGGTTTACCAACCCCTCCTAATGTGCACGAGGGTTTCAATTTAATATGTTTGAATGAACCACGGACCTAAAGCCCGCTCTGATACCAACTGTAACACCCTGACTATAAGGAAGTCAAGATGTCACCTACAATCACTACTCTTCAAATGAATAACATCAAATCGCATGATATTATGAAGCAAGTATTAAGAACATATGGAATCAAGCACTCATCCTCAAGACTTAATCAACGAAATGGAAGTAAACAATTGAGGAAAGACATGGTAAACAATGCCATGATGGCTTATTACAATGCAATACAAATCATAATTAACGACAATAAAAGTCCTCAAATTGTTTGATATATGAAAGTGAGTGCAACGTGATGAACTACCCTCCACGAGATCATTCTTCCTTGTCATTTACCTAAATAAGACAATAAAGCAAGAATGAGCCATAGACTCGACAAGCAAATCGTATGTAACAATCAAACATACAAGGAGCAATATATCACAAACATAATTTGAACAACTACTGAAACGAATTTATGAATGGATGAAGTGGAATGGTGCATTGAAGGAATTGGACATAATGTAGCATATCTGCAGGTATAGAGTGAAGCACCGTCGGTGTTCACTTAAAGTGTTCGTATGAAGAGCGTTTCATCATCTGTTGTCAACGTGGCCCACATTGGAATGGTGGACTCACGTAACGTGGCCCACATTGGAATGGTGGACTCACGTACCCATCTTGGAATTGATGGGATTTCAAGTGCCCATCTTGGAATTGATGGGTCTTACCAAAATAATGTATGCATGTCATGATGATCCCATGTCAATATTGAATAGTAATCATAAATGAAAAGAACACATGGCATTCATCTACAAATACGAACAAATGTAAACATTCATTCACACATCATACATGACATCAAACGTTGAATACAAATTACTTGCTGCATGTTGCAAGCAGGTTGGGAGGTAATTGAGATACCCCTCCACTCACCGCTTCACCGCCTACAATATAAAATAATCGAAATGAGGACAAGCGAGTATGGAAATGCTACACATGTCCTCCCTCAATCTCTAACCAAACTAACCCAATAAAAGTTCAATTTGATCAAATTACCCAAACATTTCAATTATCCCTAATCTGGCAGTTTTACTAGAAAATTCACCAATAAAAAACCATAAGTCCAAAAGACCTGAAACCAGTGCTCAACTTTTGTTAACTTAACTGGCTACAAAACTCTAGTTGGTCCTAAACTCTAATTCGGCCAATACAGAGGTCTGACCATCCAATGAAAAACTATAACTGCAGTCTGCCCAGATTTCAGAACAGCCCTAAAGAAAAGGCTCTAACTTTTAAACCACTGATCCAAATAAAGTGATCTTTATCAGCCTGGAAACATGGTGAAATTATCTTCAAAACCCTAGTTGGGTGGCCGACCTGAATTTGAATCTAACTAGATCAAAACCTAGGTGCAACCGACTATACCCAGAATTTTTGACAGACAGAGCAGAGCGCACTAAAAAAATCATATCTCCTAAACCGTAAGGCGGAATCATGTGATCTCGGTGGCTATGGAAAGCTAAGAACAATACCTACAACTTTCTAAGAGATGAGAAGATCAGAAAACGTACAGAACTTACCCAAAACTGACGAACAAAAGTGCTGCACTGCAGGGACGAGGGTGGCGGCCACAAGGGGGAGGGAGAGGGGAAATGGGGAGGCGGCTAGGGTTGGGGTGCCTCCCCTTCCTTGGCCGGCCCCCTTGGGCTGTTCTCCCCTCTTGGGCCTTCAGGTGGCAGCCCACGCCCAGGTTGGCGAAGAAATGCAGAAAACCCCGCTGAACTGGAAATTCGAGTTTGCATTTGTCTTTTACCCTCGGCCGTTCTATTAACCAATTCTATTAGGAGTATTACAGAAAGCAAGTGATTCTGCTGTGGAAATAAGCAGCCTGCTTTGGCCGACCTCGGACGTACTACTACGGAATCCGGAAGTATTTGGGCGCGGAACTGGAGCTGGGACTCTCGGTGTAGTAGTCTGGAATCTCCACGCCGAGGTGGTGAGATCGAGAGAAAGCGAGGCTTGGGCGATCCTCGAGTTAAACTTCGAGCCGCCATCCTCGCTTGCGATTCTCCATTTCGATGTTTGCCTTCTGGCGTATGGCCTTATTTACCAAGCTTCTGAAAGTCGGTAAAATCTCGAGAAATCAAGCGAGCAGAGAGTTCGCTGCGTTCAACCTTCCGAAACCGCTCTTGCTGTCTTCGTCTCTGGCTACATCCTCGGGGCATAGCGAGCAAGTTGGTTAAACTTATGCGAATACTCGCCAACCGAGCGGTTTCCTTGGCGAAGCGGCGAAACTCCTTCTTTTCAAGGTAATCATGCGGATGGAATGTGAGATCGGAAGCTTGCATGAACTCATCCCAAGTGATTTCTTGGGCATTAGCATGGGACATGTGAAATTATCCCACCATTACGATGCGGGACCCATCAATTGATGAGAGGCAAACAAAACTCTCTCACGATCGTAATCGAGCAATATCCGGTTTCTTTCCAATGGCCTGAGCCAATCATCTCGCGTCCATGGGTTCCGTGCTACTCAAAAGCGTTGGCGGACGATCCTCATGAACTCGACAAAGTTACTCTTGCGGGAGGTTGAGGAGCATGATAGGTCACGGCGCTTGGGTATTCGATTCTTTGTGAAGGGATTGGGCTAGCAACTCAATCGGATGAGTCGATTGGCCATCATTTGGCGCGGTCAGGGAGCTTGATTGGAGGAGGTGGTGGTTGTTGAACTGGATTTTCTTGATATTCGCATTCTCATTTCCTTGCCCTCTAGCACTAACACTTAGGTGCGGGTGGTCACCATCGATGAACTCTTCTCAGATTAGACAAGAGTGGCAGGAATTATAAGAGTATAGATCTAAAATAGCCCAAATTCAACAAACACAAGGCAACAACATTTCGGTAAAATAATTTATTTTATTTTATTAATTCATTATGGCTACTACAAAGATTTGGTAGCTCATAATTCGCAACTAAAGGAAAAATTTAAGGTCAAATCTATGGTGTTAATGGGGTATAATCTGGCTCACTAGAACTAGCCTCGCCTTCCTTGTAGGAGGCCAGTTCTTTTTCTGCACTCTTCAACTTTTCTTCTGCATCTTGTAATTTCACTTGCAGAAGGGACAGCTCATCTAGTGTATTCCCGTAGGCATAATCCATGGCTCGGCGGATCCACGATGAGTGAGATCGGGACGATCTTCATCTCTAGTTGAGCGGAAAGCACCATCGTCTTAGGGTTGGAATGTGCATTGGGTAATAGTGGAACCCAAAGGCCGTTGAGGCGATGATCGTAGATGTAGCGAAGTCTGCGGGTTGCTTCCCTGGCTGCATCCTGGATGCCTTCGGCGAAGGTGTCTCGTCGCATTGGGGCATCGAAGACGTGGAAGTCCGTGTTCGGCGATAGATTGGAGTAAAGGATCACCTCTACTCTCCATCGTTCTCGATTTCCCACTTTATACTTGTATCCTTGATACGTCGGTCTTTCTTCAAAGTCTAAGTCTTTGCATCATCTTCCGAGAATGGCGCCCAATGACCACAAAGACTCCATGGGAAATGGCGATCGGAACTTGACCATCTACAATTTTTGAGCAGGAGATGAGTTAGTAAATAATTTTTCAAGAGAAAAGTTGAGGAATGACCGGAAGACCAAGGTATTTTTAATTTTCAAAATAAGTCCTTAAGGGTTTGATTTCCTTCTAGGTCACGACCTACGATCAATATGGCTCGATACCACTTTTGTCGAACAGATGCGAAGGATCCGAATTCTCGTGTTCATACACTAGTCCAGATTTCCGTGTACACAATCACAAAATGTTATCACAAACATATCCAGCGTGTATTAATAAGCATAGAGTTTATTACAAGCTGGGGAGGAGGCCAAATAAAACATTAAGCGGAAGCAAATAGTAAAGGTAAGCCACACGATCGCCACGAGTAATCGATCGAGATCGCGCCTAATCGTCCTGCTCCTCACCTTACGGATAGCGTCTTCTCCGAATAATAATATTCAAGAAGAGTGAGCACTACAACCGTGCTCGCAAATTACACCAATCTGAAATTTAGAATGCATGCATAAGTTATTCAAAGGAAGGTTGTAGGGTTTATTTGCATAAATCACCTTTTGTTTTAAATAGTTATACTAAGTTTCAAGGCACATTTTCATTATATAACTAAAATCAGTTTAAAATTGATCATTTTATAGTGGATAACCTCCATATGAAACATAGTGAAGGATACCCTCCTATCACAAGGCTACGCCAAATTTACCACAAGGATTAACCATCCTCAAATCATGTCCAAAGTTATTTTAAAACCAAAAACAAATCTAACTTAGAGTGGCTTTGCTCGGCATGTCCATGACCAGTGGACACGGCTATTCGAATAGATTTACACTCTGCAGAGGTTGTACAACTTTACCCACACGAGATAATTTGCAGTTATGTCGGCCAATACACACTTCCTTAGGTGTGTGACTAGGCAATTATCACAAGGCGTTTCCAATGCACTACCTCAATACCAATATGCCCGCTAAGGTTTCACTTCCATTAGGCTAACCACTGCGGAAACCCCTCTTGCGCCAAGTGGGAATAAAGTCTAACAAACACCCACACAACAAAAATGGCATAAACAATACCGAGGTAATACAAATTATTAAGCACCGGTTACGCCCATAGAACATGTGGTAGTCTGGTGGAGCTTTTGCAAGATGCGGCTCAAAGGCGGTCCTTAATCTACTTGGGCAACTTTCAATAATAACCACAGGTCTCAGTCCTAAACAGACAGCAGGTGCATAAACTTGCACCCCCAACGGTCCATGTTTGCCCAAGTACAAACCATTTTCTTTTATTTTAGATTTTCAAAGACATTTGCAAAAGTCCACCATGACAAGGCAATGTCATAGGCTTTTTATCAATTTATGAAATTTTGGCTAAATTCTCCCAAAGTCAAATATTTCATGGTCTAAGCATTGCTATGCATATATATTTATTTTTAAATTCATTTGACTAAGGCTACAAGGAATTGGTAATACAACAATCAAATTTGGCTATACAAAGGAATTGGAATGATTAAATATTTAAAACAGGAATTTAAAATAATTAAATACAATTATGCATGCAATAATAATTTAAAACAGTAATTTAATAATTTTAAATATTGGGGGCAAAATGGTCAATGGTGTAACTTGCCTTGCTCAAATTCACAGTATTCTACTTCTTCAATAGGGTCAAGCTCTCGAGTCGTCAAAATCTATCGTGAAAATATTCCAAATTCAAGCAATTCAAATGAACACAAATAAATTCAAATGAAAATTCAAATTAACTCCAAATTAAATAATTTTGGTTTAGTTAGCTAGATCTTGATTTTATACAAATTTAGAAATTTGAATCACCTAAATCGGAGTTTGTATGAAGAAATACGAGCTCCTGGAAGTTTAAATCTAATTTTAATTCAAAAATCAAATTTACATTTCCGAATTAAATTTCTAAAGGAAATTCTATTTATTGCGCCACCGACGTCGGCGATCTGTAATCGAGGCGACATGTGGGCTAAGCAGGTCATGGGTCGAGTCCACGGTGTTTTCAAGTCCACGGTGGACTCGGCTCAAGACAAGATGTGAAGGAGCGGTGTGTTTGGCCTTGGCCGGGCATCCACGTGGTGCCACGCACGCGGTGAGGTGAGGCGGCGATGTGGCGCCGAGGTGGCTAACCACGTCGGCGCCGGAGAGGGAAGGCGCTTCGAGGCCGATGGCGCAGCGAAACAATGGCGTGGCGAGCTCCGGTGAGGTGTGCAAAACATTCGAGGGATACACCGAGTCGAGGCGCTACTGGCGGCGAGAGCGTGGCGGGAAGATGGTCGGCGACGCGAGAGCGGCGGCGAGGTTCGGATCGTTGGCGGGAGGGTGCTCGGGGATCTGCGAGGTCGAGGCGCGCACGAGGATCGCCGGAGTATCTTGAAGGCGATGGTGCGATCGCGGTGGCCGGAGAATGCTTGTCACGGAATCGAAGAAGATGGAGCCCGCTAACGGGAAACTTCAAATGCCGGCGATTGAGAGCGAGCGAAGCCGGAGTAGATGGAATGGAGTGTGGAGAGAATGCGCGTGGGGCACCTTTATAGGGCGAGGAGGCGGAGCGGGAGATCGTGTCTTGGCGTTAATGGCGGCGGGCGGGCGCTGGGCGTTCTGGGAGTTAAGAGGGGGTAATGGCGGGAATGAGCGCGGAGTGAGGGGGTTAATGCGCGTGATGGCGAGTGAAGAGAGGAGGAATCGCGGAGTGACGAGCTCGAGGCGAGCGGCAATGGCGGCGGCGAGGCGCGGGCGGCTGGAGAAGAAAGGGGCGGGAAGAAGCACAAGATGGTGGGCCCCCCGTCGGAGAGCAGAGGCGGGAGAGAGGCGCGACGGATTGATTGTCGGCCGTCCGATTTGATCGGACGGCCCGCATTAAACAAGCGCGGGAGGATTGGGCGGGGCGTGCGATCTTTGGGCCGGTCGATCTTGTTGAAAAAGATTTTTAAACCTTTTTCAATTGATTTAATTTCAGAAATTCAAATAGGCTTTAGAAAATAGTAAATGAAGTCCAAAAATTTTGAGAAAATTCACATAAATTCTATGAGGCATTCTGGACTTAAATAAAATAATTCCAATTTTTAGTTGGTAATATATTTTGCACATAAATTCTTTTAGCCTTAATATACTTTATTGAAAAGCTTTTAAAAATTCCAGAAAATCCACAAAAATTAATAAATCTTATTTTTAAATGAAATTGAAATTTTGGGCTGTTACAATTTCATCTTCTATACCTTGTCATATCAAGTGATAGTTTGCTAGACTTCTTTTATGACTCTTCGTGTTTGGCTTAGCTTTTGCCTTGCTAGCTTTATATCTGTGAGCAATTTGAATCAAATCATGTCTTGTTGGATCTTGTGACCAGTTTTGCTCTAGTGATCCTCTTATGACTCTCGCCATGTCTTACAGGTTGAATTGAGTCTTGAACTTATTCTGAGTTGGAAAATGAGCTTTTTATCTTATTAAGTCAAGCAAATGAAAAATGAGATTTTCTGTGCGAAAAAACTGATCTCACCAATCCTTTCTCATGAGACGGCTTGCCATTGCACTAGGCATGAACTCAGGGGGAGTTTTGGATGACCTAGATCATTCTTTTAAGCTTATCGCTTGAGATGGTCGCGAGGCTTGAGATCTAGCACAAAAAAAAAAGAAAAGGAATTGCCCAAAAGGGGCTAAGTGCTTGAGCTTTGCTTCAAAAGAATTCTCTTAATGCTCAAAATGCCTCAATTATTGTTTTGAGTCTCTTTTTACTTATAGACATGGCTTGACTCATTTTTGGTTGCTTGAAGTGAATCTATGATATTGAGCAACCTTTCATGATTTTAATTACATTAATCTCAGATTGTTGCTATCTTGGTTTTAGCTTTGCGATTACATGTTTTGCCATGATTGAATATAGCGTCTACTCTTTATATGGCTTGGTATAATACTTGTACTGTCTCCATGTATAATGGTCATGGCTCCTTTTTACTAAAGTTCAAAAATAAAGTCATTCCTTCATGCTCTTTCTTTTTCATGCATCTTGATGAATTCATTGTCAAAGGGGGAGAAAGATTGTGAAGAAAATGATGTTGGAGCTTTTGGTTTCATACTCAAGGTTTAATATAAAAGAACTTCATAAAATAAAAATTTTGAACCTTTTGAAAATTTGTGATCATAGTGAGTTAAGTCTTGTGGTTCTATTGCCTTTTCACGATTTCATTTGCAATTGAAAATACTCACAATGATCAAAGGTCAAATAGAAAAATTGCCTTTCATTTGGACCTAAGTGAGATTTTTGGCTACTTCCTGAAATTGAATTCTTTGGTGCTTTCATTGCCTTATCTCACTTGCCTATACTATTCTGAAGCCAGCTTGGTCGGTACCTAAGCTTTTTCTTGCTTATGGATCAAGTTGTGCCTTTATGCGAAAACGACGAATTTTTACTTTTCATTTCGAAAAACCACATTTTCTTGAAAATTGCCAATGTGTTCATCAAGGGGGAGATTGTGGATATCGTGAGGATATGTGCACGATCTCGTGATGATGAGTCAATTGGCAATGGCGTTGTTGGTTTGCAAAATCTCGCTTTTGAGTTTGTTCCAATTTGTCCGACCACAGTGGTCCGCCAGGTGGTGTCGGTGGTCGGACCTCCCATGGAGGAGTCCGACCGGCCATGGTGGCCGGTCCGACCGCCAAAATGAAATTGGGTTTTTGGAGCTGAGCCAAAAATAGGTTGAGTAGGCAAGTGAGGGGAGTCTCTGGATGTGGTCCCATCATTTTGGAGCTCCCAAATAAAAGTTCTATTCGCTTGAAAATTCCGGAAGGTTTGAATTTTGAGTTGAAAATTTGGCTAAGTCTTTTGGACCGGTCCGGCCGTTGTGGAGCGGTCAGGTCCGACTGCATGAAATCGGTGGGACCGGTCTGTAAAGGCCTTCGTTGTCAAAAGTATTCTCCAGATTGGGAATATCTTTGGGATGGGGACTCATCACGAGATCATGAAGGCAGAGACCACGACGGGAGGCAGCCCAAAGAAGTCACCACGTAAGTTGAAATTTTCTCATACAGTTTGTGATTTCTCTTTGGGTAGGGGAAGGAATGCCTCCTACGATTTCTTCCCAGAGCGGTGCATAGATCGGTCACCACCTTGACCAGAGGTTTCCACACCGCCTCTCGTTGTTTCTACGACCAAGAGTCGAGCGCCACCTCAACAAGAATAATGCTACCTCAAGAGTCGAAGTTACGACTTCAGCAGATGTGGGAGACACTCGAGTCTCGACTTCATCGACCACCCGAGCCAAGGGTGATGCTTCACCACCTCGCTGCTACTCTCCAACAAATCAAGGGATAGCAATGGACTTCTCAATGAAGCATTCCGGCTAATTTGAAGGAGTCGGACTAAAATAAAGAAAAGCAAATCGAGGTTGTGAAAAGAAAAAGGTAAATGTCGTTCTTACACTTCAAGACATTTCACATACTCGCACTCGGTTTTAACCAGAATTTTGGAGCAATCCTCCCAACGGAGGACCTTTTTTCTCCACGACCACGCCCGGTCGAGGTTCAACAATTGGCTCACCACGACCACGCCGGTCGTAAAGTTTGAACAGAACCGAGCTCGGTTTTTCGATCTTTTGATGGACGAGATCGGTCTCGACCATTCCGTAGCGAGATCGCCCTCGCTTGCGTGTTGTGCCGATGCAAGATCGCCTTCATAAAGACACAAAATCCTTCCAGTTCTCCTTTCAAGTTTCTTAATAAAACTAGGAGTGGCACCAATCGCGAAAGATTCCGTGTCATAATAGAAGGGTACCTTAGCCTTGCGAGGTTTGCGCTGAGAGGTTCAACCGCTTCAACCTCTTCGGCCGGCGGCCGCGCCTCGGCCAGATATAACTACAGTTGCCGCAGTCTTGTAGAGGTTGGTCGAAAGACCGTGAACTCGAACTTGCTCCCCTTGCCTGCAGATTTTACAAGTCGACGCTCTTCGAGGGAGGAGCGAGTCTTTGTCTTCGACAACCCAATATTAATAGTCATCAAGACGACTTCTTCGTCGTCCGGCGATTTTCCATGCCTACTTCGTAAAGCAAAACGAGAAAAGAAGAATCACTAATTTGTCGTAAGTTTTTTCTACGACTAGTACCAAGTCGTAAGTTTTCTACGACTTTTCTTGATTGTAAGATATTCTACGATCACCATTAGTCGTAAGTATCTTCTACGACTATAAAGTCCTAAAGAGAGAATCGATTTGATTACCTTTAGGCGCCTATCCTTTCATCTCATGGACAAACCGCAATGACTTGAGGAACCGCCTGATGGCGGGGACTTCTCACGATGAGTCGACTGAGTCAACCTCACCAGTGAAAGATCCGTAAATGCAGATAAAAATATTAGACAAGGTTGAGAAAGACCAAACGGAGAGTTAAGTCGACAATTGCTTACCCTCCTCGTAGTCTCGGTGGGTCTCCTCTCCCGAGTACCTCCACATAGGAGATGCTCGTTTCTTCAGAGGACTAATTCGGCGTGTGATGAAATCTTTCACCACATGCCATCCGGTCAGCCCTTCTTCCTTCAAGTCCTTAATGGCTTGAATATAAGGGCTAATCCGGCTGATATCTTCAGGGGTTGAGTCCCATGAAGATTTCTTTTCAGCAGCCTTCCCCACGAAAGAAAGGTCGTCTTGAGGTGACCTTCCAGAGAACCACCTCTTCCTCCACCGCCACGAAGACCGGTGAAACTCAATGTACTCCTTCGACTTCGAGTCGTGGAGCTTCAGACCGCAGCTTCCGGCGATTCCGGTTTGTCGAGCCATCCCATAATAATATTGGAACAGCTCGAGATCCGCCGGAATCCCCAGGTACGCCTCGCACAGATACACGAACACACTCAACATGGTAATGGAATTGGGACCTAAGTTCACCGCCCACCCCAAAGTGTTCGAGTACTCATCAGAAGAAAGGGGTGGGCGAGCAATCAAGGCCGCACTCACAATACGCTTGGAAGACGGATTTGCCCATTTTCCCCGATGGCGCGTCTTGCCTCAATATAGGAATCCACTTCACCGAGCCTTCGAATCTTCCTAAGATCGACCAAGATCTTGATCTTAGCGCATCCATCTCCGATTCCTCCCATTCGTAAACTCTTGGCCATTTCGCCGAGAAGCAAGAAGTTTTTGATTGGGTTAGCGTGAGAAGATGAAACCTAGTCGAAGACGGAGAAAGCAAGAGCTCAAGAACAATGAGTGATTTGGGGAAGAGTAAAAATCCAAGTCTACCTCCTGGTAAGTTTTTATAATCAAGACGATCTCCGCCGCCGAAACCGGTCCTGCTATAGGTCTATGATAGATGGTTGTACCGCAGGGAACCGCTTCATCTGACAAGTCTATGAGAGACGGTTGCAATTCTCCGATGGTCCGCTCGAGAAAAAGTAGGTACGTATTGTCACCTCCAAGCAAAATTACATTCTTGACCAAGTCTTTCTAGTCGAAGGAAGTATCAATCGGAAGAGCTTTTTCTCGATTCCCTACCACGACCATCAGACTGTCATAGGGTTTTTATGACTTTTAATAGTCGAAGCAACCTTCCGATAAAGCAAATTCTGGTCAAAGCAACACTCAAATGTCGAAGAGTTTTTCCTTCGACTATCGCTCTACGACATTCTCATGGTCGTAAGTCCATTTATTTAAACCTTTATCAAGTAAATTACTTTCACTTGAAGTTGGGGCTAGATGACGAGGATCTAATAATCCTCATTTTTATCTTTTATCTATAATTTTATTATGGGTAAATATGATGTCACATAGTCCCGTGAGGTACCCCTTATCTAAAAGGGAGAAGTCCAATGAGTGGTTGTAAGTCTTGCTACGACTATATCATGGTCGTAAGTCCTTCTACGACCACTACATAGTCGTAAGTCCTTCACGACTACTACCTAGTCGTAAGTCCTTCTATTTGATCGCTACCAGTCGTAAGTTCTTCTACGACCTGTAAACTACGCACCACCTTATAATCAAACCTACAAGCAAGTGGGTCCAATTGATTAAGGAATCCAATCGGTCTGCGACGCACTATTATTCCGCTATTAATGGTGCGTAATTACCCCATTATCTCGGAAGATAATTGCGACGACGTGAAGAAGCCGAGGCGCCGTAATTATCGCCATCATGCGCCTGCATCAATTAATCAGCGCATTTCAGGCGCGAACGGCTACTTCTTCACGACTATATAAGGGCATCGATCGAGAGATAAGGAGAGGAAACAAGAGCTACCAAGTAGGAACACAAGCGCTATTCTCGTAATAGTCTTAGTCTTTTACTTGATCATCAAGAATACCATACACACAGATTAGGGTTATTATTCTCTCCGGAGAAGGCTCGAACTGTCTAAACATCCCGTCAATCCACTCTGCGTGATCTTATCTCTAGGAGACCCCAATCAAACAATCTTTACGTAAGATCGGTTCTAATACACCGGCAGGTTGGCGCCGTCCGTGGGGATCTTCCTAATCTCTTGTCAACATATTCTCTTTTTCCAATCTCATGCAATCATGGCGTGAGAATGGAACGAGGAGAATCTGGTTTGACTTGGCAGACTGCAGACGTCGACATGGATGCCGGTTTCGACTATGAACCAAGTGATGCATCCGCCGATGGTGATGTTGCCTTGGAGATTATTCTCCAGAAACCATCCCATTAATAGAGTTGAGGAGGATCCTTATCCCCACAACAATACGCCCAACAGAGGAGCCATTTCCCTCAAAGGACAAGGGTCATCCCACCAGACCGCCCCTGGGAGGACTCACAACGCGACGAGAGTTTCTTCTCCAAGTGTTCAAGTCCCCTTAAGACGGTCCGACTTGGTAAGTCAAGTTCTGGAGCCACCATTCGAGTGACTCCACCAAAGATCTAGTGATTCTCTCTCTCGTGGTAACTCCGAGAGGGTGGGATCAAGCATGCTTTTCCTGCAATCGACCGCCTCCCGCAGATCTCATTTGCGAACGGAGACGAAGATAACCCTGAGTTCCCCACCGGAGGATTACTCCAAGTCGCCAGATGGTGTCCTCGAGCACTCCTCAGCGGGAGGCCTCGAGCGCAAGTGAGAATCATCAACGGAGGTCTTCGCCCTTCCCCAAATCGTGGTCACCTCATGGAGGCCGAGATAAGGACACTCCCGAAGATCACACTGCGCGCCTCGTGGTAATGGCAAGGGCACCACCGCTAAGAGAGGACCAACACTGATGAACGCGAGGGAAATCCTCGACATTCTCGTGACTCCACTAAGAAGGCCTCAAAGACCCGAGGAGGAGGATTTTGATGTCGTCGAAGAAAGAAAATTGCACCCGTAAGAACTTGCTCGGCGATTCAACATCATCGGAGGAGGTACAAGAACCTGCGAACATCAACGACTTGCTCGAGAATCCTACCAAGAGCTTGCTCGAACGCCTGTGGTACGATCTCTTTGTCAAGAGATTACGCAAAGACTTCGAATCGTGATGACAAGATCCGAGGTACCTCATCGACAACACTCGTGTAGTCGTAGTAATACGACTTCCTCGCCTACCAATCGAATATTTCACGAGGAATCGACACGACCAAGTCAATCGATTCCCTATTCGAGAAATACCTTCGATCACCAAGATCAGAAGCCCTCAAGAGGTGATCATTCACCACTTCGACAAAGAAATTACAACGAGTGGAATACGAGAGTATTCTCCTCGTGAGAACTGAGGCCTACTACGTAACAGTCACCAAGCACGGGTATCGTCAGATAACGATCACTGGTGACATTAACCCTTCTTTCTACAAAGAAGGCGCTAAGAAGTGATTACCGGATGTCGCATTTTCGCCGACTTCGAGCGCGATTCACCGCCACCTCATTTTCGACCAAGGAACATGGAGAAATTTGATGGATCTCAAAATCCCATCGAATTTCTTCAGATCTATACAAGCACCGTCCGAGCAAGCAGGAGGAGGAGAGCATGTAATGGCGAATTACCTTCCGATCGTGCTCAAGGATCCGCCGATCGTGGTTATTAAACCAACCACTGAAGTCGATCTACTTGGCAACACCTCGTGATCTTCTACAGCGAATTTCCAAGGCACATACAACCGCCTCGGAAAGAAGACGACTTGCACCGGATAAAATGTAACAACAACGAAACTTTGCGCCAATTCATCAAACGCTTAGTCGTTCGTAACTCAATTCGGAAATTTCGATTCTCCGTGATCGTGGCTTAAGCAAGGAGTCCGCAGAGAAGAATAACGGAGGACATTGCTCAATCCTCCCAACATCGTGTCGAACTCTTCGAGATGGCCGATCGATATGCAATCGCTTCGAGGCGCCGAGTGGAACAACACTATCGATCGAGAAACATATACTCCTCGAGAGCCAGGTGAAGTTGGTAAGGATAAAAAGCAAAAAGTCCAAGAAGAAAATAAAATCAAAACCACAAGCCGCTGGTTCCAAGGAGGTTCTAGCCGTGAAAGATGGAGAGCCCCTAACCACCAAGTCGCACTCGATCAAGGCAAAGGTAAGCGCCTCGATCGTAGGAACGACAAACTAAGGTGGTGCCCTTTCACAAAAAGGAAGGACATGACCTCCAAGAATCGCCGAAGTTTTCCAAAGAAAGCTCGAGGACTACTACAACGGAAAGCATCACTCCCTACTCTAGAGCGGTAGGACATACGAGTGGCCAAAAGTCGCTTGATGATGAGGAGATGCTGCTCCAAGATCCGCAACATACCGCTGAGCACATCTACGAGGATCATCTAGATACGACTCCAAACGACAACTTAAAGTCACGGACGAGAGGTAAATTCTCTACATACTCCTCTCACAATAAATTACCGGGTGGTCGGAAGTTACCATCTCTTTTGAGAAAGATGACCGTCCGATCACTACGAGTCGATCAGTCGATATCCGATTGTGGTCGAACCCACCATCAACAACCGTCGGGTCAATCGAGTGTTGGTTGATGGTGGCGATTCTTTAAACATATTATTTACTAATGCCCCGGACGAGATGCAAGTACCGTGACAAAGGTAAGGCGATGACGATACTCCTTTCATGGAATTGTATCGGGTCTTCACCAAACCTATTGGCCAAGTTTTCTTCCTTTAACATTTGGCTCACCAAGTAATTTCGGAGACAGAGAAAGTCTCCTTTGATGTGGTCGATTTCGATACGGATATAACGCCATACTCAGGACGACCAACTTTGGCAAAATTCTTAATGGCTACTCATTACGGTATCAATGTCTTAAGATGCCAGTCCCAAAGGAGTGATCACCATTCATGTGACAAAAAGATGGCGATATTTGCGACCGTCGATCCTCGAGATGGTTGGTCAAATACCAACTCGAGATGAAAGTCACCGACTAGCAAGTCGAAGTCTAAAGCTACACCAAAGCCGAACGACCAAGTCAAAGAGGTTCCTCGGGCGCAGAAGAACCCTCAAGATCGCTCGCATCGGGAGACTTCCGACCCCAAATAGGAAGACGCCTCATTACCTTCCTCCGAGCTAACGCAGATGTCTTTGCGTGGCAAGCATCCGACATGCCCGAGTCCCCTGGAGGTGATCGAGCACGTGCTAGCTTTACTACCGATAAAGTACCAGAAACAAAAATTACGAGATTTGCCTCGATCGGCGAGATGCTATTAAATCGAGTTGGATAAGCTACTTAGCGGGCTTTATAAGAGAAGTCAACCACCGAGTGGTTGGCTAACCTGTAATGGTCAAAAGTCAAACGGCAAATGGCGATGTGCGTGGACTTTCTCGATCTTAATAAAGCTTGTCCAAAAGATGATTTCCCTTTACCTCGTATCGATCACCGTTGATTCAACCGCGAGGTTGTGAGATATTAAGTTTTTAGATGCATATTGGATACCACGGATCAATATGTGTTTAAACGATGAAGAAAAGACCGCATTCATTACTCCATTTGGTACCTTTTGCTATGTCAAAATGCCATTTGGTCTAAAGAATGCGGTGCTTCTTTCAACGCTAATGCAATCGACTTTTCATCTCAATTAGGTAGGAATTTGGAAGCCTATGTTGATGATCTAGTCGTAAAAAGCATTAAGAGACTTAATCATATCACCGACCTACAAGAAACATTCGACAACCTCGTAAAGCACCGCTAAAACTCAATCAGAGAAGTGTGTGTTTGGAATTTCTTCAGAAAATTGCTTGATTCCTAGTATCCGAACGAGGAATCAAGCAAACTCAAAAAATAAAAGCCATCCTCGGATCGCCCTCCAAACACAAAAAGGAAGTCCAAAACTCTTTGGGTGCATGGCGGCTTTAAGTCGCTTCATCGCACGACTAGGAGAAAAGGACTACCTTTCTTTAAACTTCTCAGAGACATGAAGGTTTTGAGTGGTCGAACGAGGCAAACGTTGCCTTTGAGGATGTCAAGAGGTATCTTCGAGTGCTCTGCTCGGTTTCTCCAAAGCGGAAGGCGCTCTTAATTTACCTAGGTCGCCACGCCACAGCAAGAAAGCGCGAGATTAGTCGTAGAACGTGAAAACGCATAACGGCCGGTTTACTACGTCGAGAAGTTTTACGGGCCTGAGGAGCGTTACCTCGTGTCCAAAACTTCTATATGCCCTCCTCATGTCTTCGAGGAAGCTGCGGCATTATTTTCAGCGCAAAATAGGCAGGCTGTCCGAGTTTCCTTTGGGAGCAATCCTCCATAATAAGGAAGCAATGGGGACGATGGCAAAATGGTCGATCGAACTTGGGAGTTCGACCTCCATTTCGTCCCGAACGGCCATAAAATCCCGGATCTTGGCGGACTTTGTGCCGAATGGACAAATCCTCGAACTCTGCTCAGATCCCCGCGACAATTCCCACGACCGGTGGATGATGTACTTTGACGGGTCACTTACTTTAAGTGGCTCGAAATTTGGGTAGTCCCGTATCTCCCTAGGAGAAACCTTAAAGTATGCCATACAATTAAACTTTCGGGCTACTAACAATGTAGCAGAGCGAAGGTTTGCTAGGCGGCATACGAGTGCGAAAGCACTCTCAATTAAATCGACTACTCGTGAGAGGAGACTCTCAACTAGTCGTGAATCAAATCGAAAGAGTACCAGTTGCTCTAACTCAACAATGGCTCGGTACTTATCGGCACGTAAGCTAGAAAAACATTTTTAGGTTTCGAGGTACAATTTATCCCTCGAAAGGATAATTTCCTCATGCACCAACTTGCTCGGATGGCTTCTTCCGATCCACGCATGCCAAAGGAGTTTTCTTGGAGCAACTCCAAAACCGCTCTCAGTCGAAGAACCGTAAACACCTCCTCTTGAGATGGCCTCATTAGATTACGAGGATACCGGATGACTCCCATCTACGAGTATCTTTACAAGGGTTCCGTGCGAAGATGATCTTGAGGCGGATCGATTATCCCTAAAAGCCAAAATGTATACTTTGGTTGAAGGAGTCCTCTATAAACGAGGAACCCAAGGAATACTCATGCGATGCATTCCGCAAAGCGAAGGAATAACACTCCTTCACGATATACACAAGGGCATCATGTGGACGCATGCTTCCTACGAACATTGGTTGGTAAAGCCTTTCGACAAGGTTTTTACCGGCCTCTGACCTCATGCGATGCTATGGAGGTGGTTAAAAGTGTGTCGAGTGCCAATTCCATGGTAGAGCAGATACACCAACCGGCTCAAGCATTACAAACAATACCTCTTTCTTGGCCTTTTTGCGACACACTGGGGGCTTGATATCCTAGGACTGCTTCCCAAAGCTCGGGAGGTTTCAATTTCTTTTGTGGCTATTGACACGCTCACAAAATGGATCAAGTCAACTCAGAATCAGGATAACAACAAGCGACAAAAGGTTCATGATGAGAAGCGTAATTAGTCGATTTGGAGTTCCGAGTCGGATAATTACGACAATAATGGTAAACACGCAAGTGCAAAATTTCGTGAATTTTGCGACGAGTTGGGTACCGTTAGCTATGCTATCGCTGCACATCCCCAAAGCAATGGGGCGAGTCGAACGTGCAAACGGCCAAATAATGCGAGGAATTAAAACTCGAGTCTTCGACCCGACTTGTTAGCGCTCGGGGCTTGGGTACAAGAATTACCTTCCATATTATGGCGGTCAAATGCGACCACCGATCGAGCAACGGGAGAAACACCATTTTTCTAGTTTTTGGAGCCGGCCATGCTTCCTCCGAGCTAAAATTGCGGTCGACACGAGTTGAAACCTTCAACAACTCGGATCAGGAACAACTTCGGCGGATGACATTAACCTACTCAAGAGAGGAGAAACCTAGCCTTAATCCGTCGGTGGTCTACCAACAAGCCCTCGCAGATACTATAATCGTAAGGTCCAACCTCGCACCTTTTTGTAGGTGACTTGGTATTGAGGCTCGCCAATCCAAGTCTAATCGAATAAACTTTCCCTAAATGGGAAGGTCCTTACAAAGGGTCGAATAACTTCGGCGAGTCGATCACGACTAGCAATGGAAGATGGACGAGTTCTCTCAAACTCTTGGAACATCGACCGCCACGCAAGTTCTATGTGTGACCAGCCTCAAGCAATAAAAGTCCGTGTTCTTTCTACCTCTTTTGCTTTAATTTTTGAGTAGTGCTTTTTAATCTTTCGACTATGATATGAAAACACCCGATTTTCTTTACATCGGCCGAAAAGCGAGAAGCGTCATCCGTCGAAACTTCTCCTCTCGCATGTGGTTACCCACTAGAAGGAATTTCCTAGCATCGACTCGTTACTCATTTTTACGCCAATACAAAGAGCTACGGGTTTTATCTAGTCGTAATGTTATCAAAGCCAACTCTCTCAATCTTAGTCTATTTTTTCCAAGAATTCAAAAATATTCTAAGTAGAGTGCACTTTCTTACATTTGTTCGACCACATTTGGTGTACTCGATTTGTTTTAAGCTCGGTCGAAGGAAGAGACACACCTAGTCGAAGTCTTTCTCTCTCGCATGTGGTCCGCCCCACTAGAAGGAAACTTCCTAGTGTCGCTCGATCTCCTACTTTTGCTCTTGGAAAAGACTTATCAAGTCCACCAAAAAGGACGAACGAATGACTAAAGTACTCTAAGACGCTTGTTTAACTCAAGTTCTTTGTTCTTGGTTTGATTAAACTAGTCGGAGATGGGAACATCACCTAGTCGGCCTTCCCTTTCTCACGACGTGGTCCCGCCCACTAGAAGGAACTTCCTAGTGTCAAGTCGTTTCTACTCTTTTAGACCGATTGCTTGACAACCGTAACAAAAGCTATAAGTTAAATAAACCTCTCTTTGTTTTGAAACCCCATTTTTAAACACTATTTATTTAGATTGTCTAAACAATCTAAGCAAATAGTCGGGGCTAGGATAAAGTTATTAATTTGACTTCAATTCTTAGTCTTTCGCTCGCTTATTATCTTTTGAGTTACTAACTACTCGACAAGATGATTTTCGTGAAATGAAGCGGATCATATATTACTCATTAACAAAAATTATCCTCCGCCTTACAAGGTAGTTACAAGATTACTCGAAGGGAGAGCCTATTGCATTTCCTCGCCACCTTTTACCTGTGATGCATTTCCTCAATCGGACGACTTGCCTCTCGATTCAGATACGGTCAAGTCGGCTTCAATTGGTTTAACATTAAGGCGGGGTCTTGAGCTTTAAGTTTCGCTAAAGCGTAACTCATCGCAGCCTCATTGCTTCCCTTATTGATTCACTTGATTAGTCTTCGAGTGGTCACCATTTCTTGTAATTTTCCGACTTGTTCCCAATGGTACTTATGTGAGCAAACGCTATGGTATCTTCTCGAGAGTTTTCCTCGTAATGTAGCTCACTAGCACATTGTTCAGAGAGTGATGTCGCCTTGAAGACTAGTCTTCATCGACTCCATCTCTGTTAGGTACAAGTCGAAGCCTCATGAAGCTTCTTGTTTTCGACCACTTGTTACGAAAAGAATAATATCGGTCAAACAAAAATATACTTCTAGAGGAAGATAACACAAAGATAATTATAGGTAAAAGCTTTTTCTTACCTACTAATTGAGAATCCAATTTCTTGACCTCTTCTCGATGGGAAGCAGCGGTTTCAAGATGCTTTTGCCCCCATGCTTTGATGTCCTCTCAGATTCATCTTAGCAATGCGAGACGGACTCATTGCAAATTAAGGTCTTTGCTTGGATTTGACCTCAAGGCTTCTCAATTGAGGCGACAATTTACGAACAAGAAATTGTCATTAGAAAAGGAAAATACTCAAAAGGACAATGTAAAGAGTTACTTACTGTACTTGAGTTCTCGAAACTTGAGTTCTTGATCCTTATTCTTGTAATCTGGGAAAACTCGAATTACCAAAGCTTTGTCTCAACTTGATCCGAGCTTTAGCATCTCATTTTCTTTATCTAAAGAAGAAATGAGAGTTAAGTAAAGGTTAAAACTCAAAAGCGATCTTAAGTTCAAGACTTCATCGTTTTATTTTTCCTCGCAATTTCTTAGATGCGAGACAGTCTCTCGAAGTCTATCCGAGAGAACTAATACTTCATTCCTTAGCCTCCTCGACTCCTCTTTTTCATAGTCGAGTGAGTACATTCTAAAGGTCTTCGTATCACTATTTAACCTACAAAAACAGAACGAAGATAAACATCGGTGAATGGTTGTGAGTACTTCTACAACCACCAACCTAGTCGTAAGTTTTTCTCGCGACTAGGATATGGTTGTAAGTCTTTCTATGACCACTACCTAGTTGAAAGTAGTCGTAAGCTTTTACGACTAATACTTAAATCATGAGTTTCTTCCATGACTTTTCTCGTGAAACATTTTACGAGTATTTAAGTCAAAACAACTATGAATGATAAGTGACTTACCACCTCTGCGCCCTCAGCGAGTAATTCTTTCTCTGTCTTAGCTTTAAAAGTTGTCGATGATACTCACCGACAACAAAGAATTTGCTCGAGAGCTTTCGCAAGAAAGCAAAGTGAGAAGGGAAGGAAAGCCACATATATAAGTATTCAAGATACTTACATTCATAGTCGTTCTAGCAAAAATCGAATATACAAGGTAAGGTCTTTTGGCTTATCTATCCTCGCGACTTTGTCCCACCACACCTTCTCGAGGCTCGTTGTCAAAAGTATTCTCCGTATTGGGAATATCTTTGGGATGGGGACTCGTCACGAGATCCGTAGCGCGCAGACCTACGACGGAGGCAGGCCCAAAGAAGTCACCACGAGTTGAAATTTTCTCCTTCTCGTTCGCTGTGATTTCTCTTTGGGTAGGGGAAGGAACGCCTCCACGATTTCCTTCCCGAGGCGGTGCATAGATCTGGTCACCACCTTGACCAGAGGCTTCCACAGTTTGCCTCGTTGTTTCTACGACTTGATGGTCGTGGCGGCCACCTCAACAATAAGGCCGCTACCTCAAGAGTCGTGAATTCACGACTTGAGCGGATGTGGGAGACACTGAGTCTCGACTTCATCGACCACTGAGCCAAGGGTGATGCTTGACCACCTCGTTGCTACCTCTCCAAGGTGAAGGGATAGCAATGGACTTCTCGCGAAGCATTCCGAAATTTGAAGAGTCGGACTAAAATAAAGAAAAGCAAATCAGTTGTGAAAAGAAAAAGGTAAATGTCGTTCTTACACTTGGTACATTTCACATACCTCGCACTCGGTCTTAACCAGGAATTTTGGAGCAATCCTCCCAACGGAGGACCTTTTCTTCTCCACGACCACGTCGGTGAGGTTCAACAATTGGCTCACCACGACCACGTCAGTCGTAAAGTTTGAACAGGAACAGAGCTCGGTTTCTCGATCTTTGGATGGGCGAGATCGGTCTCGACCATTCGAGCGAGATCGCCCTCGATTGCGAGTTGTCTTGATCTGACATCGTCCTTCATAAAAGACACAAAATCCTTCGGTTCTCCTTTCAAGTTTCTTAATAAAACTAGGAGTGGCACCAAGCTGCGAAAGATTAGTGTCATAATAGAAGGGTACCTTAGCCTTGCGAGGTTTGCGCTGAGAGGTTCAAGCTGCTTCAACCTCTTCGCCCGGATCAGCCGCGGCCTCGGCGAGATACAACTACAAATGCGGTTCTGTAGAGGGTTGGTCGAAAGACCGAACTCGAACTTGCTCCCCCTTGCCGTGATTTTACAAGTCGGCGTCTCTTGAGGGAGGAGCCGAGTCTTTGTCTTCGACAACCCGGCGCCAATAGTCATCAAGGCGACTTCTTAAATGCGTCTGGCGATTTTCCATGCCTACTTTCGTAAAGCAAAGCGAGAAAAGAAGAATCACTAATTTGTCGTAAGTTTTCTCGACTAGTACCAAGTCGTAAGTTTTCTCGACTTTTTCTTGATTGTAAGATATTCTCGATCACCATTAGTCGTAAGTATCTTCTACGACTATAAAGTCCTAAAGAGAGAATCGATTTGATTACCTTTAGGCGCTCTATCCTTTCATCTGCGGACAAAACCGCAATGACTTGAGAACCGCCCCTCGGTTGGCGGGGACTTCTCACGAATGAGTCGACTCAGAGTCAACCTCGGCTGTGAAGATCCGTAAGCAGATAAAAATATTAGACAAGGTTGAGAAAGACCAAGCGGAGAGTTAAGTCGACAATTGCTTACCCTCCTCGTAGTCTCTGGTGGGGTCTCCTCTCCCGAGTACCTCCACATAGGAGATGCTCGTTTCTTGAGAGGACTAATTCGGCGTGTGATGAAATCTTTCACCACATGCCATCGGTCGACCCTTCTTCCTTCAAGTCCTTAATGGCTTGAATATAAGGGCTAATCCGGTTGATATCTTGAGGGTTGAGTCCATGAAGATTTCTTTTCGACCTTCCCCACGAAAGAAAGGTCTTGAGGTGACCTTCAAAGAGAACCACCTCTTCCTCGGCTCGCCACGAAGACCGGGTGAAACTACAATGTACTCCTTCGACTTCGAGTCGTGGAGCTTGGCCGCAGCTCCGGCGATTCGGTTTGTCGAGCCATCCCATAATAATATTGGAGCAGCTCGAGATCGCGGGAATCCCAGTGCGCCTCGCCTGGATACGAACACACTCAACATGGTAATGGAATTGGGACCTAAGTTCACGGTTCCACCCCAAAGTGTTAAGTACTCTCTGTAAGAAAGGTGGGTGGAGCAATCGAAGGCCGCACTCACAACACGCTTGGAAGGCGAGATTTGCCCATTTTCCCGATGGCGATCTTTGCCCAATAGCGGAATCCACTTCACGAGCCTTGCGGAATCTTCCGACATCGACCAAGATCTTGATCTTAGCGCATCCATCTCCGATTCCTCCCATTCGAAACTCTCTTGGCCATTTCGCTCGAAGCAAGAAGTTTTTTGATTGGGTTGGCGTGGAGAAGATGAAACCTAGTCGAAGACGGAGAAAGCAAGAGCTCGAAGAACGGTGAGTGATTTGGGGAAGAGTAAAATCCAAGTCTACCTCTGGTAAGTTTTTATAACCGCACGATCTCCGCCGCCGAAACCGTCCCGCTATAGGTCTATGATAGATGGTTGTACCGCTGGGAGGCACTTCATCGGACAAGTCTATGAGAGCGGTTGCAATTCTCGGATGGTCGTTCGAGAAAAAGTAGGTACGTATTGTCACCTCCAAGCAAAATTACATTCTTGACCAAGTCTTTCTAGTCGAAGGAAGTATCAATCGGAAGAGCTTTTCTCCGATTCCCCTACCACGACCATCGACGGTCATAGGGGTTTTATGACTTTTAATAGTCGTAAGCAACCTTCTGATAAAGCAAATTCTGGTCAAAGCAACACTCAAATGTCGAAGAGTTTTCCTTCGACTATCGTTCTCTGACATTCTCATGGTCGTAAGTCCATTTCTGAAACCTTTATCAAGTAAGTTACTTTCACTTGAAGTGGGGGCTAGATGGCGAGGATCTAATAATCCTCATTTTTATCTTTTATCTATAATTCTTATTATGGGTAAATATGATGTCACACAGTCCCGTGAGGTACCCCTTATCTAAAGGGAGAAGTCCAATGAGTGGTTGTAAGTCTTG